>OX421445.1:66857106-66884606 GCA_949126865.1 Montipora capitata
TTGATTAGCCCCCAACTAGAAGTCGATTAGCCCTCAAATAAAACTTACAAAATTTTTCTTCTTTCACTCTGTTTTACATGCTCCATGTGTCATGAACACCCAAACATACATGTACATAACAAACATCGTAGTTTATACAAACAAATTCGCAAACCAAACATCTTTTTATTACAAACACAGATGCTCCACGGGAAGAATATTAAAGTGTAAGTGGTTTTATTGTATAAAGATTACGTACTTATTTAGAATAATGGGACTTCAACTTTACAATCAAGAAACACAGATATGTAGATTCATATAAGTGGTCTGTGAGCAGACCTATGAGGGAGCTTGTTGAAATATATCAATAGATGCCTAAACGTATTGATTTTAAAAACTGTTCTAATTAGACTCTAATTGATCCAATCCAAAACCTGCAAACCAACAGACATGTCAAAAATTTTAAGAAAACGATGAAACTTCTGCGTTTATAAAATACGTTTTGACAGAAACTTCTGCCATCCTCAATTAGTCAGAATACAAAGTGATGGAAGCTGAATTTACAATAAATGGGAAAATGATAATGTGAAAAATAGTAACAGCAGAATGAAGTATAGCATGAAAATGTGGGAATCAAAAAGATAGCTTAAGGTTGACATGGTGTAATTATTGTTGATTCAAAGAGGGTTGTTCTCTCTGAATATGGATAGCCTCTTTTATCTCAAGCCTCTTTGAATCAACAATTACACCATGTCAACCTCAAACTATCTTTTTGGTTCCCACATTTTCACACTACACTTCATTCCATTGTTACTATTTTTCACATTGGCATGTTCTATTTATTATAAATTCAGCTTCCATCGCTTTGTATTCTGACTAACTGAGGATGACAGAAGTTTCTGTCAAAACATGTTTTACAAACTCAAAGGTTTCGTCATTTTCTTAAAATTCTTTAGTTGTCTGCTATTATCAAGACCATTTGGAAACAGACATGTTATTTTTTTGTTCATTAAAGTCACAAGTCCTCTGCTTTTATGTCATAAATAGGAATGATCAGTTTCAGGATGTAGGTGATCAGGGTTCTGTTTTGTAGACTCAGTTGTGTTGTGATCACTTAAAGTGCACGATTACTCTTTGGAGTCAGTTTAGGTGTTCGTATGTAACTTTCCTTCAAGTTTGTAACTAAATGCTTCGTTGATTTTATGATTGTTGGGGGTGTGAAGGACGTTTTGCGCAGACAAGACTTCTGTTTTTCCTCAGCGCTCAGTGCAATGCACTTCCTCCCAATACAAAATGATAGGAAAGGAAGAAACAAGAGTCCGAATGATCATGTATTGGCTACATTGGATCATGTATTGGGGTGTACATTCCTTTGGTCGATTAACTTGAGGATGCACTTGTCAAAAAATGTCTCGAGTTTCTTCCGCCTCAATTCTTGACATACTGAAATTGACAACTGAGGGTTTTCACGTGCGTCTACATTGACGTTGACAATTCACACAACAGAAACCTCTCTAAGGACTTTAAACTTTTTGTGGAAGAATTCAAACTTGCATTTACAGTAAAGCAGGTTTCACATGTTCCAGAAATGTCAAGTTTACTCATTTTCCCTCATAGATATTTCATTCTCAATATAGACTTTCTCAAAGCTATTTTTGGTTCTATTTTAAAGTAACCGGGGGTCATGCTCATAGCAGCCGGTGGAAATTCCCGGCCCCTTGCCCTTTATAACAGCCCTGCCACTTGCCCACAGAGCAAGCAACCACTCAATCAATCAATCAATCAATCAATTAAAAAACTCAAAAAGGTCACAAGAGAAAATGCAAAGTATGTTTTATTTCTTCTTCATGAATAGTAATACTTATTAAAAACCCCAGGCAAGTGGAAAAAACCCCTCAAGCAAGTGGCTCATCAAGTTTGCTTTCACAATGGGCAAGACGGATTTTAACTTTTCCTTGGCAAAAGGTATTTATAGATAACATGTGAAGCTAAAAAACAATGTTCCACACACACCTGCCATAATTCCATATTGATTGCACTCTCTAACTGAGCGAGACGAGTTTCCAAATGAAGCTGCAAAGTTTCTGGATTCGTGAGGTTTACTGTGTTAGGCTGGCCTTGATGCTTGATTGCATTATTCAAATGATTCCTTAACTGAAAAGGACACATACAAAACCATCCACAATTAAGGCTATGCAATTGATAATTATCAATAGCACAGTTTAACTGTTATCATTAGCTCTGAAATAAGAATTTGTAATATGTACTTACATTGTCACATAATTTTCGAAACTCTGTTCGTCTGGAATACTTCAAACAAAATTTGAAAGCTGAAATAGAATTCACCAGCATTACCGTCTATTTAAAACAGAGGCTTATCACCTAAAAGTAGTGGTTAATAAACCCTCTTGAAACACAAGACGCTGGACCAACTTTGCACTCATACACGTAGCTGTAAATTACCAGACTTGTAAAAACCAAGCTCACATTACGTGGGATGCGGTAGGCATACCACGTCTTAAAACCAGTCAAGTGTGTCTTTTTTTTGTTGGTAGTCAGAAATGTGCATATCCCACAGATATTGAATTATGCTCCGATTGCAAGAATCCAATTTTACGTCCTTCAGTATTTCCAAACTCCCATGGGGCGATTGGAACACCCACACTTTTCCCAGATTTTTGGCAGTCTTTTGGCATTAGACCAATCAGCCATGGTGATGAACTTCCATTAGTGAAATGAGAGCAAACATTTAGTGTGGAATTCTTTCCACCCATGATGGTTGACACAGTATAAAACCCAACATTTGAAAGTACATGTAACTGATAAAGTGGACAGAACCTTTTTTTTGAGAATGGCAAGCTTTAAAGGTAAGGAGAAGTTTCAATGTTATTTCTAGATCTTGCTTCATTCTTGTGTGTTCCACTGTGAACAATATTTTGCATAAACGAATACTCCAATTGACCTGTTTCTTGCAAACCAGTTTGTTCAGTCGTTCCGAGGTAGAAAGAAGATAAGAAAATAACATTTAGCGGCCAAACAAAATAAAAAAATGAAATCAAGTTTAAAATACCGGTATATATATTTATTTAACTTCACAGCCGTCCCCCATCCAGGTACTAACCCCATTCGAAGGGGATTAACTTTAGTTGCCACTTAGACTTGCATCAACAATTGTGATCTTGGTGATGAACTCGCACATACCTTGTCAAACTGTACAACACTTGAAACAAAAAAGCAAACTAACAAAACCCGGTGTCTTAACGTCATTTTGTCACAGATGTATCCTTAGTTTCATGAGTTGTTAGTAACATCAACTGTGACTTGATCACAGGCGGCCGCTAAAATCAATGTCACTTCTTGCACAACCACGAGTACGATAGAAAAATAGAATGTAGCAAAAATCTCCCAAAATGTTTTTTCGCTAATGGTAACTGTTATAATCACGGCACAACATTTATGATGTTTTCATGTCACAAATTTTGTTGCTGATGGCAAATTGTTTTATTCAACACTTCCTGAAAACTTCCTTCTGTTCTTCTCAAAAACTGTATAATTTTATCAATATTTATTTAATTTTGCATCAATATTTGTTTTGCATAAAGCTGGCTGACAAAATCTGTACCTTGCTTAGTTCACATTTTTGAGCGTTTAAATAGAATTTTTGGTCGTGTGTTGCTGACAGCAGGTTGCATATTTTGAGGTCTCTCATCCAGATATTAATCCCGCTGGACAGCGATTAACTTCAGTGAACTTTTGTCTTGGAAAGCTGTCAGAAGCTCACCCCTAAACCGGCCATACTTAGTCGTCAATGGGGAACCCTCAGGAGTCAATGGGTTAAGGGAACTTGAAAATGATCAACATGTCAGCCTTGAAGCCACTGTTTCTTGACTTCCTTTTATTTTTCTTCAATCGTTCAGGGTTTAGTATTTTACTGAACCACATGTCTTCTCAGGGGGTATTTAGGCAAAGACATCTACCATAGTCTAGGTATCAAAACCACAATTTCAGGGGAATTGTGCGTCTTCTTGACAAAAGCAAGACAACTCTCACCAATGTCAACCAAGGGACAGTTAACAATTAATTTTTGGATATAGAGGCATGGCAAAAAGGTCCTCAAACCAGAATAAGCTGGTTTTGAGAAAAATGCTGCAAGACTTCCAGAAAATGTCAAAAAAGAATTCAAGCAAATATCACCAGGGATTTCAATTGTAATAACCACAATAGTAAAAAGAGCAAATTTAAGATGTCATCTTAAATTAAACCTTCTTTTGCATCATTTTGTTGGCTCGAAACGTCAGCTTTTAGAATCTCTGTACGGTGGCCAATTTACATTATCAACTCCGTTGATAAAACCAAATTTTTGTAACCATTTCTTAGTCATGTTGTCAGGGTGGTCTCCACGATGGAGAGCACTGATGAGTTCTTTGGCTTTTTGAGAGGTTTCTAAAGCTATGGGTAATGTAACACGAGCAGGTCACATTACCTTTGATGAGAAAGAAAACTACCGGTAAAAGCGACAAGGAACAGGCTCAAAAAGCCAAAGATCTCATCAATGCTCTCCATCACGGAGACCACATTGCCGACATGACTAAGAAATGGTTATCCCTGACACCAAACCTGCCATGTATCTCTGTTTTCTTCACTCAAACAAAGATTTGGCAAACCTTACCTGGTTGGGAGACCTATTATATCGGGCTACAAAGGCCCTAATGAACATGTCTCATAATTTGTTGATCACCTACTTCACCCTATTGCTAAAACACAAAACTCATACCTCAAAGATACCAGAGATTTCTTAAACTCTATAGAGAAATGAAAGTCACAAATCAAAAGACACAATCCTTGCCTCAATGGATGTTACTAGCCTTTACAGTAACATCCCACAGGAGGAAGGCATCAGCATTGTACGAAGAACATACAAAACATTCTATGAAATCAAACCTCCGATTCCAACTTGCTTCTTCAGAGTTTAGGGTTAGGGTTATTACTGGGTTGCCAGTATAGCAAACCAGTCAGAAAATGGGTGTCATTTCTTGGGAAACCTGTCAATCCCCTGCTAAGTATTGGTTTTGTGCCTAGAGTATCCTCCGCATATCTTCGTTTGGTTTCAGGGGGTAGTGGAAACGCATAGATTTTATTTGGTGGACAGAGCACAAACAATGGCGACGAAGCTGATGTAAAGCGAATGGTGTTTAATTGGATCTTTAAACAAAATATACCCTTTTGGAGCTCAATAATGGAATGTCAATTCAATAAACAACAAAAGCTGTGAAAAATGAATATCTGGAATCTTAAAAGCGACAAATAATGGGCTTCAACAACAATTGCATCTTTTGCCGTCGGATGTCAATATTTTGTTAACTATAGTGTTATGTACAACACTGAAACCAAATGGCAAATTCTCTAGTAACTTTTTCTATTCTGGCTGGATATACACAGAATTCATAAATGGTGGCTAACCTGGGTTGAGTTAGCGGCCAAACATGACATCGAGGCGTTTTAGGATAAACACGTATTTTTGAGGAGGAAAGGAGAAAATGCACAATCGACGTGTGGAAAATTACATTCCTGGTTCTTCTTTAAGTGCCAGAAGGTCATCAATATTAAGAAATGATGAGCTACGGTTGCGACTGAAATGTTGGAATGATTCTGCTTAAACCTAAATTGTAAAGAGGTAAATTTACATCGTTCGATCCGGCTTAGGCTTATGGCATAATTGTGTAAAATCAAGTCATCTGTTTGGAAGAAATTAAAAAGAGCTCTTGTTTTTCTTTTTGTTGCTATTGCTATTTTAAGAGTCGAAGAATACATCATTCAAGGGAAAGACAGTTTTCTTATTAATCCGGATCCGAATAGTTGTACAAAAAGCGAAAATTGGCCAAGCAGGGTGCGAGTTGTGCTGTTGTTGAGTCAAACTCTGGTGAGGTTTCTTTTAAACAAAACCGTAGCTCATCAATTTTTAATACCGATGACCTTCTCGCGCTTAAAGAAGAACCGAGAATGTAACTTTCCACACATCGATCCTTCATTTTCTCCTTCCCTCCTCGAAAGTACTACGTGTTTATCCTAAAACGCCTCGATGTCATGTCTGGCCGCCAGTCAACCCAGGTTAGCCGCCATTTATGAATTCAGTGTATGGGTTTAACAAACTCAGAAAGAATCAAACACCTTGAATGCATCTGTGTTTACTGTTGTCTGGCTATTTACATTTATTTTGAGCTTTGAGCTCAAATCTGCACAGTCTTCAGGTAAAAAAATAATTGGAAGTGTGAGAGTCAAGAATTATTTGAAAGAAAGCTTGTTGTCTATTTTGTGCTTCATTATTCAAGGAAAGGTTCTTCAGAAAAGGGTTTGATCCTGAAATTTATTTTGTTGCATATGATAATTAATTTTAACATGATTGGCTTTCTTGTTTTTGCATACGCAATGAAATAGGAAGGGTTTTTTGCAACTAGTAGCAATTATGTTGTTTGTTTCAATACATTTTTCGCTGGAAAAGGTTTGAGAGATTTTCCTTTGTGTGGTTCCAGAAAATATCCATACCCCCACCACGGAGGGAATTGGAAATTCCAGGGGGGTGGGGGGATCAAAGCCACAGGAAATTCCGGAGGGGAGGGGGGGGTTTGAGGCGAAATTCACGTCCAGATGGAAGGAAATCAATCGACTCACTTCATACGTTAGAAGGTGCCGCTTACCAACTTTCATGGGACGTTCTGAAGTTTTAAGTAGTTAAATTATGATACTTCTATTAGTGCTGTTGCCAAAGAAGGTTTTCTTTTTTTCTAATAATGCTTTGGAAGCAAACCAGCAACAAATAAAACCGTGAAATAAAGACGATTTTGGATAGGAGCCGCCATTACTCATTACCAGTTTCCAAAGATTAGTACTGGTTGTCCGTGATGGACTGGTAACTTGCCAGTGAATGTTCTTGCTGGATACTTATCGTGAATCACTGCACTTGTGAAGCATCTTTTATACATTAGAGGCTGTCATTTGGCAAGATGAGTACAGTAAACTTGCTATTAACTCATCAGTCTCTCTTTTTCTCTTCTTCATTACATAATTTTGTAAAAAAATGCGTCATTAAATGTGCTTGCGATTGTGTCCATTTCAAGTGTGCGAAATTTGTGTTTCACACATTTTATAAACAGCTCAAAAATTGTTTATTTGCAACTAGTGTGGTAGTAGCTCCCTTCGAATACTGGCAATACTGTATTTTACGTTTTAGACCAGCTTTTGTATACATAAAAATAATAAAGTTAAGGTTATGTATTTAGGGTAATTTGTGACTTTTAACTTACGCATGTACGCAACGTTTACCACATCATCTCAAATACGTGCCTGACGCTAGATACACAGGCTCTTGTTTGTTGTTTGCTTTGAAGAACATAATTTCCAGGGGGTATAGGGGGTGTTCGACATTTTTTTGAATTTCCAGGGAGGAGGGGGGGGGGGATTTGCTGTGTCCTCGGTAAAATGGAAAATCGGAAGGGGTGGGGGGGGGGGGGTCCTATATGAAATTCCCTCCGTGGTGGGGGTATGGATATTTTCTGGAACTACACTTTGTGAATTCATCATGCTGTGTAATATTCAAGCTTAACAAATTTGCATAGGTGGGTTGAAATGTGATACGTGAGGATTTTTTTATAAAGATGACAGGAATGTTTTCTTTCTGTGACATGATTGATAGGTAGCCAAGTTTTTAACATCAGAAAAAGATCTGTTTTGTCATTTTAGTGTAAAATAAAGTTTCCAATTTATTGCTATGCCTTACTAGTGTGAAGAGTGTTTACATTACTCATGCTTCTCAGGAATTTTGAGTGTCATGAAATTACATCATTTTGCGTGACATGGCCCCTTCTAACACTAACATTTTTAGTGCAAAGTCCAAAATACGGAGAACTGTTGGTTTAAAATGGGGCATGATACGTCAAGTAAGCAACATAATATTTCCTGATCAAAATTCCGGTGTCAGAAGTCAATATTCCAATGGATTGAACACAATATGATGCATTACTTTACGCAAGAGGTTGAAAATTCTTCAAATTCTTTGTAAGACCACACATAGTGGTGGGTAAGTATCTTGAGATATCTCATCTAGGGGTAGGTGAGTCCGCTGGTCTTTTGAGAAAAAACTGGAAAATGTCGCTGACCTTCACTATGGATGAAAGGGAAGTTTTGGTCTATTTAGTTCCTTCTATTTTATCTGGAGGGAATCTACCAGCCTACTTTACAACAACAAACATGTTTATGGCAATTAAATTACTATGTGAGCCAATCGATCTTAAAAACTCTGCAGTCTATGACTTCTACGAATCAAGGGGAAGGTCATGAGGAGGCAG
This sequence comes from Montipora capitata, assembly GCA_949126865.1. Taxonomy (NCBI): domain Eukaryota; kingdom Metazoa; phylum Cnidaria; class Anthozoa; order Scleractinia; family Acroporidae; genus Montipora; species Montipora capitata. The sequence goes on from OX421445.1 coordinate 66,865,428, forward strand.
TTGTTTACTCAAATGTGCCTTTGCCGCTTTTAAGATTGGCAAATGATTTTGAAACAAATCCTGTTGATCAGCACTCTGGACCAAGGCCACTTCCTGTTTTCACCGTATGTGCAAAACTTCACACTAACCGTTCGTTACCGCATGTTCAATATAATATATCGCTTTAATCTAACCCAAAAACGTTCAGATAGTAAAATTTAATATTTATTAACCATGTCCTTCGCTTTTGTGCTTGTCAGCATTGTGATTTGTGATAAATCTGCTTTTGTCTCATAAATGTTTAGATTTTCAATTACAAGCTCTGTTTGATACATTTCTCAGGAACCCAACTAAGAAGGCTTCCAGACCCAAAAGATGAAATGTAAATATTCCGTTAAGTATTACGGCAAAATTAAAAAAGCATTAAAGACAAAAGTTTACGATGAACAATTAAGGGTGCTTTGGATTGGGAAATCCAGATTTAGATGTTTAAAACTGGATCTTTGGATTCCCAATCGAACAAAAAATCTGAAAACACATTTTGTCGCAGATTCACTAACTGGAAAGCCATGTCAGGTAAGGATTTCAATTCACAAAATCTGTCGCAAAATTCGTTTTCAGATTTTGTGTTCAAATGGAAATCCAAAGATCTGGATTTCAAGATCTAAATCCAGATTTCCCAATCGAAAGCACCCTAACATTTTTTCCAGTGGTTCATTCAGTTGACACAAGGTGATCACATGCACCTTTATGGTTGTCTAGAATGTGATCAATTTATTCCTTTTGACAGAACATCATGATGAGTAGCATGATCACGGTACCCATTTCTGTAACACACCTATAGAGAATTGTGAAATTGTGTTTATGGGGGTGAAAATCACTTATTTTGGCCTATTTTACACCCAGACTTTCATATCTTTCTAATTGTTTGGAAAATATTGAAGTTTGGTCTGTTAAAACTGAATTTTTGATTTACCCATGACCCCTTGCAGGCATGGTCTTTCATACAGATAGTCAATTTTGAGGCAAATAAAAAGTAAAAACAGAAAGCTTTCACTACATGGAGGATAGCATCCCCTCATTTAGTTCTATTGACGCCGTAAACGGTGGCTTTCTGCTCCACTTTTTTGCTCCACTTTACAATTTGAGGTCAGAGCAGATGTCTCTCAATTTCCTGAAAATTGCCCCTGAAAAGACATTGTGGACTTCCCAATAATATCCATAGAGGAAAGGTTACCAAGCCTTGTGAAGCACATGGAAATCATGGCTTCTTTGAGAAGTAGGTTGTGATGTTTACTGGCACTCAAGACTCTGTTCAATATGGCCCAGCATGTTAAAAAAAACGTAGCAACTCAATCAAAGGCTAATATTTTCCCGACCCTGAAAGCTACGATGACGAAACTGTGGAAAATTAATAGCTAGGGGAACATGTGAGCATTCAGAAAATGCTTGGTTGGAACCCAGTTATGCCCCTTGGTTGGATCAGGAGCAACATTGAAAGAAGTGGCCTCAAAAAATATTATTGCATAATTGCGGAACATTAAAAGCGTAGCGACTGTTTTGAGAAGTGATTTCTCCATTCGTAGTGGATCCCTCAAACTAATTTTTCTGTAAGTTAAAGCACAAGGTATGAGCATTTAGTTGAGATTGTTTTGAACCCACAGATATCAATTGAAGACTTGTTTCAAACAATAACCTAGTGAGCGCCAGAATTCCTAAACACAGCGTTACAGTAAGGAAACTACGGAATTTTGAATCTTTTTAATGTGTTTTAATAAACTTGAACTGTTGAAATTTGGCTCATATGTAGTATTTACTGCGTGTTATCACTGGTTATCGTCCGTTAATCCACATAAGTGTTCTCTCTTATGAAAAACGGTTTTGAAGACTTTCAATTTGAAAATTGTGTTACGCGTTAAACTCAAAATTTTCCTATTTTTCTATCCTTTTCCTTTGTTTTCTCAAGAAAAGAAAGTCGCTCACCCTTTGTACACCCTGTATGCTAATCAAGAAGGATAACCTTAGCATTCAGCAAAAATATAGCTTTATTGAAGATCGTAAACTGATTAAATCAGGAAATGTTTCCGAGTCACCCCCAATTGGGTATGGTGATTGTGCTATACATCCATGACCTTCCCCTTGATTCATAGAAGTCATAGAATGCAGAGTCAATTGTCATTACTCTTTCGATGAGAATTTGATTCAGAGTTATCTATAAAAACTGTTATTTTTTCTTCATCTGTCTTTTGGTTTGCCTTTTACTGTTAACTCCCGGCGGCTTTTACGGAACTTTTAAGCCACAAAAATTTTTTGCCCTGGCATCAGTGGACCAAGATGATGTTGATTAAAAAGAATGATACACTGTTCTTGGGTTTTAAGAAAACAATATTAGAACAGTATAGCCAGGGATGTCGCTAAGGGAGGTCTGCCAGTGAAAATCACTGCTTGAGAAAGGGGTAATCCCTGGCTGAATTTTGGCTATCGATCAAAGTGACTGAGAAGATTGCAAATTATTCTCTACAAAGTCAAAAGTCATTCGATGTGTTAACAAAAAATTTGAATACCTGTAAGTATACGGAATTATCAGTAGAATTTATCAATACTGGAAATGAAATAAAAGCGTTGTTTTAAGTACTGTTGTGCGCATCTTCTCTTTCCCCGTATTCGCCATCTTAAAGAATGGTGGGGGTGTTGCGAGACACTGGGAACAATCTTGTTTCCAGGTCCCTTTGATGCCCAGAGCATGAACTTACCGCCTTAATAGAACCTTTAACCGGATAAATTTATTCTACAACCCTGATATAGCATGAACCAAGACTTACGGATAAGTGCGAAGGCCTACGTATTACACCTATAGTTTATCATATTAGTCAATATCGTGTGGTCAATTTTTCAACAGCATGGTGTTTGATAAAGATTACATACTCAATGGCTTGCTACCTCCACTTAACCTTTCTAGATACAACCTAAGAATCCATCGCCTGGACAGCTTACCACAGTCCTTATCCTAACTATGGCTCTTAAAGTAAACGCTAGCCACTAGACAAAACCTTTATGAATTTTTATATACGGTAAATTTTTAAATGTAGTAACATATATAAGCACAGGTGTACTTCTTATGTACATTTTATACATTTTTGTAAGGGAACGCATCCAAAATTCAGCCGCCTATTTGAACTCTTTACAGATAAGCTTATTATATTTAACAATCTAATTTAATTACCTCCCAATGAAAATGCGAGACCCATTGCCGATGACGTTTCATTCGGCACTGATAAAATCGGTACAAACATTCAGCCTATCGGAAAAAAATTGAAACCAATTGATCGGAATCGGTATTACCAGATTCAGAAATTTGGATGCGTTCATTAATTATTACAGCTATAAGTTTATTAGAACGTTTATAGTATTTTACACAGGGCTCGAAATTAAAAAAATGTCTGGTCGCAAATTTGCGACTAGTTACGAAAATTTGGTCGCAACTTTGAAGATGTTAGTCGCGAAATTAATTGAGGCCATTTAATCAAGAAATAAGTAGGCTTCTAAATGATTAACGCTTTAATTTTCATTCTTTCAACAGCTTTCATGTCATTTCGACACTTAATAGTACAGAACGTTTAGCGTCTCGGACAACACCAGTTCATCTAAACGATCAAGTTGAACCTGCGTTAAGGCACATAAATTAGTGTCTGTTATTTTAGTCAAAGTGATAGATTTCCAAATCATGAACAGATAATACAGCAGGAAACTGCAGTTCTTAAATGCCTCCAATCTCTGCAAAATAGCAATAACATTTGTAGTGGGCGGACATGTTTATAGGTTACGTTACGTAACTAAATTCCTTTAGTTTTACCTTTTGCAGGTTTTCCACCGAAGACAAAACAAGTAACGAATTCTTTTATGTATTAAGCTTTACACTTAAAGTATCAGGGGTGTTACTACAGTGATTATTCAAAGAACCCTGAAGGACTGAATCATTCAATACGACCGTATACGTGCCATGCCTCACGCACCAGGGCATTCCGCCATCTTTGTTTGCTAAACCTCGTTATCATGTATACGTAGATTCGCAACCCACTTGGAACCGATTTATTTTACATGTAAATCCTTTTTTTTTTTTGTTAAACAAACCGTTACTGTCAAACGAAGAAACAATGAAACCTTAAGAACTCATTTTTTACCAACGAAAGTTATTGACTCCAGTTTTTCTGCTGTTTCTGTTCCTTCGATCTTGCTCAGTGACTAACGATTGTATGCAGTTGTTATTTCACTACAAGCCATTTAGAAACCTAGAGAGAGGGATGGTGACTGATATCTAATCTCCGTGTAGAGTACAGCAAGAATGCATTTTTTTCTAATTTCTGGCTGTCGGCCTAACTCCTTGGTTATTTCAGCAACCACGAAAAACAAAAACAACAACAAACAACACACGGGATAGGAATATGGCTTCATAAAAACAAAGAGGAGACTATACAAGATATAGAGACCCAGTCAAAAAAAAATTAAGTTTTAGACACAATGAAATTCGGCTCTAAAATGCTTTGCAGAGATCCGAGACTCCATTCACTACCCCTTTAACAGTAACTGTCTGATCAAATACTATACATAGTTTTGTCAGTTATACACAGCCACTGCTTTGATTCAAGAAATGAGGTCGACGTGGCCTTTCTCCCTTAGATCTGTCAAACCACCGGTTGACTGCTGGAGTCGGATCAAATTCAGCAACAGGGGGACCCTCTGAGGACAGGCGAATCAAATCTTCCAAAACAGATACACTCAAGGTTGCCCTGGTGCTGCTTTTAATTCGATTCTGAGCCGAAAAAGCACGCTCGCATTGTGCGGCAGAAATAGGGAGAACCAGAACTAGCTCCACTAGATGTAGAACATCTTTGAAATCGTCCTTGTAGGGCACTTTGGTCAGTAGCGTCTCTCAAAGGCTACCATAATCAAGCTTGCGGAACTTCCCATTGACCATGATTTTTAGGGAGATCCACTGATCTTGAATAGAAGATATCTTGCATCCTGCTCTTTCTAAAATGGGCTGAAACCTTCGTGTCAAGCGCCTGATTTCCTCACTGCCAAAATCGAGCAGGTCACCAGGGCGCGTTGGCCAGCTGTCAACGTTGAAAACGAGCATGTCGCTAACCACTTTCGTTGAGTCGTAACTCGGGCTTTTGCCTACTTGGCTCTTGATACCTAGCAGCACACCAAACCTATCGCGAAGACCTTGCAAAGTGAGACTCACAGCGGTTTCCATTTCAGACTGAAGGCTTTGTGATATGCTTCCTCCACGTTTGGCCGCTTTACCGTGGATGGAACCTGTCAAAGTCACTCCTTGAAATGTTTGAGTCCCTTCCACCTTCTCCCAGAATTTAGCGAGATGGCCATCTGCCACTGGACGAAGGGCAACACTTTCAATTCTCACTAATGTTTCCTTGAGATGGGACACTACTGAGGGAAGTATAATATCATTTCTTTGCATTTGCAGACTCAACCGACTGAGTATGGCAAACAAGTCTGCCAAAAAATGACAAAATGCAGCGAAATGAATGTCGTTCATCTTTTGAGAGACGTGCCGCGCTCTCCCTTGGATGTCTGCATTTTTGCAGTTGACACTGAGATCTTGCATATGCATCAGCACGGCAGCATACTGACCAGACTCGGACTCTGTGGCAGATTTATGGCTCACAAACACTTCGAGCGCTCAGCTAACGTGCAGAAGCCAGCGGGTCCCTTTGACTTGCGTTGGCTTCAAGATATTAATTTCAAGCTCATCCGCTATAGACTTCAACGTCTTGACACTTTTAGGGCTATAATGGTACGTTTTCCAAATTAGATGAAGGATATTGTACACATCCTCCACAGACTTGCAACTACCTTGGAGCTCTAGCAGGGCAAGCTCAAGCCTGTGTGGTAGACAGTGGAAGTCAACAAGGTTAGAAATGTCTTTTTTGAGCAATGCCTGCTTTTTTACCGAGGTTAACAGAGGCCCCATCAGCGTCAAAAGCAACCAGCTTCTCCTTCCAGTCTTCGACCCCCGCTTCTTCAAAGGTAGTACTGATGGCCTCCTTCAGCCCTAAAATAGGTTTATTAAAACAAAACAGGACAGTCCACCCTACGGTACTTGATTTAAGACATAAAAGTATAAAAATAATTACACAGTCCATCTGCCCGTAAACCTTTGCTGAAATAGGTATAAACCTATTGCTAAACTAAGCGAGCTAAATGTAATTGATGTTTGCAGTTCCCCTCTGTGAGAGCGCTTTGCTGTCATAGTTCTCTCTTCAAGTAATATTTAATTACACAAGGCGGCTTTGAAACTGTTAAAATTACATTTCTTAACTGGCACCTTAGCAGCAGAAATCCAAGTTACATTTAACTGTTTTAACTGCATAAGGGGGTATAGTTTCAGGTGGTTACTCTATTGGATACTGATCATCACCTGAGCAAATGAAAGTGTACCAGTAAATTACCATACTTTTGCTGTGACAATTACTATCAAATACAAGCAATAACTAATCACCTTCTGCTTGTGCGTGCTCGACAGCTTTATGGCCAATAAGCCTGTTGACTGGGCGACCATCTTGGACAAATCTACAGAAGACTGTTTCGTTTTCTGTACCTCCTGCATCGGTTGCTCCATCAGCCATGACACTTATGAAGTGTTTGCTGTTAATTTCCGTAGCAAGGTGTTCTTTGGTGAGTTTCCCGATAACAGATACCATTTCGGCACAGGTCTTGTCATTTGCATACGTGGACGTTAGTGCTAGACCATTCTTTTTCTGCAAAGATATGAGGGGGTTGAACTTGCTGAAAGGCAGTTCTTCTTTCGCCACAGAGTAGGCAGTCGTCATTTTAACCGCAACTTCCTTTCGGTCTCTTTCATCCAGGTCCTTTGTCGCCTTAGAGAAACTTTGCACGAGCATGGTTTCACGAACAGGCTTCTGTTGAGACAAAAGGGCTGTATGGGCACGTAGATGGCCGTTACTTTTAGCATGGATTTGGAATGTCTCCTTTTTCTCTGACTTGCAACCTGTAATGAACTGCGTGTTTCCAGCTTCTTTTGGTACTTGAATACAGACACTGCAAATCACTGCGTCATCCTCTTTACGAATTGTCAGCCAAGGGAACTCGTCCTTCCATTTAAAGACGATCTTTTTCTTTAAGGCGGCTGAAGCTGAAGGTGACTTTTTGACGTCAGGTTTGTTCTCAAGACCAGCATTGGATGTCTTTCGTTTTGAACCTTTGGGCTTCTCAGCAGGAACAGTCGTGGCCTTCGGTTTCAGAAAGGAAAAGAGTGTACCTTGTTGCTTCCTTTTAGGGGTACTGTTCTTGCTAATAGACGGGCAAGGCCGCTTGTCACTATCTGGTTCGTCTGCCAGGACTACAGGCACGAAGTGGTTTGGGATGTACCAGCCTCTATCCGCATTGTCCAAATTACCATCCCTATACCACAAAATGTACGGGGGTTCTTTAGGAGTGGCGGAGGTATCCGATGTTCTAGGATTTATAACTCGGTTTACCAGAGCACGGTATTTGAATTGGACACTGGGGTACATTGAGACTATCGGTCTAGATAGAACAGAACTCATAGCCATGATGTGGACAAGGGAAGACCAAGCTCTGACCTCACACGCCACAAAAGCCTCTTCTTTTATGGTCTCCTCCCTATTCCCTGTGTCAGAAAATTTTTTGTCTCCTTGCCTTGTTAACGCAACAGTAAACAGAACATCTAGGAAAAAATCTGTATCTGATGCAACTGCGTCGTTGAAAGCATCGTGGTCAGCGTAAAATGACCGATTGAAATACAGTTCTCCAGCCACCAATAATCGCAAGAGGTGCGATCGGTTTTCGTTACCAAATAACAAAATGGAGATGGAATTCAAAAAGCAATCTCCATTACCTTTAGCTTTTAGTGCCACAAGACGATCATCGGCTCCTATGACATCTTCTGGGATGAGCGAGGTCCCAAGTTCATCTCGAGGAAGATTATTGTATCTTGGTTTTGGCTGCTGACTGATTAAACGTGAGAATTCCTCTTGTTTTCTTGAGTATATAACTTTCGCTCGGTCGATTTCTTCGTTTAAAATGTGACCCTTGAAACAATTTAAGTCGCTTTCATCCGACATAATTGACTCACGAAAGAAGAACACATGTGTACTGTGTGGGCCGTAACGCGGGTAATAAACGCGGGAAAAGTCCTCAGCATGCTGGCGGGACTGTCAGCGGCAAATCAAAACGAAATATGAGCCTGCAATGTACATTTTTTACGAACCTGCTGAAAATGGCGTGCTGTTGAAGGGATATCGTTGCGTGTATGCATTCCAGGTAAATTACGGTAAACCTTCAGATTCTAACAAAATTATAAGACGGTACTTCAATGAATCTTTTTATTTCTAAATTTATTTAAGCAAAAATTCAAGTGCTAGTCCTTTTATTTCGTATCAGTTAAGGCAAAACCTAGTTGCAAATTTGCGACTACTCTCGTTTTTGTAGTCGCAAATAAGAAAAATTAAGTCGCAAATGCGACCGTATCGGTCGCAATTTCGAGCCCTGTTACACCAAATTTACTGTAAATTATAATTGCATAAATCTGCCTATGGGCTGTGAGGCAATTTTGATAAAGCATCTATTCTATTTTATTCTATTCTCTTCTTTAATGGGGACATAGTTTTTCAGTGAGTGATTAACAAACCTTGCTGAGCAGTGTCATGGTAAAGCTTCTCTACTCGCACGTTATTCCTCAGCAGCTCCAGGACATTGCGATAAGCTTCCCACAGAAACTTGACCCAAGGTGTCAACATGACCCGATCTGTACGGTCCTGAGTGTCTTCTCCACTGACAAAACTGAGTAATATGCTAATGAAAAAAAAAACAGATTGGCAATTTTCGAAATACATTTAAATTAACATGATTGTTAGATATCTAAAAAAGTCTGTTCCAGGTCTGCTTCTGAAAATGCTTAAGGAACATCTTCAAGCCCTTTCCTCAACCAGTGCGTCATTGCCCAGAATATAGAACAAAGGGTCCAATTGAATGCAGAGAAAAAAATCAAACGTTTATGCAAATATCACACGCCATGCGAATGGCAAATTTTACAACAAAATTGAACATTCCCAGTTCTCACTATGGAGAGATGATCAAGTTCCTCAAATTTCAAGTTAAGCTGTTATTTTCAGATTCTTGTAGTTGAATGATTTCATTCTATCAACGCTTATGTCTAGCTTGAGGAGTTAAGTTCTTAGTGTTGGAATTCCCATGTGTTCTGTAACAGAATGCTTTCCATACGAATTTCAAGAGGTTTTTTTTTTTTTGTGACCAAAATGACAGAGAAGCCAATGGTGAAGTATGTTAAACTGACATTGTCCTTTTTTTCTTTTTTTCGGCTGTGGAAATCTTGATCATTTATCAACTTGAGCCAACAGTTGATACAGTCCACGAACAACAGCATACGGATTCCTTGAGATGTTTTGCAATACCCTATGTTTCCCAATACCCTATCGCAATACCTTTCTGGGGTCATTATCTGATCCAAATCTTCCACCATGGGAACCTGGTCTCTCGATTCCTTACGAGCAGTCTCTGCCCGATCCTCAGCAAGCTTGAGGAAGTAACGAATAACATCCTCCAGCGACGCAATGTTAACTTGCTGGCAAATTAACTTGTACTGGTATAATCCCTCTTTTGCAACATGGCTTCTTCGGAGCTCAACACACAGCTCTAAATACTTGAAAAGAATAGGCTCGTGAATCTTATTTTGCCATGTCCGATGCTTCTTGCTCTTTATTACATCATACAGAGCATCCAGTGCTGGCTCTTTCTTCCCAACTTCTATGAATTCTAAAGTTATTATCAAGAAGTACTCATGAGCATAAAGTCAAAAGCAGAATAAGGGTAATTTAATTCCTGACTACGTTTGAAAGAATTTATTATTTTTTGTGACTAAGTTGGTACTGGAAGGCTGACCACCCTTTGGCAACAATGAAATAATTGAGTTAGGATACATGTCTTAGCCAATATCAAAAATACCATAATACTCTTTGTTTGTCCCTCCAAAATTTTGCATAAACATTGTTTTTATTTTCTGTTGGGACTAAGGTACAAGTGAAATTGAAGCTTCCCTACCCAGGGGAAGGAAATTTGATCAGGTTAGCCTTCCTCGGAGCAGGGATTTGATCACCACTCACAGGGGGTGGGGAACACTAGCCTCAATTTCATGTTACCTTTCCATGTGGGTTGATAAATCATAGCAGAGACAAACTTAGATGTATTTAAAGGTAAAGATTCCGCATTTGTGGCTGATTGGTTGAAAAGCAAAGGCCTACACAAACTTTATTCTGTATTTGAAGGTATTAAGAACCAACTTATATTATCTTTGAATATATAAATATATAAACAATAATTCAATAAAATAATTCAATTTTATAGAGGTCAATTGCTTTGACCGACCTGGTGTATTTATGAATATTTTAATACATTTGCGACAATTGATATTTAGGTGTGTAAATAATGGCATGAATGTATGGAACGTATTTAAGTGTTGTTGCATGATACGCCGTAAAACCAATGCATTCAGTTTATAAAAATCTGGTAATTTTCCCAGAGCTGGGGGTATTTGATCACCTGAAATGGACGTACATGTATGATGAGGCATTTGAACGGCTTTTTGGCCCGGGGAGGGCAGCATTTGAAGAAAAAATTTCCAAAAATTCAATTGCCCGGGGGGTTGCCCGGGGGGGAAGGGGGGATGTTGAAGCTTCACTTTGACTGGTACATTACAATGATCCCAAGAGAAACTAGAAAGAATGTTTGCTTGCTTCCATGCAAATTAGTTGAAAGCTTTTGTAGAACGAAACATGTAACGTAAATTTATCATCATGGAAGGCTCTAAATTTCCATTAATCAAGGGAAACAGCTATCAATTCATCTTTAATTGGAGCCAAATCACGTGGTAAGTGTCCTTCTTTTATACTCTCTGCTCTCCCAAGGCCCAATTAATGTACACGTATGGCTTTGAAGACCAGAGGAAACTATGTAACGCGATCAGTTTACCACTAAGTAACCAAAGATACACAGTTCGGAAAGAGCACAAAAAACATTTCGTCGAAGGCTAAATATGACAAAAGCCGACGAAGTTCGATTCACGCGGAGAAAATCAATTGAAATAAGGGATTTATCGTGCAGCCCTTTGAGTTTTTTCCCGACAAACTGCTAAATAAATCTTTCTCACATAAACATAATTATTACTAACCGTTTGCCCTTTTAAGAGCATTTTCTGGCCGCTGAAAGTACACAGGCATGGCCACGAAGTCCGAATCTGACCCCTCTCACACGAAAGAAAAATGAACGCAGAGCCTTCTGGTCCAGAGACATGACCTCGTTTCCGTATTCACATTAAAACGCGCGCGCAATGCCCTCGATATATGCGCGCGAGTTCGTGTTCTTCCCAGCGCTTTTTAAGGTCTTAATTTCGGAAACGAATTGCACCGAAATGGAGAATTTGTACTTTGGCGTCTGAAAATGATTGAACACAATCACACAGGAACTCGAAAAATCACACTTTCTGTCAGGGCTTAGCCCTTAACATACTCCAAAGTGGACACATACAGCCTCACTTAAGGCGAGCACCAAGTTATTTTTTTTAGGGCCTGGAAAGTAATGAACCGTTTTGGGTTAGCTTACACAAAGTGTTTTTCCAGAATATCAAAGATTTGGTCGCATTTGGGAGTTTTTTTGTTAACACATTGTGTACGTGGGTTATTTAAAAATGGCGGCTGCTAGAAATGATGCCTCGCTAGATTCTGAGCTTAGAAGTTGTCGAAGCGGCGTAAATATTCAGTTTGTCGATGAAGACGAGTTGCCTCTGGCCCATTTAACAGAGCACCGAGTCTCTGAGGACGAGTTTTTGGCAGATCATGATGAACACGACACGGACGAGGAAATGGATGAAGCTGTGGAGGAAAATGACTGGTCTGAGGAAATCAATCGAAGGGAAGATGTAGAATTTCAAGAACAGGTTGGAATAACTGTTGATTCCGAAAACCTTCGATCTCACCTTTATTTATTTTTGCTGTTCTTCACTGAACAGGCATGGCAGTTGTTAGTTGAACAGACTAATTTATATGCAGAATAGAAAAGAGGCGCGGAAGAAGGTTCTGTTTGGTATCCAGTCACAAGAGATGAAATGAAGGCTTGGGTCAGCCTGTATCTAAACATGGGTTTAGTCACCAAACCAAACCTTAGCTCTTATTGGAGCACAGATCCTGCTCTGAACTCTCCATTTTTCCCTAGCATAAAGCTGAAATGTCTGTGATTGAGCCTTACCTAGACAAGGGGTACTATGTCTTCATGGACAATTATTATACATCAGTCACTTTGTGTGAGGAACTTGAAGAATGGAAAACCCTAGCATGTGGGACAGTTAGATCCAACAGGTCAGGCCTACCAAAAGAAATTTGTGGTTTGAAAGATAAGAAAGTCAAACAGCTGAAAAGGGGAGAGAGTTTGTTCAGGCAAAAAGGAAGTGTGACATGCGTGACATGGCGTGACCAAAAACCAGTAAGAGTTTTGGCTACCACTCCCACAAGTAAAACTGATCAAACTGTTGTCCAGCGCTCCGTTGAGGTCAATGGAACTTGGGAAAACAGGGACTTTGCTAGGCCAGGTATAATTAACCTATATAATACTTACATGGGTGGTGTTGATTTGTCAAACCAAAGGGCTGTTTCATATGCCCGACTCATGAGGGGAGTGGTCTGGTATTTTAAGGTTTTCTTTTACATGATTGAAGTGTGTATTTCAAATGCCCAAATTTTGCACTGTAAATCCGAGATTGAGTGAACCAATCAGAGTATGCGAAATGCATTATCCGAGGTTGAGAATTTAATAAATATAAAATATATAATGTGACGTGATAAATGCTTAAGTTGATCATCAGCTAAAAAGTGCTTAATGGTCTTACCAGAGCTTTGAATAGATACGCAGACTTGAACTTTGTCAAAAACAATTATTTGCTACTCTGAGTTTCATGCTTCAAACAAAGCAATCATCAGGCAACTTCCAGAAGGAAGGAATACATGGTGTTATACAGTGATTTTGAAAAAAGCGGTAGCGATTCGTTATTCGCTAGGATGTATAGCAACGGTTAAACAAGACAACCAATTTGCAGTAAACTACTAACTGAAATGAATCTTTTATGCTTATTAAGTGATTATGCTATTAAAAAGGAATTTCTGTGACTCATTTCCATTTTGTTAAGCCCAGTTTAATTTAATATGTCTTGTTGGTGTGAATGGGGTAATAGTTGCACTAATTTGTAGTTATCTCAGGGGCACCCAACGAGAATATAGTTCAAAACCATTTAAACATAGCATTGTTAAACGTATTTTAGTATTTAAACAGTAGATATAGGCATATTTTTATCCCCTAAAAATTTTTCATCTGTTCGGATTTCCCAGCTGAAAGTCTAGTGATCCGAAAATTATAGGGATCAAAAGTTACCTTTTCGAAATTTTCAGCCAGAAAAAAGGCTCCCGAAAATTCTAGGTGACCTTTTTAGGGTAAAAATCTGTTAAAAATGGGCAATTATACCATCTTTTAGAAGTTCGAAAATTATAGGTCAGGCAGGCAAGCAAGAAATTTCACAACAAATGTTCCGAAAATTCTAGATCTCAAATCGTCTTCCGAACGGATATTTTCGGAAAATTCTGTTGGGTGTAAATTTTTTTTTGTAGTTTGCTCCCTCCGCTCGGCAAATGTGAATAGACCACTTCACGGCTCTCAGGAACCCATGTGTCATGGGTTCACACATGGGTTCCTGACGCACTTGATTGCATCATGGGTAATCAGGGCAACATAGCAGGAAGAAGGTTTGTATGGAAATGTAAAGGAAAATAAACTGTCCATGACTCTACTTTTCAAGACTTTCACCTTCATAAACCAAACATATAAGTTCAAGTCAGGAACCCATGACCCGGAGCCTACAACTCTACTTTGTTCATGTAATTTCACAGACTGATTTATTTTTAGATTGAATTTCCCGCGAATGAGACTCCCACAGGAGCCCGATGACCAATTACAAGAAATTAAGCTGACGTCATAGGGTCACCGAACCGGAACTGCCTTTGTTTTTTCCGGAAAAGACAGTCTAAAAATAGATTGGTCTGTAAAAATGCCGTTACATAGGCCCAGTATGGGAGCTGTAGGCTCCGGGTCATGGGTTCCTGTTCAAGTTCATAACTGAGTTGACTTCGACTCGGTATCTACCGGTATTCACTAAAGTTCCTATATATTACCGTTTTTTCATCGTACATTTTCTGTAAAATTACGGGAAATATATGGTAGAAACTTCGTTTCATAAATTTGATTTTTGCAATAGCCATTCTATCCAACTTCACTCACCAGACTTGACTTTTCAGCACGTCTTTTGTTTTGTAAGATAAAAACACTGAAAATTGCCTATCATGAATACTTTTTATCGTTTTGAACTATCATGCAAATTTCCCACGCTGTTGCCCTGATTTCCCATGATGCACTCAAGGGCGTGAAGTGGTCTATAAATTCTTTAAAATCTGCATATAAACGTTTTCAATACAGGATCTTTTAATACAATACTGTTCTTGAATCGGTCTGTCTTACATGCGGGTGTAATACAGCGCATGTTGCGCCTTAGTGCATACGTGGCAGTAGGTGCTCAGGGTCCCTTTAAATAGAGGTGAAAGTGTCTTAAAATTCGATGAAGCTGTGCATACGAAACCCGCGCCCACAGTGCACGCGGCAGTGAAAACTGTGCTATCCTGTCAATCCTTAGCCCTTTCGCCGGAAACGGTGAATTTCTGTGCGTAAACGACGTTGTTCTTGATCTACCCTGTCGAAAGGACACCATCAGTCTTTTTTCTCAAAGTTAACACAAATAAATACGGTACATTATAAATACAGTTTTGACGTCTTCTTACACTTGATTCGAAAATACCAGACTGAATTCATCTTAAAATAGTTAGAAAAAGCCCAAATAACAGCCAAAGCACAGCATCTGACGTTCGAGTCGCTGCTCACTGGCAACCCAGTTTTGGCACCAAATCTTCATGACAAAAAAGTTGCCTCAAAATCTTTTAAATGGGTTTCTGGCCCTTTAATTGCAAACAATTGACGTGACGCCGGATAGCACAGTTTTTCCTGGTCGATGAATTCTGATTGGTCAAGGCACGGAGTGCCTTTGGATTCAATCGTGGTTTTTTTATGTGCATTTTTTATTTTTTAATTTATTACTTTTTTAGACGGACTACATTACATTACCATGCTCACAATACGTACATCATGAAGTATCTATGCCACACGTCACAACATTACAATTGCCTTGTCCATTATTTATAGAGCGAGGTTTAGGTCTAATCGAGTATCGTAAAACCAAAACCAAAGTAATTACTTTGGCCAATCAAAAAGGACGGAGACAATCCAGTAAACCAATCCGGCAACCTCGAAGTAATTACACGTAGCCTACACAAAGCGCTGGAAAATGTGCACGCGCAAGAAACGATTGGTTTTGGTTTCACTTCTGACTGGTTGTAAAAATGTCGCGAGAACTTTGAACCAATCAGTGAGTAAAGTAATGCAAAACCGATGAAATTCGCTTATTACTTTTGCCACTCAATTGAAAACCGCTCTATGGTTACAGCAGTTATAACATTTATGATCATACATGTTCCTATATTACAACAAAGTATCACAACATTAGACAACATTACAATTGTTTTTCCATTATTTATACGGTTTGTGATCATACATGTTCCTATATTACAACAAAGTACCTGCGATCAGGCGTACTTTTCTTTAGACAGGGTGTGAAAACCTTGCTCTTTGCGCCTTCTCTAAAGAAAAGTACGCCTGATCGCAGGTTAAACAAAGTACTAACACAGAACTCATTGAGTTCCGAATTCTTTGCGGGTCTTGTGCGTGTGTTGCAAAATGCATCGTTTGGGGTTATTTATTCAAGTTAAGGGAAATCGCACCTGTCGGCGTCAAACGTCACATGTCACTGTGATGCTTAAATCTGATAACCAGACAGTGATTACAGCAAATAAACAGGTGCCACAAGTCCTCAATCCGTAATCTACACAATCTGTGCAAATAGTCTTTTCTCCATTCAGTCATTGCATTCATTAGACCAATTTCGATATATTAAAATTCAGTCCTAAACAAAAGGCATCAACTCGAGGCTCTGGGGTATAAATATTAAGGATTTGTATGAGCTTATTCCCCAGAGCCTCGAAATGATGTCTTTTGTTCAGGACTGAATTTTAATATATCGAACTGGTCAGTGCAAAAAAGAGGCATTCAAGGGTGTAGCCCGCGAACGCAGACGTATTTCCGGCGGTCGTTTCTTTCCCCCGAAAAGGAGAAAGAAACGACCACCGAGAAAAGGCCGCCCGAAATACGTCTGCGTTTGCAGGCTATCAAGGGCCCGGGATCAAGGGTGCGTTCGATTGACCCCATTCCGGAATAAGAATACTTGGAGTGATGATTTAAAACGGTATGTCTGGCGTTTTGAAGCAACAAGGATAATAAATATATGTTTAAAATATCATTTTAGCAGGTGTTTGACAATGTTAATGTGAATCTCCGTAAAAGCGAAGGATTTCTAACTTCTATTCCAAGTATCCCTATTCTTCCCTATTCCGGAATACGGTCAATCGAACGCCCTAAATTGGTCCATAGATAGCCAATCAAATGCTAGCCCTGGGTGTCGCAATTTTGGCGCGATGTTTTCATGACTATCGTGAATAATCACGTTGTTTCCTCGTGCCGTTTGGAAAAAATAGCCACTCGTGTATTTTTCAAAGACTACAAATTGCACTCGCCCTACGGCTCCTGCAATTGTGTTCTTCTTCGAAAAAAATGCACTCGAACTCTCAAAATTACCGGTGTAAATCCTGGGTGTAAATATCAGGTCTAAACAAACACCTGTGACAGTCTATCACAGATAGTACGCAGATATCGTTGATTACTGTCACACCCCGACATTCTTTTGCAACCACGATGTACAAGTACCTTTTGATTAACTTTACTTTGTCATTTATGGTGATCGGCTTCGTATCTGCAAAGCCAAACATCGTCGTTTTCCTTGTGGACGATCTTGGGATTGCAGACGTGGGTTGTTTTGGAAACGACACGATCAGAACACCCAACATCGATCGACTCGCCGAGGGAGGAGCTCGCTTGTTGCACGATGTTCATCCTGATTCAGTTTGCACACCGAACAGAGCCGCACTGATGACCGGAAGATATCCTATTCGCTCCGGACTTGCATCAGACAGCGGTCACTACAGAATGTTCCTTCGAACAAGCTCATCTGGGGGGTTGCCTCAAAATGAAACTACCATTGCGGAGATTGTATCTGTTGCTGGCTACAAAACAGGTCGGTGTGTATCTTATTCTATCGTCGTTCCCCTCGTTCTTTAATCTTTTTAGGCTGCGCGCAAGCTCTCCAACCTTTCGAAAAGTATGCAGAGCAGTGATTTGCTTCATTCGTGGACACGCCCCTACAAGTGTTGAGGAATCGTCTTGTTTTAGAGGTTTAGGGAGGCTCGAGTTACATGTAATAACAGTGGGTTTCCATTGGAAAGAGGATTACAATCCTGTCGTCTTTTGTCTGTGGGGAAACGTTTTTATATTGTCTATCTATTCTCAGGCAATTTGTGAGGGTGTTCACGAGTCCCCAATTGTTGCCACGGTAATGATAAGAAAGTTCAAAATTCAGTTTTTTGAAAATGTCATAAAAACTGATTCAGTGACCTGACATTTTTTTCAAATTTCGAAAACTCCATTCTTTTTAAAAAATATTTATTTATGCACTATCAATGCTGCGCTCTGTTTGCGAGGCAAAATACACTGACAACAACAATGTGGGAAAAAATTGGCTTTGTTGAACAGCGCCGTTTTTTTTAATACCAACATAAAGAAGCTAAAATTACAATCAAAGTTAAGTTTGTCTCGCAAAGGTGAGCACAGGAAATTGCCAATACACATGTATTTCATAGGATGATTTTATATTGATCAACTCGAATCCTGGATGGGGGACAGCATAATTCAACATTGGCTGACCCAATCACCTCTCGGTTAAGACAATACAAGAACGAATGCAAGCAATTGCTAAGATGCTTGTTTGCCCCAAGTAAAAGCAAATAAATTCCTTTAATTAAAATTCTTACTTTTTATCTAAATGTATTTGTTGGCAAAGTTTGCCCTAAGAGGAGACACAGCAGAAAGACAAAGAAAAAGCCAACAGGTGGTTAGATATTATTTTGAAATCTCCTAGTTTCCCTTATAAAAGAGTGAACATGAAAAAATAAATCATCATTTTGCTCCAGTGACAGTAAATTCAAACCAAATAAGAAAGATGATGTTATTTGTAGTACAGACATTGACAACCACCTGTCAGGAAATATACGAGCAGCAGAGGTGAGCAGCTTTGCTCAAGGGACAGAATAAAGTGGACAGTCAAGAAAAAAGTGCTTATAATAACGGTCTCCTTGAAGAAACCGCAAAAACAACCAGGAGATTCTGTACACCCTATTTTGAAAAGATGTAAATTATGGGTACTCGCATTAAACCTATCAATAGCAAAATCATAAAGAACATTATACCTATGCACATTAAAAAAGGAAAATAAAGCTCTTTTGAAAGACCCAATAGACTCAAGACTAAGCTTAGCTAAGACTAATCATTCCACAATCTGGTGGTGGAGGGGAAAATGACCTTTTAAATTGCTCAGGCTAGGGTTAGGGTTAGCCCTATGCAGCTTGCAAAGAGAGATTAGTAGTTCTAAGTAGTTCTACTTAACTTAACAAGAGAATAAAAATTATTATTATGAGTTGTTCACAAACATGTGAAGGCATTAAATTCTCTTAATGTATGAGAAAAATAGTGGACCATGTTAATTATGAAAGGGCTGTTGGAAGATGACAATAATCAAATTTTCTTTAAGACTGCCAAAAAGTGAATGTTTCTATGTTTTGTATGTAAATAATCAGGGTAGGTCACCAAGCTAAGCTTCAAGATATTGTTAAACATCTAACAAAATGCATTCCCAGTTTTCATTATTTCGAATCACTTTTTTTTTTCTGGTCACCCATTTTAATTCACCAGCTGATCCAAGCAGTGTAGTGTGTGTGGCTTACACATGTGTGCTCAGTTGAAAACCTT
>OX421445.1:66889606-66894606 GCA_949126865.1 Montipora capitata
CGAAAGTTACAGACGTTTGACTGCAATAAACTCCCGCTATTACGGATTCGACGGTGCGCTCATTTTACTCCCCCCTCACCATCAGTGCTCCGTATTACGGGTATTTAAAGCTACTTAGCTACACGGAAAGGAAGAAGTCGAAACAAGGATGCAAGATCCAGGAATCGAACTCAGGACCTCTTGCACCAAGGCCGCGCACTAACCGACTGTGCCATCCTTCCCCCTTACTAAACGTTTACAACATGGCATCCACGCGTGGAGAACGACAGAAAGGTCTTTCGGAGTTTAGTTTTCAACCAAAGCGTCAGAAAAGCGGTGGTGAGTGAAAATCAATGAAATAGCATAACCTACTTTCCTTTTGCTGGGTATTAAATTAATTTAGCAGGCGCTGGCACGCGACAGCGATCGATACGGACGTCAAGTTAAGACTTGAGCTCGCTAGCCCGTGCAGGGGCAGGTAACAAAAATACCTGCTATTTTTGGTTTTTTACCTACTGTGCAAAAACTTAGCAAGAACCCTGATAAAGAAAAAACTCTAGATTTTCAACAAGACTTCTATTCTTACACTTTTGCACATTTCTTTCTGAAGAGATGTGATCAAGTTACTTCTTTGACGTCATTAGTTACCAGGGCCCAACTGGCTCTGCAAAAAACATTTTGCGTATAAATCAGACGCCTGCTAAATGTGTGGATACACTATGAAGGAAATTTTTTAAAATACTTCACTCCAGACACTAGATATTTATATGAAAAGTCAAAAAACGGCGATTAAGTAAGCGTCATAGGGATTATAAAATTGCATTCACATAAAATCACACTCCAATGCACCTCTTTTTCAAGAGGCATCCTCAAGGTTGTTTCCCACAGTGTTAACTTGACCACACGTCATTGCCCTTTATTTTAAATGTCCCTTTTGCTTGTCAATTATGGGGCTGTCTCAAAATATCCTTAATGATTTGTTAATAGGCAAGGGACAAAGTTGGGAAGGTGGTATAAGGATGCCTACCATAGTATCATGGCCAAAACACATTCCAGCTGGGATTTCTCTTGACAAGCTCACCAGTACCTTGGATTTACTTCCCACAGTTGCCAAATTGGTTGGGGGAGATGTCCCCAAGGATAGAGTTATTGATGGGAAAGATCTGTTGCCATTACTAACCAACCAAACACAACATACATCCCATGAATTTATTTTCCATTACTGTGGGAATCAGATTCATGCCGTTCGTTATCATGCAAAGGAAACTGAGATTGTCTGGAAAGTGCATCTCATGACACCTAACTGGGGTGAAGGAACTGACTACTGCATTGATATAGGACTTTGCCTTTGTCATGGACATCATGTCACAGTCCACAAAAATCCTCTTCTCTTTGACATCACAAATAATCCTGGAGAAAATTCCCCCATTTCTGATGACAGGCCAGAGTACAAAGAAGTAATGAAACACATTGATCCTGCAATCAAGAAGCACAAAGAAACCATTGACAGTGTTCCCAATCAACTGGAAGCTCACAAAAACCATTTTCATCCAAGCTTGCAAATGTGTTGTAATTTTCCTTTCTGCAGTTGTAGGGAAAATGACAGAGAACTAGAGCATTATCCTTAGGAGTATTTAATTGTAACCAATATATTATGGGTACTCCTAGAAACAAAAAGGTTAGAAATGCTATAAATCCAAGCTTTTTCACACTGTTTCAGGAAAATCCCCTTCAGGAGCATTCTTCACAGATATTCAAATTTTAGGAAATTGGATTTTCTTTAATCTTGGGTCGTCACCTGCATGGGGCAGTGTCAAGGGTTAACCCCATTGTCAACCAATTTGTCCCAATATTATGAGTGGGATAACCAGGGAGACAGTATATTGGTTTTGTTTGTTCTTAGAAATGGTTAAACAATGGCAACAAAGTGCCTTCATCAATTAGCTGTCTTGTTAAATTTACTAATGACCAGACTCTCTAAGCCAATGCCAGCTCTTCCTAATTTCACTGTTATTAAATTAGAAAATGCCAAAAATTGGGCAGGTGTTAACCTCATGAAGTTAAATGTGGAGACATCATGGTAGAGAATTGGCTGAGGTCTCTTTAACAGGGCACTTCCACCCCAAATTTTGGTAATAACGGAACTAGGTGTGTTGAGTGCCAAAAGTCAGCTGAAAAGTAGCAAAGGCTCTGTTGAGGTTGTCAAGTAGAATAATGAGGAAGGTCAGAATTTTTTGTTTTTCGGCCATTTCAACTTCAGTAGAAATAAAACGCACACAGTGGAAAGTAACATAGTGAACAAACTTCGTATTAAGTGAAGCTATGATCCTCGCAGTTATGAACGCAATTTTTGCAATTGCGTTGAGAAACCTGAAAATTTCAGGACTTCAACGGGGTTTGAACTCGTGACCTCGCGTTACCGGTGCGACGCTCTAACCTACTGAGCTATGAAGCCACTGACGCTGGTAGCTGGTCATTTGTGGGTTCTAATGTTCCCGTGAGGAATGAATCAATGATAAAATGATATGTGAAATGGATCATATTGGATCGTATATGAACTGCAAATATGAAATCAAGTGAAGCTATGTCATGTAATTTTTAGGTCTTATTCTGTAAATAAGTTTTTGGATTTCCGTTTCTTTATTTCTCTCGGCTTATTAGCATATTTTTTCTTGCTAGAGGTCTAATCAACCTCATCAATCCCGAGATTATATAGAGCTTCATTCATTCATTCATTCAAGCTGATCCTCGCATTTCATAACTGCGGCCGTAGGCAAAATCCGGATCGGATCGAACCGGACCCGATCGGATGGGATCGGATCGGATTGACAAAACACGGACCGGATCAATAACAAAATCCCCGCCAAAAGTAGACGATCACCAGACAACGTGCTGAAGACAGGAAAAGTCGAATTCTGGGCCTTTCTCTCTTGTGTAGTCGTTTCCTCATTTATTGAGACTCGTCGAAATATGTTTTTTCCAGAGTTGATTACAGATTCCGAAGAGGAATCCCGGAGAGGAATTATGAAAGATTGACGTCAATAAGCGAATTGACTGCGTGCGCGACGGTCTTCTTCTTCGGACGTGAAAACTGACAACAATTTTTTACTTTAGCCCAGTCCCTGACCATTGCACAATAGCCTGATTTAGCAACTGAGAAGGAACGTCAGTTGACGAAAGGAGAGCCCGCAGAATAGTTGGGATTCTACTCGACTAATATGGCCTAATATGGATATTTTTGCTGCGCGCGCCATCGTCAACTGACATTCCCGTTCTGTTGCTAAATCAGGCTATTGTGCAATGGTCAGGGACTGGGGTAAAGTAAAAAATTGTAGTCAGTTTTCATGTTCGAAGAAGAAGACAGTCGCGCACGCAATCAATTCGCTTATTGACGTCAATTCGTCACGTCGTTTCATAATTCCTCTTCGGAATCTGTAATCAACTCTGGAAAAAAAAACATTTCGACGAGTCTCAATAAATAAGGAGACGACTACACAAGAGAGAAAAGCACAGAATTAGACTTTTCCTGTCTTCAGCATGTTGTCTGGTGACCGTCTACTTTTGGCGGGGATTTTCTTATTGATTCGGTCCGTGTTTTGTCAATCCGATCCGATCCGGTCCGGTCCCGTCCGATCCGATCCGATCCGATCCGATCCGATCCGGGTTTTGCCAACGGCCTCAATTCCCGTCGAACCTGGAAAAAAACACAGGAAGGAAGCTACCCACAATGGCAATAAGGTTAGGCTTTTTAATTGAAAATTTTTTCGTAAAATTATCTTCTCAGGTCTTTTATCGGGATTCCTATACAAATCCTTATATTGTTCGCTTTTCTTCACACTGAGCTTGGGGCGCCTTTAATTCCACCGTCACTGCCTCGGCAATCAGCGAGAGCTGAGAAATGGTCAGAAATTACAAGAAGATTACCAGGTGTAACTTGCTCAAATGATCTCAGATAGTTATTTTTACAGTAGAATGCAGTTTCTTGATTTATGCGCTTATGCTAATAAGTCAAATTTGAAAACAACTCTGGAAAATTCCCTACAATTAGCGAAATCAAAAATACCA
Organism: Montipora capitata; assembly: GCA_949126865.1. Classification (NCBI taxonomy): domain Eukaryota; kingdom Metazoa; phylum Cnidaria; class Anthozoa; order Scleractinia; family Acroporidae; genus Montipora; species Montipora capitata. Next base: position 66,893,651 of record OX421445.1, read on the forward strand.
TAATACGCTTTGTTCGTGCCTCCAAAATTTTGCATATGCATTGTTGGGACCATTGTAAATCCCAAGAAAAATAAAATGCAAAATTTTGGATGGACAAACAAAGACTATTCTGGTATCTTTTATATTGGCTAATGTAAAGCTCAACTTGCCTAGCTTCAATTCAAATTTCGCAACCTCTTCGTGAACTTTAGGATTAAGATCTTTGGAGAATTCTTGGACCTCAGCCTCAGTGCTTGGGCAATACACTGAATACAGTGTTCGCAGGGAAAACTGATAATTTTCAAATACTGCTCTGGGACGTTGTGGTAGAGTGGGTTTGAAGCCACGAATCACGTTTGCTCAAGCAAATGCATTGTCCTTTGCATATCTGTCAGGTTTCTGTTGGCTATGCGTGACGAGTGATCAGTGGTTAATTTGCATGCGGAAATGCATAACCTTAATGCGTAAGAAGGCGGCTTGGTGCGCGGTAAGAGGATCAGAGACAACAACTGCCGCAGTGCCAGAGAAAAATTTTTAAACATCGCAACATACCGCCGGGGAATGTGTCTGGGTGTACTTCGTGCAGAGTTCCGCTTGGTTCAGTTTCGTTTGCAGTACACTAACGCAGCTGACTTTGCAGAGTCTCCAGTAAGTTAATACTTACTAACTGCTCTTTGATATATTTCTTCGTTGTTCATGCTCGTAAGGTTGTCTCTCAGGTTCCAGTGCCTTGATTAAGCTTGGATGCAATCGCTATATGCTGCCGCGTAAATTAGGTTGCTTATTTAAAGGTTTGTCAGCGACACTCCTCCGGATCCAGTTTAAACTTTGTACTTTCGTTTGTATACATACAGAACGCTTGTACATACATATTACGGCTGTAACTTCGTAATCGCCATCAGGCAAGAGCAGGATTCATGATTGCTAGTCACGCAAGTTTCCAACATGAGAGAGAGAGAACTTAAGAGCGAGAAATA
>OX421445.1:66899606-66904606 GCA_949126865.1 Montipora capitata
AACAACCTAACAATGTAGTCTGGACTTAAGCCGTTTTTAACCTTAAACATTAAAATTGCAATGTCCTGTAACCTTCTGTTATATAAAGTGGGTAATTTTGCCCTTTGCAACAGTTGAAGATACGTTGAATTATACTATCACAATAAATGGCCCTAAGGGCCCTTTCTTGAACCCTCTCTAATTTCCTGGAGTTACTTGCCTTGCAAAAGTTCCAGACTGTACTACAATAAGTTAAATGAGGTAGAATAGCACCCTTAAAGAGTTGTAGCTTGGCATTTTGGAGTATGAGATTCCTTAACCTATTAATTAACCCCCACCCGTTGACTACTTTTCTTGCAAATATTACTTATATGACCTGAGAAGTTTAGAGCGTTATCAAGATCAACTCCCAACAAGGTGATACTATCATAGGACTTGATGTCTGTCCCATTAACATTTAACTTTAACGTATGATCCTTCAGCTTATTTACCCTACTCATTAACATATATTCATATTTCCCATAATTGCCCTTAAGTGAATTTAACCCTAACCAACTGGTTGCCTTTTGAGCACTGTCCTGTAGTTTAGTTTGAATGGTGCTAACAAATTTATCGATTTCGTATAATTGATGGTCGCAGCAAACATACTAACATTAGAGCGCATAACAAACGTCAAGTCATTCTGGAATACATTCCATAGTAAATGACCAAAAGAGGATCCTTGAGGGCATCCTCTTTTAACGCATTTCCAGTAACCGCTGATTTCTCCAATTATTAGTCAGTTAAATCGGTCTTTAAAATATGAACTCATCAACTTTATACTGTCTGTATCAAAGTCGTAGGCTTCTACTTTTCCAAGTAAGAGACGGTGGTTTAGGCAATCAAATTCTTTAGCCATTTGGCACACCGGCATTTGATTATGCAAACAATAAAGATAAATATTGATAGATTTGATCTTTTTCAAGTACTACACAGTTTACGGAATTGTGTCATTTTAAAATAAATCGCAAGCTGTTTTTGAGCGGGGAAACATTTAGTCTCAGAACAATTACAGCTGCCCACACTGGGGAATCGATAGGATTTCGCCTCACCAAATAGTACGACTCAGTCTTAGTGTAAAATGAAGAGAAATAGTCAAGTGAACTGATCCGTGTTTCTAATAGGATTCATGTGGATGAAAATGTCCTTTTGTATCTTTTGAACAAGTTCTGATCTCTTTGTTAAGGCGGGACCTCTATTAACGTCCGTGATAAGTACGAAAAAACTTTGAGCGGTTCGTTTCGATAAAAGCAGATTCAGGCAACGAAGACAGCAACACGAAAACGGCTGAATTGAAAAGGAACTTCAGGAAGAAACCGTGTCAGGTTATTATGTCACATTTTGGTATACAATAGCGCGAAATGGTCCCCCTCAACTGAGGATTTTAGGGACGCTCAACACACGAAGGAAGAACTTCAATTCTGTCAATGCAATACATGCCTTATCTTTCTTTTGGGATGCCCAGCAGAAAAAGCTATATATTTCATATTCCCGACAGAGCGAGAATATGAACGGAGGTTCACTCATTTTTTATAAAACATCAGGCTGAGATTTATCCAAAATTTTAACATGTTACAGTGCGACGCGCGTTACCGTGGCCACCTAACAAAGTCTTTTACAAATTAACCGCCTATCATTATGTGAGAATTTTTTTGACAGTCACTCCTCCTGCAACGTTCGCACGGTTGTAAGTTGAAGTGACTTGAACACCGTTGCATGAGTTGTTTAGTTGACGTCAGTTACACCTAGTTACACCTAGTTGTCAATTGTGAAAGTTTGTTTGGTGGCCACGGTAAGGTGCGTTGAACTGTAAGAACATAGCCTGGCTAAGATTCAGTTAAGAACGTCTTTATTTTGCAATTGCTCATTTGGTTTTTTTGTTTTGGTGAGTAGTGAAATAAAGGTAAAAGAAATGTAAAAGTGTAGTCTAACAGGACAATTACTGCTCAAATACTTAAGGCCGTTTCATTAACAATATCGTTTTTTTATTGCTTGCATGATACACTGAAGAACAACTCAGTTTGCTTTTGAATTTAGTATACCACACAACTTTAAAAACGTGTTAAGGACGTTTTCAGGTTCAAATCGCTAAAAATTAGAATATTCAGCCTCAGTCCGAAAATTAGACGTTGGACATTGTCGGTATAGTCAGGGGCACCCAACGAGAATATAGTTCAAAACCACTTAAACATTGCATTGTTAAACGTATTTTAGTATTTAAACGGTAGATATAGCCATAATTTTATCCCCTAAAAAGTTTTCATCTGTTCGGATTTCCTAGCTGAAAGTCTAGTGATCCGAAAATTATAGGGATCAAAACTTACCTTTTCGAAAAGTTTAGCCAGAAAAAAGGCTCCCGAAAATTCTAGGTGACCTTTTTAGGGTAAAAATCCTTTTAAAATGGGTAATTCTACCATTTTTCAGATGTTCGAAAATCCTAGGAGAGGCAGGCAAGCAAGAAATTTTACAACAATTTTCCGAAAATTCTAGATCTCAAATCGTCTTCCGAACAGATATGTTCCGAAAATTGACGTTGGGTGCCCCTGTATAGTGAGCATCAACCGTCTACCGCTATTGAAAACGGCAGGGTTAAATAATTGTACCACTTGCAACTGATGTGATAACATCAGAGAGGCCTGATGTCATGATCGTTGAAAAGGATAGCAAAGTTTTTAGGGTAATTGATAAAGCTGTTCCAGATAATGTGAGGATAGCAGAGAGGGAGAAGGAGAGGCCGAGAAATATTAAGATCTGAAACTTGAGACAATAAAACTGTGGGGCCTAAAGCAAGTAGAGGTGATTCCTACTGTCGTGGGAACACAGTCAGCTGTAAACTTTAGCATGCAGTGGCTAAGCAAGATTGGAACTCCTATTAAAACTAAGATTCTATGAGGTGCTGCAGAAAACAGGTCTCAGTCTATTTCAATTTGGGATAGCCAGAATTCTTAGGACAGTCGTGTCAATGTAAAAATGCGAAAGCAGAAACGACAGAACCCATAGTCACTTCATAGTCACTTCATATATGATTACGGCATACAACTGCCTGCTCGAGAAGAAGGAATATATATTGCTTTGATGAACCACACGATGTTTTTGAAGTTCATTTTTTAATAAAGACAATTCATGTTTCGGATGAGACATAATCCATCGTCAGTAGTACAGTAAGAAATAAAATGAAAATATGCAATGAAAAGTATAACAAAGTGAGATATTAACGAGAATAATTAGGGCGCGAACCAAAACAAAGTGAAACTATTTAAGCTAAGAAGGTGATTAATTAGTATGAAAAGGATAAATTAAGATGTTCCTTGATTTTCAACTGAAAGCTTTTGGATGCAGAGTCGAGAATTTTGAAACAATCTTCTGAACAAATGGAGCGACAAATTTCAGAACTTCTCAGGTGTTTAAAGATGTGGAAATGTTTTTCAGAGGAGAGATATTCACGGATGCGAGTGGCAAAGTGTCTGTTGGTTTCACCTTCATATCAGGCACTACAGCCTGCACACGAAAATTATAAATAACTCGCGATCGTAAATCCGAAGGGATAGGATCCTTGATCTCAAACCAACTCCTGATTTTACACGAGGTGAACACCAATTTTCAATGTCTAGGTCAGTGCAAAAAGTGCGAACTAGTTTCTCAATTCTGCGTTGCGTTGTGATAGAAAAAGGACCGATGTACGGTAATTTAAAATACAAACAATTGTCCTTACGAGTAGTACCCTGAGAGGTATCGGAGGTGAAGGGATTGTTAAGAAATTTTCTAGCAATATTCTCGATGACGTTAGAAGGGAACAAATTCCTCCTTAATATTTTGGTATGGTCATTTATGTCAAGTTGAAAGCCAGCCCAAGTATTGTTGATCTTAAACGTTCGGGTCAACCAGAGTGCGCACTAATCCTGATTTGTAACTGAAAGGTACAAACTATAAAGTTAGTGAGAAGACCAGTGTAGGTTTTCTTATGAAATACCGAGGTAATAATACCCTGATTGCTATTATTATCTAAAAGAACATCTAAGAAAAGGAGTTTGTGGTTTTCTTCCCTCTCCATGGCAAACTGTTCAGTATTAAACAAAGCAAAGGTATCGTCGACATATCTATGGTAAAACTCAATACCCGAATTGTAATTCTTTAACCAGCGTTTCTCATGGTGACCCATGGAAAGATTAGCTAATGCAGAAGCGAGCGGAGAGCCCATGGCCAGCCCCTCAATTTGATCGTAGAATTCACCCAAGAAGGAAAAATGGGTCTGGGCAATGACAAAGAAAAATAACTTAGCAAGTTGTTCCTGTCCTAATTTGACATCTGGGTTGCCCTTCATAATGTAGTCTATCGCTAAGTCGAAAGATTCGATGAGAGGAATGGTGGTGAAAAGACTTTCCACATCGAAAGAAACCATGAACTTGCTAGAAGTATCGAATCTAGTAACTTCACTGACAAAAGTAAAAGCGTCTTGAGCACAGTAATCCGTAGGGATGTGCGGGTTCAAAAGTGTGCATATATACTTCGGTTGTAATTCTTTGATTGCACCTGACGTCACGGCGGCCATGTTGGTGGAAAGAAAGAACAATAGAGAAAAAGTCTTTCGGGAATTTGATTCTATTATTATGCAAATCTTGAGCAACATTTTTCTATTGTTTTGGCACCAGCATGGCCGTCTTATCACGTGAGTGCAATCAAAGAATTATACGTTCCAATCTTGAAGGAATGGGGCGGAAAGGGGGTGTCGATGAGTGATCTTGAACTTTGTGCATCTTAGGGAGCCCATAAATTCTGTTATCAATGACAACGGCTGCAAACACAGACAAGAATCACTGCCCCTCCTTTATCTTCCAACCTCTAAAGGAGGCAAGGTCCAAACTGAAATTGAAACTCTGTATAAAACCACAAAGATCAAGCTAGCCCATTATATTACATGCAGTAGCGACTCACACGAAGAGCTAGTGAGAGCCTATCAAGACACCAAAGAAGAAAAGTCCCTT
>OX421445.1:66912106-66929606 GCA_949126865.1 Montipora capitata
CTGGATGTATAATGAAGAATTCATGAAAAAACGAAATAACGAAAAAAGGTGTAACTGACGTCTAAATTTCTCCTCTCAGTGGACAAGCTAAGGAGCGTGACCCATTGCGCGACATGTTACACGTCACTGATTAGCATTATTTTACCCTGGGTCATTCATCAGTTTTAATTATTTGACTGTTTTTAAACGGATGACTGCAAGACCGTTGTTTTGTGCACATCCTAACCACAGGTATCAAGACCAGGGAATAAGGAACAAACACACAGTGCTGGAGGAAGATGTTCATTGACTTTGAGGTTGTTTCTACCAAAAATTAGAGTCATGAAGTCTCCCTTTCTAAAAGTGCTACTATGACCACAAAATCAATTCTTCTTTTTCTTTGGATTTTAAAACTATAATGTTGACTAAACACTCATTCACCCCCCCCAAAAAAATAAACTGTTTATTTTAAGTGGAATTTTCCTGTTTTATGGTCCACAATTACCAAGTTTAATATCTTCAGAGAGCTGGACAGGAGGCAGTGTGGGGCGCTTTCCTTGAGATCCGGAGATCCCAGGTTCAAGACCCGCTCTGAACACTCGTTGAATTTGATGCTGGTAGTCCCTGGTTCAACTTCCCAGCTTAACTTGTAAATAGCCAACTGGTTTGCCTCTGACCAGTTGGGATTCTTAACAGTTGTTGTTGTTGTGTTCCGTCATTTCGTTAATGTTGAAATTTTAAGCTAGTGAGTAAATGATGTCACATTTGCCTAGATCCAACCCTCTGAAGTCCAATCTGTTAGTTTTGAACGTGAATGATGGCAGACTGTGAAATCCAAAACTTACACTCAAAGTAAACAGACCAGTGAAAACATTCATTGACTGCCTCAAATAGTGTGGAGAAATTGCAAGTGTACATGGGTCATCAGAGTGGAGAGGGTCCCCTATACTTTTTACGTAAAGCGTGATGGGACAATCTTTTCTCGTGAATCGTGATTTGAAATTTTTATTTATTTGTAATTCGTGATTACAGATGGTAAAATCTTTTCATGTCCACGTAAACAAATGTTTTTTTAATTAAATGTGACCCGTGAATGAAGATTTGAATTAAACATGATTCATGAACCATTGTGTTTTGCGTGATGAATTTCCGGCTATTTTATTGTTTTGAAAATGAACGTATAGTTTTTGAACAGCTGTGCATGGTTAGGTTTTGATAGGACTTCATATGCATCAATAAAAGTCATAAAATAGACCACAAATGGTTTTTTAACAAAATAAGACTTAACTTCATCTGTTGTTATGTATGCTGACAGACATGACATCCATGGAAAGACTGGAATCACCTGCTCTGACGTAGTGCTGGTTTGAAGTGAACCGGCTTTAACCCTTTCATCCCTGTAACGCCCATTGAGACTTGTCAGTGGGGAACCCCACAGGAGTGAAAGGGTTAAATGAGAGAGGTGAATTTTTCTTCCTTTTATGTGAAATGTAAAAACCATTGTTTGTTATTTTTACGTGAACTGTGATTGTCCCAAATTTCGCGTGAACGTGAATGAAAATTATCTTGGATATTAATCGTGATGTGTGAAAAGGCCAAATACTTTTACGTGACTGAGTTTTACAAAGGGGTATAGGGGACCCTCATTGGAATGCAGGTCCGCAGCAAGGTTTCATTTAAAAAAAAACTTCATAGTAAATTAAACTAATCATAAAATTTGCAAACAGCTGAGGAAGCAACTCACTGAAACAGTGAGGATCAAAATGCACCAAACATTGCTGCTGAAATAAATTATTCTGAAGGAAGTGTTTGTATCTGAAAATAATGAGTTTCAGAGTCACTTATCCTGTAGAATGGTTATTTTAAAGAAATGTGCAAGATACGTCAAACGATGTGATGATAATGTAAACATGAAAAGCTGTTTGTTAAGAACAATACAGATATATATATATCGTTTAATCCACTCTTTGCAGTTAGAACTATGTATAAACTGAATTATCAAGCGGTATCATTTACAGAACTGTTAAAAATAATTAAGGTATACTAACGTAAAATCTACATAATTATTAATCTAGAAATCTAAAAGTTATAAAATCATTAGCTCTCTTGGTTCTTGCCTCCTGGCGAACGGACTTTTCACTCCCAGATCTAAGATTGTAAGGAACATTATAAACATTAGCCTGAGGGCAGAGTTTCCACGTCGCAATGAACTTCCTACTTAATGTTTCTCGCCTGACTTCTAGACTTGGAAGGCCAGATATGGTCAGGGCTTCCTTATAACCAACACCCAGAAGTATTACCTTAAGGGCTCTCCTTTGTATAGATTCTAATTTGGATGACAAATATTCAGGGATGTCTTGCCAAGCAGCCATGGCATATTCCAAAATAGATCTGACAGAGCACTTATAAATATTTAAAACATTGCTATTCACTACACCAGCTCTTTTAAGCGCTCTTAGGGTATATAAACGTTTGGCGGCCTTACAATAAATATAGTCTTTGTGGTCATTCCATTTAAGATCGTCTCTGATTTTAACACCAAGTAATTTAAAAGATGAGACACGTTCGAGCTGGTGATTTCCAATACAAATAGGTGGAATAACAGAGTTCGGGTACTCCATAAGATTTATCAGCATTTCATTACACTTCGGAGGGTTTAGCTTCATCTTACGGGCAGTACAAAATGAATGTGTGTCCCTAACAGCCAAATCGAGAAGGCTTATTGAATTGCTACAACTGTGGTATCATCAACATATTTTGCTCTCACATTCCAATCCTTTAGGAGTCTATTTATCATAACTGAGAAAAGGGTGACACCCATCTTGGTCCTTGGGGTATACCTCCATGGGTACGCTTCCAATCCGATCAGACATTCCCGATGTGCACGGCTTGAGTTCTATTTGTTAAAAAAGATCTTATCCAACTGAAAAGCACTGGGTCCACACCAAGCAGTGATAATTCGTCCATAAGGATCTGATGGTCAATCAAGTCAAAACCCTTAGAAAAATCTGAGAAGAAGATTCTAACACAATTATTTCCACGGTCAATAGCCTCGTGGATTGCTTGTAGGAGGTAAACCAGGGCAAGAGTTGTTGAATGTCCTTTCCTAGCAAATTGTTTGGAATCAATCTTATCTCCTATCTGTTGTAGAAGCCTCCTGTTCGTAAATCCCTCCAGGATCTTTGCAATACTATTAGTAAGGGAGATTGGACGGAGATCATTATCGATCTCTTGTGGCGGGGAAATCTTGGGTACTGGTGTTACGATCGACTGTTTTAATGATCCTGGAACAAATGAATCCTGTAATGACTGATTATAAATTGCACAAATAACAGGTGCTAACTCAGGGGCGAACACTTTGAATATTTGATTAGAAATCCCGTCAGGACCTGGAGCTTTGCTTGATGACAAGTTATTTAGATCCCTCAAGACCTCGAATTCTGACACGAGTAAGCTAGGTGGTACAATAGTATGTCTAACAGGAGATTGAACCAGGGGTGTAAATTGTTCCGTAATACTGACAAGTATTGCTGAGAACTGTAAAATAGCTTTGCAAACTGTGCAGTTATTGTCACCTTTTACTAATTTAAAAGTAGCTGCATCAAAAATAAATTCTTGGTTCATTACAAAACTACATTTAATAATATAACATTTTAAGTAGTGCAACTTCACCAACCTCTTTTACACTGAGGGACAGAGTAACGTTGTTCTGGCTGAGCAGGCCAACAAGGGGTTAGGATTAGAACCAAATAAAGTTTAGCAATATTTTTTGTTTACAAACATTGACATCACACTTCTTTTGATATTAAAATTTGCCAACCATGGAACAAAAGAAGTTATTGTTTCAACAGCCAATTAGCTTCTGGCCCCAGTTTTTTGAAGGGTGGATAGCACTATCCACTGGATAACTCAATAATAATTGATTGGTTTTGCTAGTGTTTATCAGCTGGATAGTGATTTATCTGGTGGATAGCATTAACCACCTTTTGAACAACCAAGCCCTGGTTGGCATATTTATAACAATGGAAATGTAACGAGAAAAATCGCTATTAATCATGATCTGAAAAGGTAGACAAGCATGGTCAAAGGGGTGATTCACCTCTGATTTCCCCCCAACAACATAACCAGGGATAGTGGAATAGAAATTCCAGAAGACAAGCATGGAATAACAGGAGAACTGTACAAATTATAGTGGATTGCTTAGGAAGCAACTTACTGAAACAGCAAGGATTGAAATGCACCAAACAGAGCTGGCCCCTTTTTTTTCAAGATGAATTTTTTGTGCCTAAAAAAAAAATAGTTTGAGAATTCCTTATTTTTCTTTTCAATTTTCTCTGCCACAATCATCTTAAATTATGTCATGCTAACACTGTGTTTTTGTTGTTATAAAAAAGCTCTTTTAAGGAGTGTACCTTCCATTTAATAATTTAAAATATGTCTATCTACATTTGAGATCTTGCAAACATGCAATTAACTGTTTTCTAAACAAACTCCTGCCACTTTCTGAGGAACTGACAATAGTTAGTCCTGAGGTAGAATATCAGCATGACACATAGGACATTTGTCTTGGACATACAGCCACTTGCGAAGACAAAGACTGTGAAAATAATGATTGCATTTTGTAACTTTGGCATTGTCCAGCTCATCATAACAAATGCAGCAAACATCGTTCAGTTGCTCTAATTGTTCCTCTGTGGCCCATTGTAGGGAGTTGAGACGTTTCACTGCACTGCGCCTCAACAAAAAATTCTTCCAGCCCTCCTGTGCTCTTTTATAGACATTGAAGTAACAGTGCATTGAGATGACTATAGCACCTGCAGGAAATAAAAACAATTTAATAAACTAACAGCATAACAACCATGTAATGTTGTAGACTCCAAGTGATAAGTGTATATAAAGATTTGTTGAGCTTAATTGCTATTTGGGAATAAAGGAAATGGTCATTAACAATGGGGAATTCCCCTGACAATAAAGTTTGACCACACCTAAATGCTGGGTGGTATTGTCAAACTGCAGGTGTAACTTGGCAGGTTATGGCCCTTGGATACATCCCTGATATATGGTAGCAGTAAGACCAAAAAGATTCATACATACATTTTCTATTATTTCTATTATTGTATAGCAGTTGTTTAGCAATTCAATACAATACATACTTAATTGACCACTCCCAATAGGGGCTTTTCATGGCCAATGAAACACTATCAATGAAACAATGGAACAGAAAAACAGCAACAACTGTTAAGAATTCCAACTGGCTGGAGGCAAACCAGTTGGCTATTTACAAGTGCGGCCAAGAAGTTAAACCAGGGACTACCTGGAATAAATTCAACGAGTGGCCAGAACAGATCTTATAGGACTATAGTGCCATTGAAAACACTGTGCAATAGGCCAGTTCACTATGATGGGAACATGGTAAGGGTTTATAGGGTTAACCCAGTCAGATTCTGTAATGATTTACGCAGGTTAAATGCAATTCAAAATGATGCCATTGTTACCTATAAAGTTCCACTCTCCAGTGAAGGTGGCCCATGCAGTGTATCCCAGAACAACAAGCGCAACTAAAAACTCAAAGACTTTGGCCCCCGCATTGATGTAATAAACATAGTCATCTAAATCCTTCACTTGAGACTTTGAATGAACATTAGAAACAAACAGTGCATAAATGAAAAGAGAACCTGTGACTTGAACTACAGTTACAAGGTTGCTTGATATTACAACAAACAGCCATGCATCAAAGGTGAACACCTGACACAGTACAATAACCATGTAAGCAGGAAGTATCAGGATCACAGCACAGACTGCCAGAGTACGCAGGTGCTTACTGTTGAAAACACCAGTGTAAGTTGCTCCTAGGGACATAAGTGCAGGTTCAGTTAGTTCATAAATTGACTGCAAGAACAGGGAGATTGTAACAAACATGATAAGTGCAAGAAGCATCAGACGTTCTGGTTTTGTTAAGCTGGTGAGTCTAGTTTGTTGGGTCAAAAGGAAAAAAGAAATGCTGTCATTCCATGCCTCTTGGTGACGCTCCTCCATGGTTCTCTCTAGATTTCCTTTAAGAATTTTATTTATGACGTCCAATGCTAAGTTAGCAGCTACTCCAACAACAATACTGGCTCCTGCTAAATCTTGGAGATTATCAAAACACTCCACTAAACTTGCAGCAATGGCAATGAGCACACCATGTATAAAAAAGTAAAGGAACTTGCCCACAAATTTTATTAACCATGTCACCATTAAGATCCTATCTAGTTCAATCCTCTTCCAGTGGAATATAAAACATTCCAACCATCCATAGGTCACTACAACCCTCCAAATATGTTTTACCAAGCCTGGGAAGTCGTGGAGGAGCTGCAAAACACCAACACAGGCCTTGTACAATTGAATGACCGATGCAAACACAAGGTAAGCTAAACAGACATCTCGCAAGATTGAAGTTGCCTCCACAAATAGCGAAGTCACAAGCTGAATAAGAATGGGGAAAAAAATAAACATTCCAACAGTCTGCTTTGCACTCAAAATGGTTGTCCATTTGCGAGGTGCAATGGCTACACTGACAGCTATGCAAACTTGTGCATATAAAAGTGAGCAGCCATAAATACTACCCAGATAGGAGTTTTCAATGCTAGCACTCTCTGTTGAAATCTCTGTCTTTATATCCACTGGTGAATATGCAAGAATTGCAAGAAAGGCTATTATGAGAACAAATTGTTCTATCAACCATATGAAGAATTTCTGCAGGTTGCCAAGGTGCGTGAGTAATCCAATAGCACCCACCAGACCACTGAACACAGCTGAAAAAGAACAGTTTTTTCATGAATAGCCAATATGCAACTGACAACCTGTTACTTCAGCCTCTTAGGATATTCTGTAAGGTGTAAAGTCTCATTTGTAAAGTAAAACTAATTAGTTCTGAATGAATAAACCTGTATCATTGTTTATTGCTGTCCATCACTGGGTTAATGGGTCATTTTCAGCATGGTGATGGGATGTTTTCAATCTACTTTATCGGTTTCTATTAATTCTCCATGGCCTAATAATTGCCATGGTTGACAAGAGCAAAACCCTTGATTGGAATAATTTTCAGAGCTTCAGAGTGCATTTGTTTATGAAAAGAGCAATACTTGCAGGTGCTTTAATTAACCCTTTCACTCCTGTAAAGGCCACTGAGACTTATAGATTTTACTCTGTCTAACGCCAGACGATTTTACTCGTCAATGGGGAACCCCACAGGAGTGAAAGGGTTAACGGACAGTATATTGGAATAACCATCAGTTTTACTCATATTTTCCAACGAAATGGCCCATTTACACCCTGAATGCATTGCACGCTGTGCATGAATATAAATACACTCAATGCAATGCTGCAATGCAATTATTTGTTATTGTTTTGAAAAGAGCACAGTTGTTGAATAGCGTATTCCAATTGGCTAACTATTTTTGTTGCGCCAATTTCTGTAATAATCACGACCATAGGATTGTTTGATTAAGACCAGAAAATTTATGACTTCATGTACATGTAATCCTTTAATCTCTGAGCTTGAACACATTCATTTTGTTTTCACCATAAAGTTCAAAGCTCTGTTAGCGTACGCAAGCAGCGTATTTACAGTAACAATCCCCATTATTGGAAAGTTTATACAACAGTCAACAAGAAAAGATTCGAATTTCTTAATGAAGAACTTTAAAATGAAAATCAACTGTACAAAGAGCTTTTGGAACCACGAAACTTAGAAGAAAGCAGCCTCTCCTACCTACCAGCCATCTCATACAAAGTTTTCGTATCTTCCTCAGATTTCTTCACCTTTCCGTCAAAGTATGCTGACAGTTGCAAGCACAAGGAGAATGGCAATCTTAAAAGAACATTTTCGTTTCTGAAATAAAACGCTTTAATTTTAGCCCATTCGATCTGCATGACGAATGTACAAACGAGTGAAAAACGATTTGCAAGAAATTCAGAGCAAACCACAAAGCAGCGGTTACATAGTGCTAAGAGTTCCTTTTTTGGGGAGGGTGGGGGTTGGGTGGGAAGGGTCAGGGAGCTGTCCGGCCTGTCCTGTTGATGCACCAATGGGCCCTTTGCAGGATAGTGATCACATGGTACAAATCCGCCATACACTGGGACATCTAAAACAAAGAAAATTTAGATTAACTAGCCTTTGTTTTAGATGTCCCAGTGCGCAATTTGCGTCCCAGTATGTCGGATTTGTACCATGTGATCACTATCCTGCAAAGGGCCCATTACTGAATATTTCCAATAAAACTAGGTTTCGGCGTTTTCTTTTTTTACATTAATTCGTGGTTTTCACTCACGTTTTTATTTTTATTTTTTTTTAAATATAAAAATAAACTACCAAAAGCAACCTTTTCCCGTTTACACTCAACGTTGATTATGATTAACTGGAGTATAATTCAGGCTATCATACTCCATTCAATTTTATGCAATTGTGGTTCTGTTCACAACTTTTCACTCACGTGATCAACTGCCACAAAAGAAAACGTTTGGACAATAATAGAAAAAAAAACCAAGGTGACACACCATAAAAAAAACCAGGAGTTCATTAATATTACCCGGAGCCTATTTATTTATTTACATATGTACAATGGGTTATGTAGAGAAAGCTCTACCGCCATTAGCTATTTCGAGACGATCTTCATTTGGCGGCCGTGACGTCATGTAAAAACCTAGAATAGCCTTTCCTCCGTCGACTTCAGAACTGCCTACTCATGCTTTTTTTTATTGTGGGCACACTGCTTACTGGTAAGATAGCAAAGATGTGCCAATGAATTAAGCGAAGAACACTAACCTTACATAAATGTAAGTAGGGGGTAAGCCGAGCCCCCTCCGCTCCAACATTTCAAAACGCCGCCTTTGAGTTCAGTCTTTCTTAAAAGCACAATTCGGCTACCAGCGTTACCTCTATCGTTCCATAGTCCTAACTATGCACTTCCCACTGGGGGCGTGGCCATTCGCCAATAAGCTATGATCGTTCTTACTTCATGGATGAGTAGTCACTCAATGAACCATTGGTATTAAGGGAAAACTCAGGAGCGTACTTCAGTAAAGCTAGCTGAATCATTCCTCTTACAGTTTAGCCGCTTGGGAAAAACGGGCTAAAAACATGTCACGTAGCAAAAACATTTGGCTCCAGATTTATGGGTGTCTGAGTACGAACTGGGAAGCCGATATTGCCTGGCGTATCTTATTTGCACCATTGGCAACGGCTGGGCGTGAGCGAGCGCTGCGCTGTATGCGGCGAAATGGAATCCTGTTCTCACATCTTCTGTGAATATACGCTTGCGCCTACAGTTTGGGCATGGGTTTTCTCTCGAGTCAATCAGCTTTAGTCTTTTCCTGTTGGCTTTTCGCCGCCCTTGGTACTCTTTAAAGACGGCTTCCCTTATCTAGTTTTCTGTTTAACCTCACGTTGAACGAACTCTGGGCGCCGATAAACCTTGGGTAGACTTTCATAAACCGGAGTAAATGGCGGGGGAGAAAGGTAGTGGCATCCTCGTCTCGAAGAGGCGATGGTTAGCGCTGGGGATTTGGGAAGGATCTTGTATGACTGTGTAGCCCGATCCTGGAGTGGCAGTCTCTGTTGCAGGTGGCGCAGACGTGCCTTGTGGAATCCGGCGCGCAGAGGCTGCGCGTTCTTTTCTCGCCGCTCTCTTGCATGTAGCCTGGACTCTAGCGTCCGCTTACGCCTTTGAAACCCCGCTTTGACACTTTGCCGCCATGTATCTCAGTGTTTAGGGATGTCCTCCCATGCACTGGTGTCGATTAGTGCAGATCACAAGTCTCGCTTGATGACGTCCTTGTAGCGCAGCAGCGGTCGACCGACGCGACGGACGCCCTCCCACAGTTTTCTATAAAGGATTTCTCTTGGCAGGCGGTCAGGCTCCATGCGATGTGCATGGCCGAGCCATAGAAGGCGTCGCTGAATGAGCAGTGATGGCCTGCTCAGTGAGCCAGCGCGCTCCAGGACCTCCGTGTTGGTGACTCTGTTCTGCCACCTGATGTGCAGCAGGCGCCGAAGGCAGCGAATGTGAAATCCGTTAAGTGGCCGCTCTTGTCTGGCACGACTCGCTGCCATAAAGGAGATTCGACAGGACACAAGCTTGGTATACGCACATCTTGGTCCTTTCGCTCAACAGGTCATTGCCCCACACTCGCTTATTAAGTTTGGCCATGACAGCAGCTGCTGTGGCGATCCTGAACTTTCTGGGCTTCAGCCTGACCTTGCTTGCAACGAGCGAGTGGTCCGTGTCACAGTCAGCGCTGTGATAGCTTCTTGTGAGGAGGACACTGCTGAGGTCCGCTCTCCTAGTGATGACGAGGCCTAGCTGGTGCCAGTGATGGGACCGAGGGTGTCTCCAAGACACTTTGTGCAGCTCCTTACACTTAAAGTAGCTGTTGGTGATGCAGAGGCCGTGGTGACAGCAGAGTTCGAGCAACGTTTTCCCGTTCCCATTCATCCTGCCAACACCGAAGTGGCCGAGGCAAGTAGGCCATGCTTTCCAGTCGGTCCCAACGCGAGCGTTGAAATTGTCTAGCAAATAAATCCCCTCGGAACTTGGGATTCCGGATAGTGTTTCCTGCAGAACCTCGTAGAATTGATCATTGGCTTCTGGGGTGGAGGTCTGAGTCGGGGCGTAGGCGGATATGATATTCACAAAGCCCGCCGACGTTTTCATGCGAAGGGCAAGAATTCTCGATGACCCTCCGGAGGGGGTTTCTGTGGTGGCAATCAGTGAGTTCCTCACGGCAAAACCTACACCGTACTGCCTCGGCTCGTCCTGGGACAGGCCTTGCCAGAAGAAGGTGTAGTCTCTTTCCATAAGTGACCCACTGTCGGCCAACCGGGTTTCCTGGAGACAGGCGACATCGTTGTTGAGTCGTGCCAGCTCCTTGTTGATGATGGTGGTCTTGCGGGAGTCGTCCATTAGCTGAAGGTCAGCGGAGAGACCAGGGCACATGGTGCGAATGTTCCAGCTTGCGATTCGAAGAGCTGGGGTCTTGTCGGAAGGGTCCTCTAAGCTCTATACGCACCCAGTGAAGCATGTAAGCAATGACGGGGCGGCACCTTACTGGCCGGGGGCTGCCCAGCTTGAGGCGGGCTGTAGCCACCCAATGAAGCTGCAAGGGCTTCTCCTACCGTCGGATGAGACAACTGGCGCTCCTTTTTACGCCAACCCCTCTCCAGTTTGCTCTAAGGCCTGGGTGGGAAGATAAGGAGACGCTGGGCTGCCCATACGACAGTGTCCCCCTCCCTGTGTCACTGGCTGGGTCCAAGGGAAAGGAAGAACCAATACAACTTGGGACTAGTTCCACTGCAGAAACTGCCGAAAGGAAGTGCTGAGCACCTGCAATCCGCCCTGGGGGCTCCACTCCGGGTTTGTCCTCGAGGTTTACTCCTAAAGCCTTCCTGAGATCAGGTATAGCCGCAAGGCAGCGGAGGTTTGAAATCAGGGTTAACCTTCCCCTAGGTCAGTTCCCGTCTGACCTTGTAGCTCAGTCGGTAGAGCAGCGGTGATCTAACCCGAAGGTCGTGGGTTGAATTCCCACCCTGGTCAGAGTTTTTCTCTGTCCTTATGTGGTTCCATTTCCATTAGTAGGGCTAACGCTCACATATGGGGTATTCATATGGGGTACAAAAATAGTACTTCACATTACTTCTCCTAGATGGGCTGCCTTCACAGGCTAAGAGCCCCATCTACCCTGGCCAACTGGTTTTAAGGCACCAGTGGCTTCGCCTTCGCCCCTTCTCCTGTCGGTGGTGCCAGTTCCGCCGCGCTGAGGCCAGAAGTTGGACTGAGAGCCCAGCCTCACAACCTACTCCCCGTCTATAACAGCCTTACGGAACCAGCGGAGGACAAAAGAATCATTGTTATTCCTATTAGGCCTTTCCAATCAGGTATTGTTATTTTCGTTTTGTTCTTTTTATGGACATCAATTATTTCGGGTCCGGTATATGAAAGACCAGCCGGAACCTTTATACCTTGGTCTTCCAACGCACAAAATGGCCGTTTTTATACTAGAGACGCATAATCCGTCCAGACGAATTATGCGTCTCTCATGTTATCCGTCTAGTGTAAAGACGGGACGAACTATATGAGACGCATAATTCGTCTTGGACGAACTTGGGCAAACATTTTTTCTGCGTCTGTTAAATTCGTCTAGTATAAAGACGGGCACTAGACGCATAATGCGTCTGGACGAACTTTCCAGTTTAGTGCGTCTTCGAGGACGCACTAAAATAGATTCTTCGTCCAGACGCATAATGCGTCTTGTGGTCGTCTTTATACTAGACGAATTTAACAGACGCAGAAAAAATGTTTGCCCAAGTTCGTCCCAGACGAATTATGCGTCTCTAGTATAAAAACGGCCAATGTTATAAATAAAATCAAACATCGCGTTCGCCAACGCCTTTATGCGGCCTTCAACCTTCAATCTTACGTCTACACCCGATTTCGTTAAGACCTAGGGACACAAACAGCTACTGTGCGGTGTCGACAATAAGACCCTCCGGCTCGGTCCTCATTCAGTTTGAAATTTTACCTCGGGCTTCGCTGGGACTAACGATTCAATTTAAATTTATACGTATTCTTCTCTCTTAACGTTCATGTATCATATAATGAGTATAGTCGTTTTACTGTTGTCTCGTCTTAGGAACTTGTTTTAAACTTCATAACATCCGTACATACATAAGGTCAATGTTTTACGTAAAAATTGTGAAGTGATGGCGGTAGAGCTTTCTCTATACAGCCGACTGTGTATATATAGATAAAAGGGAAAAAACCTTTTACAAGTACGTTATACACAGCCAATTAATTCGATGATGGGACCAGGATTTATCTATCAAACTTGAATTATCGTGTTTTTCCATTTATTTGCCATTCGGCCATGCATGAAACGCTAGGCCACAAGATTTTATCACAAAGAACTGAAAAGGAAAGTAAACTATCGATTTTAGCGCAATGAAAACTGACACTTCAGAGGAAAAGTACCACCTGAGTGCAGAAACTAATACAGGGCCCACCAAAACTCGGGAAAAAGCCAAAAAAAGGCGATTTTAATCAAGCAATTCGTTAAATTTCATGATGTGTATAATGCCAATAATATAGTGGTAACATTGACGAAAAAGTAAGAACGAGACACCAACTCGCTAAGGCGCGCTTTTAGTGTCAAATTTCAAACGTGCATTCGGCAATTCAAACGTTCAAGTTAGGGTTAGGATTATTCTCTTTGATACGAACTTCTATCCTTACTTGCCATTGGCTCGATTTATACTAGAAACGGATTGCCCGTCCAGACGGATCATCAGTCAAGACGAATCAACTGTCAACAACAACAACAACAACAACAACATTTATTAACTCACACTAATTACAAAGGATTGTTATATACATTACAAGTTAATTAAAGAAAATAATTGTCTAGAATAAATACGGGACGAACTACGAGACGATCTGTCGGTGTGTCTTAGGGTGCGTTCGATTGACCCTATTCCGGAATAAGAATACGTGGACACATACAGCATGTGGACACATGCACGTGGACATGTACAGCATGTTAATAATCGATTAGCAAAGAATTTGGGCATACTTAACAAGCTTCGCTATTATGTCTCTATTAGTACTCTTAGGCAACTCTATTATAACCTTATCTACACTTATATTTCATATGGTTTGATCAGTTGGAGAACTGCGACTTCAAACTGTAAAAAGGAAAACAAAACAAATGTATTCGGTCCATATTTTTTGCTTCCCAAAAGAGAAACTGCTTCTATTTACTATAAAAACTACTCGAAATTCACACTCTTGACAACGTATTCAATATTAGGATGGCATCCTTTATCTATAAACCTAAGCATTTCCCTGATAACACCCCAGGAGTTCTTCATAATTTAATAATACCTGCATCCAGAATTCATAGCTATAACACTAGATATGCCTGAAGAGAGAACTTATACAGACCAGTGTCCAAAACCAATTATGGGCTTTCAAGATTTACACCGACAGCTTCTAGAATTTGGGAAAATATACCTTATAATATTAAAACTTTACCTTTTCCTTCATTTATTAAACAGTATAAGCGCTACCTCCTTGACAGCCAAATATAATGATGATGATTGGGAAGGAAGGGAATATGATTATTATATTCCCTTCCTTCCTGATTATTATTATTGTTATTATTATTTATAATTTTTTTTGTTTGAACTTAATGTAAGACTCCTTAGATGCAACTCATTGATGTAAATAATATTGTATATTTATGTAAATTTGTTAATTTCTTAATTTATTACTATTAAGTTAATTTTTATCTGTACTATCTATTTTGCCAGTTCACGTCTATACATATATGTATATATTTTTGTTTTCCTTTCATTTAATTCCTGTGGTAGTGGCCATCTCGAAAGCATTTGCTACTATGGCCACTACGCACTTTTCCTCACTCAAGTATAATTAGTCTGTTTCCTTCTTTCTTTTAATTGTTATGTCAATTATTTATTTTCTGAAATAGTGCATAATAATAATAAATCTTGAATCTTGAATAAATCTTGGAGTGATGCTTTTAAACACTATGTGTGGCATTTTGCAGCAACAAGGATAATAAAGCTGTGTTCAAAATAACATTTTAGCAGATGTTTGACAATACTAACGTCAATCGCCGCAAAAACGAAGGATTCCTAACTTATATTTCATGTATTCCTATTCCGGAATACGGTCAATTGAACGCGCCCCTAGGGCCGATTTACACGGTACGACTTTGTCGCATGCGACAACGGCTTACGACAGGCCCACGACATGATTTCAATTGTTGTGTACGTCAGAAAAAATGTCGCAGCATTTTAAAACATGTTTTAAAACGCTGCGACAGTCGTAAATCATGTCGTGGGCCCGTCGTAAGCCGTTGTCGCATGCGACAAAATCGTACCGTGTAAATCGGCCCTTAGAGTTCGACCGGTATTTATGCCAGACGAATTTCCGAGAAAACGCGACGAAAAGGATTGGGTACCAGTCAAGTCAATATCGCGGAAAAACAAGGGCAAAATAGTTAAGTTCTGTTTCCGTCCATACACGTTCTTTTTTGGGCTTGTCCGCCATCTTAAGTTTACAGTTTACTGCAAACAACCGCTTCCTTCTTTCAACGAGGCTTCGATTTCATGGATAGTTCGTTTTCAGCCCGTACTTATACACACAGACAGATGATCCAAAGAAGAGTTCATGTGAGAAAAAAGGGATGGTGTTATGCGTTGTTGTTGGCTGTTCAAGCAAAAGTGGAAAGCATAAGGGCTTAAGGTCTTTTCGTATACTTAAGGTTATTACAAATCAAGGGGAAGAATAGGAGGAACTCACTACTAGGAGGAGAAACGAGTGGATTTCTGCGGTGAGTCGCGGCAACGCTACAAACAAGAGAGTGCTAGAGAGTGAACGAGTTTGTAGCAAACACTTCGCGCTTCGTCTTCGGAGAGTCAGCACCAGATTGGAATCAATTTCATGTCGATTGGGTTCCAACTGTCGCCCTTGGAAAGTAGAAATACGTAGAAAAAGACCACGAAATGCCGCCGAAAGAGCTTTGAGAGCCAAGAAAAGAAGATAACAAGCGATTGAACTCGAAGCCGCGGAGAAGAAAGGCGTACACGAAAGCGGTCATCATCATCATTGATTATACTTTCTCCGTCGCGTTAGCTGCTGCTTCCGGTCTGGTTGGCCACGTGGGCTTGAGAGTTGGCTCTGGCGCGTTTTCTGCGTAAATGCGGGAATCGCTGCCGCAGAATCTGTTGAAATGTTGACCGATTAAGCATTTTCTTGATTAGGTCTTCACGCAAGAGATTTTGCTCGAGCATGAAATTCACTTTTGTCCACACCGAATACGCATGGGAGCGATCCGGTTTTACAAATAACGCCTTTTTGGTCGGGTGGGCGTTGTCGCATCTGACATTGTGCGCGATGTAATTCAGGTAGTGTACATGAATCACATCCTTCAACGGCGGCGTACCAAAAAAATTGTCGAGCTAGGCGTTCGAGTGTTAATAACCCATTGATTCCTCGCCGTCCTCACTTACTTCTGATTGGTTTAAACAGCAAAAGTTAACAAAACTTCATAAAGCAGTATTATATTCATCCTTACTTTCCAACCATCTTCCATATAACAAAATCTGGTCTCAGTTTGAATACCACAGAAATCGCATGTGGGGAACATGTAAAATTGTAAACGTTTCTTGGCTCTTGTTTTCAACTCTTGTGATTGGTCAAAATCTTTTAACACAAAAACACCCTTTCAAAATGGGCTGTAAATGAATTTTATTGCGTTAACGGCCTTCCTGTAGGTTTATGCATTCTCTGTGTAAAAATGATAACATTCCTATGTGGGGAAAGCACCGTTTCCACATGAGAAAAGAAATTGCTATCTACCTTACACGGATCATTGACCAAGCCTGTTCGGTCAAGATGGCTGGATATTGGCCAAGTTCTCTTTTTGCGTGTTTATGGACCGAGACGAAGTATGACTTAAAACACCAAACGAAGTATGACTTAAAACACCAAAAAATGATCTTTGATCTCACGGGACCAAGCGAGAAATCCCGAGCGGGCAAGATAGCTCCATCTTCCCCGCTCGGGTAGCCAATCACAGCGCGCGATTTGGTTCATCTTGCCCGCTTACGGAGCTAGTCATATAATAAATATGGATTTGGCCAAGTTCTTTTTTTGCATGTTTATGGACAGAGACGAAGGCGAGGTCCATAAAAAGAACGAGGCCAACATCCAGCCACCTATACCGAACAAGCTTGGTCAATAAAGGATTTATTATACGGGATAAAACATCAAAAAATGATCTTTGATCTTGCAGGACCAAGGGAGAAATCCCGAGCGGGCAATATAGCTCCATCTTGGCCGCTCGGGTAGCCAATCACAGCGCGGGATTTGATTCATCTTGCCCACTCATGGAGCTAGTCATATAATAAGAATTTGTATTACCTAAAACACAGTTGCATTTTATTAGCTTCTTCTCGTATGAGGGGTAAATGTCTATATCCCTTTTTTCATGCAGTGCTCAGTTGATGACAACTGCATTGCCAAGTTTTTTTCCTACTTTACCGTTAACTAAGAAAACAATAAAAACGAACCACCTTATTACTGTATTTTACTTTGCATTAACTTACGGTGCGTTCTATTGACCCTATTCCGGAATAAGAATACGTGGAACGATGATTTAAAACGGTATGTTTGGCGTTTTGAAGAAACAAGGACAATAAAGATATGTTTAAAATAACATTTTAGCAGGTGTTTGACAATTTTAATGGGAATCTCCTTAAAAACGAAGGATGTCTAACTTCTAATTCACATATTCCTATTCCGGAATACGGTCAATCGCACGCACCCTTATTGAAAATGTTCCGAAGAAAAGCAGGCAATGAGAAACTTGGGTTGGATGATAAGAATGCCTGTGAGAAAGAGGAGCCTTTCAATGACCATAGGATGGGCTCAAGTCCCTGATTTGACAAAAAGGAAATTCA
>OX421445.1:66934606-66937106 GCA_949126865.1 Montipora capitata
GTTGGTTTTCAAATTGTCCTGCAAATTAGCCATGTGATATGCTGGGGGGCAAACATTGGAAAAAAGGTAAATTGCGGAAAACCGGCTCGCCGAAATATTGAAATAACATTGCTAAAAGTACATTTTAGAATTTAGAATAAGTACCTTTTACGATAATTTTATATCTTTGATTGCCTTTGACATTTTTACTTTCTACTTCGTTATCTGCACATTTTTCACTAAAAAAACATCGAAGTAACTTGTGTAATCATTCTATTTTACCTCTTAGGTGATAAATATTCAATGAACGTGAAACAAATCATCTGTGTGGCTAAGATGTTCGTTATAACCTCTCGAAATTGTGTTTTTTGCGCCCTCAGAAGTGTGTACTAATTTGCATGATAATAGCGAATCCAACATGACGGCCATCGTGAATAAGGTCTATTGGTTAGCACCTCGTAAAAATTCTACATCTCTCTAACTGAAGATTTTGTAGACTGTCCTTTCAAAAGCTCGTGCTATTACCGGGGTCACACTAAAAGCCCTCACAGTTTACCCGAAAATCGACTTTAGGGAGAGGCGCAACATTCGCTTCTTTCCACGCACGTGGCCATTGCTGTGTAGACAAAGACAGGTTCCAAATGGCTTCAACAGGAGGTGTTAAAATATCAGCATACTCTTTCCACACCCAAAAAGGTATTTCATCGGATCCAGTGGTGGTCTTTCTGATTTTGGATAAAGCATTAAAGACCTGAAGTGTCGATAGCTGCGGTGCTGGAGCCGTACAGGTACTTCCATCAGTGTAGGTCTAATATACCTCTCATCCTTGCATAAATCGCCAAAGAACCTGTTTAACTGTTCTAGAAATCCAGCTAAAGTCGCGGCTTTTGATGATACAGTCATTTATTCTCTGCTTTAGTTGAACGACATCCGCTGTATGGTCGTGTAGAGCTTGATGCCTGGATTTCTTTTTAAAAAGAGTTTTAATTAGGTGTCATCCATGGAGGATATCTCGAGGATAATCCGACGGTTTTCTGAGCAAAAAAAAAACCGTCAAACAGCTGTTGTAGGCCAGATTGTAAACAAGAGGTAGCAGATTCCAGGTCGTCATGCGTGCCGATGGTCATCCAATTCCACTTAGAAAGTTTCCCAGTAAATTCAATCTTCCGATGCTCCCTTTAATCTCTCATAGTTCCTATAAATCGAATTGGTTTGAGCTTCACGCCTACAGGAAAAACAACCACTTTGTTATCTGTTCTTATTAGCGCGTCAACAGCATAACACTTGCGGAATAGATACTCTCTCTGTAAGACAGGCAGTTATCCAAGGAAGCAAAACCTCTTGTGGGAAAATCGACCATTGCCTTCAAAACCGATATTGAAGATGTTTGATATCTAATCTATTTAGGTCACCTCCGTACACGACCAAACCATCGGGATGTATCTCCAAAAAATCATCCATGATATCAGTTAGGTAATGAATTAACTCCGTTTCATTGTACATTGTCTTGGAAGGGTGTAAATTCCACAAATTAGCATTTTTTTCCTCCATGGAAGATCGATGACGAGACTAATGCACTCGAATCTTTCAGATCTGGTGACATCTATAATTATTAAATTGTTCCGAATATAAATGGCCACTCCACTTTTTCCCTCAAATCGATACCACCGTAATGCTTGTCTCGCCTATATATAGATGCTGTAATTATGCATTGAAACGGCTGAAGCAGGAATGTCACGGTTGAGGTGCGACTCAGAAATTACACAAATATCAATATCTACCGCGTTTAGATCTGCTTCAAGAGCAACCGGGGCCCTCACTCCCTTCTTAGATTTCATTAGGCTACATATATTCAAGAACCTGCATTAAGGCACTGCAAAAAGATCAGAGTTGACTGTGGGTTTGTGCGTTTGGCATCGCTTGATCTTGATTAAATTTGCACAGTTCCTACAGTTACACAGTGGTTTTGCTTTAACTCTACGGCCAGCCACTACAGGAATTAACCTTTGATCATCTCCATTCACATGCTTTTTTCCCGCTCTTGATCCTCTGTATTTGAATATGTGATTGATCTTCAAGGCTTCGACAACATCACTAACCGGTTTCGTTACGGTTTTACGTAGAGCCAGAAGTTTACTTCAACCACAGGATGTGACCAGAGAGATTTAAGCCCCGTCTGCACGGGGCTTAACTGTTTAGTTTAGCTAAGAATACGACTTAAATTTGTTATGCTTGTTAACGTACAAAATACTTGGGGAAAATACCAACAGTTGTCTAAATAATCTTTACCTGACTTGAAAACTTGCGGGAACTGGATCGAGAGGACAAAAACTGACTGCGATCTGACAACAACCTTTCGAACAAACAAGAATGGAGATACAATAAGATGTATACCCATCGTTCTCTCTTGAAATACAAATGAATGTATTTGACACATAGGTAGCATTATCTTTGTCTGTCTATCTAACCCTAAAACAGAGTGGATTAGCATGCGACGAAAGTTGTCATTTTGAAATCTTCT
>OX421445.1:66942106-66957106 GCA_949126865.1 Montipora capitata
TTTCGCAGAGAATGGCAACGTTCAGAAATGCAAAAACTACTTAATGCCTGCATGAGCAACATCGTTGTTTCCTCATGAAAAGTGGTAGTCAAGTCTCACTTGGAAAATGTACCAAGGTACAAAGTCATAAAATTAGTAGTCCAATGTTTAGTCATGCTCTTGAGGACAATACCACCAGAAAATTTGATAATCTTCACTTCACCTTAACAACGCTGTAGATACTTATTTATGACTGACCTGTTACAGTAGCACTTGTATGATGATGCAGCAGTATACTGTAACACACAGCTAGAACACAGTTCCCAACACTCCAGTTTCCATTGCGAGCAATTTCTGACTTCTCAAGGATTTGCACCAGGAAACGAATCGTGGGCTAAAAGTTATACACAAGTAGTCACTGTTTGGACTGGATGACCCCATAGCAAAATTACATGAAAATTTAACGTTAAATAGTCGCCCCTCAGTCCTGATCCTGGCACACTTTAAATGGCAACTTTTTCCTGATTACTCCAGCACATCCAATATTTGTTAGATGTATTTGTGTTGCATGACAACATATTTTAGTCACAATGAACCTGGGATTAACATTGAGCTCAATTTGATCTCAACTCCGCTAATGTCTATTAGTATCACCCAACTAGTGGACTAATGCGAATTCTGCATTTTGATTGGCTATGCTACTGGAGGACTATTGGTAATAGTCCTCAAGTAGCGAAAAGCGTGACACTTTCTTTTATTTTATTCCCAAATAAATATTTCTTCAACTTGCATTTGCTAACTTTGCTATTGCCTTTTCTGTCCGACTAGTTGGGTGATACTAAAACAATTAGACCCTTCGCCCTCAAGGGGCACGGGTCAATAGCCCGCAAGGGCTACGGGTCTAATTGTTAAATATCAATCATAATCCATCCTTGCTTACACTTACTGAAGGTGGTATATTAGTGGCCTGCATAGCGAGAGACAGAAGCTTGAGGTGATGCATTAGATTTGGAAGAATACACTCAACTGACTGCGAAACAACATGATCACTTAGACTTCGGAGCACATCATTTGAGAATGAACTGCAAGATGACAAAATGTGTTTCTTATAGATACATGTAACATTGTGACAACATTCTACAATAAAACCAAGCAAGTTTGGATAGGTGGACAACGTTTTTTGGTTCTGTACTCTGGTTTTCTTACTCAAATACAAATACTTCTAGTTGATTTCTGTACCTTCCCTAGTTTGTGCCTTTATATGTCATAGCAATTGAAACTCAAGCTTATTATTGTGATGATGACAAGAAAAATAATTCTCAGGCCTAACTACTACTTACCTGTCCGGGGTAATAATGGATACAGCATTCAGCAAATCAACAGTGTGTGGTATAAACTGGGGATGGCTAGTTACAATTGATAACACGAGTCTGCAGGGTAAAATAGAAACATCTTAGATCAAAGTACAGTTTTAGTAATAAAATTGATCTTGCTAATTTTCGATATTGTCAGCCAAAATACATGTCAAGTCAACATTAGCAAGGCAGCATTAAATTTAGCAAAAGTCCATTACTGTGAAAAGTCTCTCTATTTCGTACCCCTTAAGAGAAGCTTTCAAGTTATGGTTAAGTACCAAGTAGATAATGTTTTGTACCTACTTGTAAATTTCTAGCCTTAGTTCTGAGTTCCAGTGATGTTTGTAATACCAGAACACACTTCTGAAAAAGGCGACAACTATCCTGCCTCCAATCCCATGCTGAACTCTGCTAAGGAGTGGAGCAAGGCACTGCATTAAGGGGACACCCATGGAACCTACAGCATGTAACAATTCAATACTTACTTACTTACTTTCGTTATGCGCAAATGGAGGAGTTAAGATGCGCGGTATGATCATTAGAGCCTGCTCTGTTTTTCATTTCGCTTAGATTAAGTTTACACTGTCAGGTACATAACAAAAAAATTATTCAATATTGTTGTGTGGGGAATTTTCTAGTTGGCCTGTTGGTTTTCCCAACGGGCCAAAAGACGCAATGAAGACTCACAGTTTAAACATGAATTTTCAATGTATTTAACACATTTTCTCTTGATCGTAAGCACACTTTGAAAATAAAAGCTTTCTCTCTAAATAAGAACTCCTAACTCGATCTGTCGGAAACGTTCAGATCATATAACTTTAAAGGTGATCTTATTTTCGGTTTCCAGATTGTTCTCGAAAATATTCTCTGCAAGTGAATAACAAAGCGAAGTCTAAAATTCCTAAACACTATTTGAAGCTATCAAAATAGAGGAATCACAAGAAAATGCAGAAAACAGATAATCAATGACATCAAACAAAACAAACAAAAGTCCAGTAAAGACCAATAAAAGTTCACAATTCAAGGACAGCATGACCGCTGTGACATTGTCACACTGGGTTTTCCACAGTTCAAAAATGTAAAAGCTAAGAACTTGGAATGTTGTAGGAAACAAATCTTTTAACCACCACTCCAATAGACCAATTTCGATATATTAAAATTCAGTCCCAAACAATAGACATCATCTCGAGGCTCTGGGGAATAAATATAAGGATTTGTATGAGTTTATTCCCAAGAGCCTCGAGATGATGTCTTTTGTTTAGGACTGAATTTTAATATATCGAACGTGGTCTATTCTCAGGTCTGTGCAGTACATTGTTTCTGAGTTATTTGTCGAAGCGCTTCACGCAACTTTATATACTGAGTTACCATGTGGTCCACCAATATGGCGGCAGGTTATCAACAAAAACATATGGAGTTCACTTTGTGATGGAGGCGCTTTCTTTTTGCTAATGAGATAAAATGCATGTGTATGAACACATCTCCTAATGTGCTTGAAAGGCTTAAACTGCTGAAATTCATAAGGATAGACTTTTTTTCCAACTGAATAGCTTTGTATCATGGTGTCATGCAAGGTGGGAGACACGTTTTGTTGGTCATGCCAAAATGCAGACTGCAGACTGTGCAGACCTTGCAGACCAGGGGTAAAATATGGTGTTACCCTCACTATTATTGAGAGCTACCGGTAACCGTAAACAGGCTAACCTGAATGTTATTCAGGCTAACCGAATTTTCATTTTACAGACAGTCTGCACAGTCTGCAGTCAATCTGCGTTTTTCAGTGTCCCACGTTTGTAATGTCCGTCCCTGCTCAAGATCTGTTAAAATCTCCCTTCAATTCCATGAACCGTCTTTAAATTACCACAAGCATAACTGAACATCTCCCTTCCCCTCAACAGCATTTCTACAATTTGGGTAAACTAGTTATAAATATATTACCGATATGTTAATTGTTGTTGTTATTCATGGGCTTGGGGTGAGAAATTCTTAATATTTGCTCTGCCAAGGTCTTTTTGTTATGATTTTGACTGCACAATATTATTTTACAATCATTTACCAACAAAAGGCAGCAATTACCTGGAAAGTTTAAGGTTTCATGGTCCAAGCAAAGACAGAGCACTTTTAGTTTGTCTGCAGTAATATCTGAAAATTTATAAACAATAAAAGATAAATTTAACTGCCTTTTGTTGAAGAAGGATCACAGGGAAAGAAATATAAGTCCAAAAGGCTTCACAACACAGTCACTTGAGTTTCCTTTTGTTAATTCCTGAATGTAAAGATGGGATTCAAGGCAACACTCTTGTGATGGTTTTTGTGAGACCACTTCTGGCTTATTCTTGTTACAAGGTACTCGGCTCCTTTCACATTACGTCAGGCCAAATAAGAGGTTCCTTTGTGTTAGAAATAATATTATTATTACAAGCCTTGCTTGCCTCACTACAAGCAAATTCCAAAACACACGATGATGTTAGTTGGACTCATTAATATTGACAAAAAATAATAATAATCAAGCCCTATTTATATTATCCATGAAAGTGGCCTGTTGACATTGCTTCATCAATTTGTGCCAGGGAACTCTCACTGAAGGCAGCATGTACATGTACATGTACTTACCCAAAGAATCAAACACACATGGATAAAAATAGCTGAACTGTGAGTAATCCATGAAGTAGGGCACACTTGGATGGACCAAATTAATGTCCTGAAAATAATAATGCACTGCATCATCTATAATATTATTGTTATTATTCACAACAGTGCAGTTATGGCCACAGGAAAAATTAATGGCTTCAGATGTCAAGATTCACTGAAACATAAATTTACAATTCTAGTAGTATTCAGGGATTATTGAAGTGCATTAAAAATTTAAAGTAGCAAGGCTGAGTGAATGAGATTTTAGGTGAAGGACACAAAATGATCGAGGGATGGGGTTAGTTGTCTGAGAAATTCTTTGGCCATCGCAGATGTAGTTTAATATAGTAAATAACCACAAGGTTTGTAATGTAACAACAACAAATTGAATACCATAGCAATTGATAATATTACATTAAATGCCATCATGATGTTGAAAAACCACAATGAAATCTGATCTAGTACAGTTGTAATATAAGTTGCAACTGCAACTATTTAAATCACTAGAATAGCCACATAAGGAAACTGAACACAAAGTTGTGGTCAGAGCAAAACTGAGGACAGAGGTATAAAAAGTTGATGATTCTGAAAGACATGAAAGTAACTGTAACTGTGTCCTCCTTGTTGTCCAGAGCAATGATTTCTGTGGGTTGTGGAAATCCTAATAAAATTTGGAATGGTGTTAAGCATTTACTTCTCTTATAGATCAATCTGAATGATAAAATGAAAAAAAAAACCTTGAGTAACCTAAAATTAAGGAACAAATGAAGACTACTACTGAGGTAATGAAAAGTAAGGTACTGGTAAATCATTAGAGTATAAAATAATATTAAACTTCTGTTTGGGTTCAGATTAGTGCAGACAACTTTAGATCCATTGTTATAATCTTTAACAGTAGCAAGCACTGAAAATTAATAATCTCCAATTGGAATTGGGCCCACACAAGGACAGAGAAAAACTCTGACTCTGACTCCTCTGACTCCTACTACTGAAGGACAACAACTAGCGATTACCTAAAATTAGGCTTGGGCCGAGCCGAATTTGTCCTTGTGAATAACATCTCACATACCCACGGCCAGCTCCTGTTCTGGCCTTGTAGCTCAGTCGGTAGAGCAGTGGTGATCTAATCCGAAGGTTGTGGGTTCAAATCCCACCCTGGTCAGAGTTTTTCTCTGTCCTTGTGTGGGCCCAATTCCAATACTAGGGTTGATCCCTGATGGAATAATTGGGTACAAAAACTTCACAGTAGTGTTAGGCCTCATTCGAACTTGCAATCATTACAATTAGGCTTGCGTTCTTCTTCATCGAATGCAATAAACAGGAGAGAGTCAAACACAAATGGAGACAAAACTCATATGCTACACGAAAGTGGGGTGGGGATCTAAATGTGCAGTTAGTCTAAGTGGGAAGGAAAGCAGGAAAACTGACATCAAGTAAATTAATGAGCAAAATAGGTAGAGCTGTACCAGAGCTAGAAATAGTAAATGGGGTAATCTACAGGTCTGTCTTTCAGAAAAGAAAACAATGAAATTGATTGTGGGAAGTGTCCACTCTAACCTCTTCAACTGGAAAGTACATAAGCCATTCAAAACACAACAGGCGCTGTCCCTGAGGAATGGTAGGTTGCCTTGATATTAACAGCATTCTATCAAAAAAGCCACAAATTACAATACTTCACAACTACAACCATTTCTTTCAACTACTCATTATTTGCACTGCATTGGCAAGCCTGAACCAAATTGTCTTGCCTGGCCTTAGTTTTGAGGACTTTTAATTTTTTAAACTACTTTTCTGCAGTCTCTCTAGGCTTGGATACCTGAGGTTCAAATGTATACTATATGCATTGGCTTTAAAGTGCTTAGTTCAGTATGATGAAAAAGTCACACCCTGTTTTTCTTCAGATTTCCAAAGAGTGTTTGCTAAACATTTGCCTAGCAAAATTTTGAGCTTCTCAAAGGGTTGGATCTAGGGAAAAGTGAAATCATTTACTCAGCAGCTAAAAAATTTCAGCGTGTAAATGCAGCTTTGTATATGCAAAACCCAAGTTTAAGATTCTGAATGCCGAAACGCCTGTGCTGCATATTAATTTAGCTGCATCACACGCATTGCATTCTTAACTAGTGAGTCTTTGACATCATTTTCTCCTCGATCCAGCTATCTTAATATTTTAAAGTTAGTGATGTCTTTTTGAAATCAAGGCTTTAAATGTGGGTCACTTAGTGTTTACAAGGCCGTAGCTAGAAATTTTTGACTGGGGGGGGGGGGGGGGGGGCAATAAAGCAAGGTCTGAAGAAATCCTTTTTCAGAAAATTCTGAAATGAATGCAGAGGTATTAAACGCTAATCAAAAGTAAACATTAATCCTACCAGGTAAGTCTAGGATTTCTCCAATTGGATTTCGTACTAAAAGTTTCCCTACTTCAAAGTTAATTATGGCTTAGAATCAACGATATAAATATGAAGCCAGGTTCATTCACTTCCGCCAGTTTTGTTTCATTTGGTAAATCACCTCAGGTTCCGGTATGTAATCTGTCCCACGATGAATAATTAAGGAGTATCCCTTCAGATGCTTAAATGGTGACCACAACACTTCATCATTATACCCGAGAAAGGTCTGGGGACACTACCTTGTATACCAATTCCTACTCATTCCAGGGTATTTGTACCAAATACGTGAGTAACTATAGAAGTGTAAATGACATATTGTATTCGAATATTGCTGCCCCCTTCTCCCCTGTTTCATAACGACAAGCGATCGGTTGTGAAAAGTTTCAATACTTCAAAAAAAGATTTTTTTTTCCTAAAATATTTGGGGAAGGGGGGGCAACTGCCCCCCTTGCTCCTCCGCTAGCTACGGCCTTGGTTTAGTTAATTAAATTAACATAGTTTTAAAATCCAAACAAAAAGAAGAATTAATTTTTTGGTCTCAATAGCACTTTAAGTTACAGATGTATTTCATTGGTTAATGTTTAAATTGTCTGCATCAGTTGTGATTCACAGGTCTTAGTTTGAAATAACATAGGAATTGGTTTCATTCTGTCAACAGGGAATTTTATTTAATACCTTCAAAATTCATTAATGTAGGACATTCACCTTTGGAGAAGCAGCATTTCATCACCTTCCAAAAACAATTTGTCCAAGAATTTCATCTGAAAATTGGAACATTTATACTTTTAATATACTGGTACTAGTATTTTAGATCCCAGAAATGCAACAAAACTATGACCCTTATAACCCTTTTAGAAAATGCAACTGGTAAGACACTCAATACACTCAATTTGACTATACCTTTAAAAGTAACAGCATATGGAAGACAGACAGATCTGTGGTTGACACCCAGGCAATGAACTGAGATTTAAAAGTCTACAATGCAACAGGAAGAAGGGGTCATGGTGGCATCTCAAAAGCTGCAGGCACCTGGACTTTCAGAAAGGGTACAATTTTTTAACATTTTGAAAAAAATACACTGATGCAGATCAGACAATTCTGAAATAAAATTGACCATGCTTACATTTGGTGAGAGTCCTGCAAGATTGACACACTGCATAAGCTGAAAAATCAAATTCGTTTGAAATTTGAATAAATGCATTGTAGATAACAAATAATATCAAAAGCATGTGTTGGATATGGTACTACGTGCCTTGTTGGCTATAGCTAGTGTCATATCCAACAAGCGCAATGGCTTGTGTTTAATTACTAAATTTTCATTAAATTCTGAACGCTTGGAAACTTGGAAATTAAAGCCAATCAGTTTCCAGCCTGGCAACGCTTGACACAATCAGTTTCCATATTAGGTCAATATATGAGCTGATAACCAAGATTGAGTGAACAATTAAAAAGCTAGTAACACATTATCCTTGATACCATGTAATAATTTTATGCTAAAGCACAAGTTAGAACACTTACTTGGCACATAACATGGAAAACACCAGTGGTGTTAAGAAAGCTGATACTATCCATCAGGAATGAAATTGCTCTTTTAATTTCCCTGGTATCTACGCTTCCAGGAAAACTAGATGATTTAGGGCTGAATGCTGTGGCCTGTAAGATAACAGATTTTCAGTTGTTTAATTCAAGAGGAGATTGCAGATTGGATCTTTTGGGCTTAATTTACACTCAAGATAGCAATAATTGAGATTTGCCAGATTTTGGTTAACCTTGATTTATTTTAGCCAGCAAGTTTGCCTCCAGCGAATTACAGTTTTCAAGGATTTTATGATCAATTTGAGTGTTTTTTTCCTGGTTATGTTTGAGAAGTGCCTACGAACTTGCTTATCAGAATCAATCTTTCCAGTCCCCCAACAAAGTCACCCCTAAAGTATGCACAAGAAGTATTTTCTCACCTGAATGGTAATTGGTAAAAACTGCTTTGTTGCTTCTTTTGGTAAGTAGAGTGGCTTCAAAATTGAAATCCAAAAGAAATTAATGTCAAGCCAGTGGCTTAAGGCAGGAAAGCCATTTTACAGCCAATACATCATATCATGCTTTGTCTATACAAACAAAAAAAGGCCTCCTACCTTTAATGGCTCAGTACGACTTGTAAGAAAGTTGTTCAAACAGTTGTCATCCATCCTACAGGTTGAAACATTGTATGTATTTAACTTACCAACCAGTTATAGTTCTCACTAAAGCTGCCCCCGCTTTTTTAAATTATGGACTGAAACTTTGTACAGGGAATGACTGTTTATTTTTCAAACCTTTTTTGTTATCTGAAAGGCTTGGTTATTTGATAAATCTGAAAAGTTCAAGCTGACAGGTTTTATGTCATCATGTGCTATTGCCCAGTTATCCTTGGTTATTTGCTTAGGTCAAATGGCTTGTTTTTGGTCATGGCTCGTTTCAATTATGAGCTGACTCTGGCCTCAGATTTGTTGTGAGTAGCTTTCCCTAAGGGAGTTAATGTCTTTTATGTAGTGTAATAAAGACAGAGAGGTTAATAATATTATTCTTTTTTAGACCAAGCCGATTTCCCACAAAATATTTTTTTCCAACCTATTCACTTAAAATAAATTCTTGCCAAGTGTTGCACCTTTTTTGTCTAAATGAAAAGATCATTTACCAATCTTTCAGTCGAATTCTCATACAAAACACAGGAATTTTTAGTTATTGTAAAGATTCTTTCTCTATTTGTTGGCAATCATCCTTTCAAATTTCAGAGAAATCGATCCTGCCACAAATATTTGACGACTTTTTTTCAATGAGGCAGGGTTGTCATACAAAGCCGGTAGGTGGCGGAAACCCACCGGCTGTCAGACCATTTTGTGCCGGATACTTTGTGCACAAGAAATTTTGTAAATAACCCTAAACCAATATTTTGTAATAACCCTAATCTCTGAGGCTTGTTTTAGTGATCATTCTCTTGTGTTTTTCTGATTTTATGGAAAAAGGAACCAACGACAATCTAGGACAAAACTTGTTGGGAAAATGTGCCGCTCTAATTTGCATGTGTGATAAAGATTAAATTCTTCCTATTTGCTTTTCTCTCCCCATTCCAATGTTGTTTAAAAACATGGTAAAGGCTTGCACAGTATCTTGCTTGACATTGTCAACATTGGTATGGGGGGGAGGGGGGAACGGACCAATATAATTTCTCTGTGAGAGCATGTCAAATGATGCTTAAGCTGGAATTTGTCCCAAGAGTTTTGTCCAAGATTGTAGCAACCTGTATAGAAAGTACTGTGCAAAAACTTTTAGTGGTGCTGACAGGTAACTTGTGAAATGTAAATGTGTGACCCTCACCAAGCACGAAACCACATATGCTTTGATACTTCGAAAATGGACGGTCCGCGAAAAAAGCGATCTCTTGATGATTACTTCTCAAGTCAATAGAAGAAGACTAAATCTAGCGAAAAAGTGAGCAGCCAAGGTAAGAGGCAGTTTTGATCGCAGTCAAATTACTCATATTATTACAAAAAAGTGTGTAATACCACAGATGGCAAATTATCACCGTTCCACTTCATACTTTCAAAAGAGCTTTCAGAGGATTTTACCTTACCAAAACCGTTGTGTCCATTTCACTCTTAAGATTTCAAAGGCAGGAAGATCTCCTTTGCAGTAAACACACACCGCTAAATAATTTAACTTCTCATAGAAAGATGTTCTTTCTAGTCTGTGACAAGATAATCTTCCTTTAAACTGCTTTTTTCTCTCATCACTGAATAGAACACATAATTTATGTTGTTCCACATACACATGCCAACAATTGTGAAGGAAAATCTTGTTCTTTTGTTTACAATTTCAACAGAGACGCAACAAAGTTCTGCAATTGAAAATTTCATTCCAACCATACACAAGGCCGTCAAAGTTGCTGCCAGATTTTTTTTAAATTTCATAGCATTAGAAATTGTACACAAAACTTTTCCCACATTCAGCCCTCAGTCAATTATACCATTCACAAATTGATTGAGATTGCAGAATCTAAGTCTCCAGTGGTAGCTGTAAAGAGACATAAGATGAACACCTTTGAGCCTGTGAGTTAAATTTGACCCCTCCTCAAGAAAACCAACTGGTACGTCTCCTTGAAAATTAGGTCAAAGCCCTGAAGGAGAATATTCAGAGCAGATTTGAAGGTGATCTCCCTATTGACAGTGCCAATATTCAATCCCTTGACCCTATGTGCACCTTTTTTAAAGAGCACAGAAGAAAGCAAGTGAACACACTCAATGACCATTTCTATCAAGGTCACCAACAGAAGAAGGAAAAGAAAGAGCAGCTGTTGGCAGAGTGAGAAAAGTTTAAATTCGACATGGATTATTGGAAAAAGGAAATTCCAGAAGGGATGAACGAATGCCACCTAGAAACAGCCACGGAGTGGAAGCCTAAAATGGCGTATCTCAATCAAGACCGCCTACAGCACTGAGTTCCTTGCCCTAGCAGACATTGCTGAAGTTTGCTTGTCAATACCAGTGTCAAATGCATGGCCAGAAAGAGGGTGCAGCTTGGTGTTGATATGCTTTAGGCCCTTCCACGCCATGCTTGGTACACAAGCATAAATCACTTCATTACTGGTATTTTTTCATAAAATTAACCCGAATCGTAAAGTATCACCTCAGAAGACAAGAACATCATTCTAAAAGCTTATTCTACACAAAAGTAGGTTCTGGAGATAATTTTGAGAGTGGTAATCAAGATTACAGCCGAAGGTAAAGTTGAGCCACATGGAATAAATAATGAAGTTTACACAACAGGAAGAGAAGCTAAACTCATTTCACACGAAAATCCTTTACCATTGCCATAAAAAGCAAACAGATATCTTCGCTAGGCTCTAATAATATATTTTCCATGATTCCAACTAAAATTCCCATTGCTTTTCTTCCTCGTGTGTGGTCGCCATTACTGACTCACCTGTTTGGTTTTTTTAGAAAATGACGTCATTTCAACCAATCCCAATAAAAACTGGCCAGAGATTGGTTTAAGTCAGTGATTGGCAAATTCTAGAATCCTTTGCATGTTTATTCAACCCCAGCAAACTTTCAGCAATTCTTTGCATACTTTTTGGCAATCGCTTGTGAGCTGTGTTCTAAAAACAGAGATTTTTCCTGCTACAGCAAAATTTTCCTCCCTATACGTGGGGACTTCTAGGATGTCTCTTCGGGTTTAGCCGTCTGGGCCAAAACCCTGCGGGGGCAAAAAATGAGTGGGGGCAAATTGAAAACTTCACTCTCTGATCATTATAACAATTAAGCAAACAAAAAGCTGTCAATATTGATCTTATAACTTGTTTTGCAACATAGCCTACGCTGGGTGTCAAAGGATCAAAATTTTTTCTTTGTCAATACTATCTCCTGCCAATCCTGATCTATGAATGTCAATGAATTCTATAATATATGGCCTCAACCCTATCCCAGCTCAAGGTCAATATAAGTTTGTTGCACAGATCACCCAATTCATCTGATTGTCCCCACAGCAATATAAAATCATGTATTCTTACTTATTGGTAGACTCCTTTAATAAGTGTTCCATGGCATGGTGCATCACAGCTACAAACAACACCTGAGGCAAGATTGAATATGCACATAATTATGAACAAGGACAATAAGGACACTTATCATTGTTGGAATTACCTGCATGGATAGCCATTTCTGTTTCTTTTTTCGTCACCATCAAAATATGTTTAGAGAAATGGACTAAAAGGACAGTCCAAATACAATAATCTTTCCTCTTCTACTTGGGCTGCTTCCTCTGCCCATAGAAAGTTGACTATTTTAGTGCTGTGGTTTAGCTTTGTTCAGTGACAAGTGGTGTTGAGTAGTTATTTGTGTTACAAGTATTTCGAGATTCATGTATTTGTGGTTTTTGCCAAGTGGCAAATGGCCTATAGAGCATCACTTCAATAACATTGCATTAAATTTTGCAACAAGCCTACCATGTAGCTTTGAAAAATGGGACTGTTCTCAGCAGCACATTGAGCATATAGATGATCCAGTTTAGAATGTAGGAGTCCCTGATTGAAAAGAAAGTAATAATTATTATTAAGGGTATACTCTTCGTAAATATACCCTAATCTCTATTGCTTCTGCATTCAAATTTATTATTATTATTATTATTATTATTATTTACTTTACGCAAGGGTAATGATAAAATAATAATCAATTTATTGCAATCCTTCACTGGGGACATGAAAAGGTCTTGGCATATTTATGAAAAGTGACAAGTCACTTTGTTCTGGTTGTGTCATTTTGTGAAACTGCAAAAATGAAAAGGTTATAGAATACTTGAGCTTTTCATCCTGTTTCCACATTTTTTTCTGTTTTCTACATGTATATATTGACTTGACAGAGCTCATCCATAACATAAGCAACCTTTTTACAAAATTTGTCTGCAGTTCCACAAAATAACTAGCCTCCTACCCAAAGGTCACTAAGGATAGTTTTAACCTGCCAGAGCACTTGGAATGGAGCACTGTAAATATCTTACTTTTATTCTCTTAAAAGTTGCGTGATGAGTTACCAGACCTACAAATAAAAGTTAGCCTAAAAGATACGCTGTGAATAGAATTATTTTTTTCACCCTCAATTCCATTCATAGGCAAATTGATGCCACCATCTCACCGGATATGACATCTCCATCTCCCAAAGACATTCACATGCAATCTTTCTTACAAGTAAGTTGCAAGGGTTATTAACCTGTAAAAAAAGAGAGCATGAGAACCAGCAAGGATGTGGTAAAATAAAATTCCTGATTAAACAAGAGATACTTGTTCACTCACCATCTCTATAACATCTGTAAGGACTCCAACAAAATCTACAAAAACCTCCTGGTTTATTTCCTGTTACAAAAACCTGCAATAAGTTCCTGCTGTGGCCAAATTTCATTCAGTTTTCCGGTATACTTAAACACTTATCATAATCATAAATTATAGGGACTAAAGGGCAATGACAAAAAAGACCTAAACATCGTACAAACCTCATGGGCACTTTCTTTTTAAATTTTTGAATTTAAATATTTGGATACTATAGTTACCCCACACAACAACCCAAAGAAAACTAGCTAAAAATATCCAATATTGTGGTCTTATGAAGTCAAAAACATTGCTTTTTGTATATCTTATTACATGAAATTTTCGTGACATGTTAATTTCGCAAATCTGATGACATTAAGAAAATTGCAAAATTAAAGTGACACGAACAATAAGTGTCACAACAGAACTAAAACGAAAATTAAGTGACTTACATTATGTCAATAACCAAGAAAGAACAAGTTTATTACCACTGAAATGTTTACAAAATCACATTTTTTATGTTTCTGAAGGAATGTCTTGGTCATCCTCATTGCTACAGCTTTCTACCTCCTCTCCACGCAGCACTGCCTTTGTAGCTTTCAAACTGTCCATTAACTGGCTCCCTGTAATGCTGTTCCACTAGCTGCTTAAATCTCTCAATGGTTTCTATGTTCTTTGAAGTTGATTCCATTATGATAACTGTTGCCTCTACTGGAATTTCTTAACCCCCTTGTTTATGAGTGTCGTCAACCTTAAGATATCGGTTTTGAAACCAATACATGCAACTTGGTTGGTGGGAATGTCAGAGTGTAACCACTCAGCACTCAGGGGAGGGTTCATGGGAGAAGGCAGAAATAAATGGTGTGTCAACTGAAAGGGAGGTATTACCGCCAGTGTATTATTGCCAATGAAATGTAAATTGTATCTTACTCAAAAACGTGACATTAAAATGATTCAAATTATAAAAATTCTGAAAAATTTGCAAAATTTATGAAATATGCACACATCAAAATCGTGAAATAAATATGTCGCAAACATTTCATGTAATACACTGTAAGGTATGTTGTGTTTAAGTTTTTCATTGGTTTAAAATTTTTCAAACCAGTTCAAGTTTGAGTTTTAATATAGATCTGTTATAGTAATCTGAAATAAAGAAAAAAATAAAAATGAACTACTTTAAAGAAAATTTGAACCAAAATTATAAAATTGAACCATGACATAATTATATACATGAGCTCCCAAACAACAAAGTGAAATAAATGGACATCTGTAGCTGAACATACCACAATTTCTGAAGTAATTAAGATGACTGTCCCTGTTACCAGGACCTGGAAAATAAGGTTGAATTTGTCACTTTGTTTATTCAGTCTAAAAAATTGAACGAAGGGTTTGTTCTACCAAACAATCATGGCATTCTATGCCTTGCTAGGATAGATAGATAGATAGATAGATAGATAGTTTATTAAAAACTGCATCGCAGCCAAAGGCTGAATTACGCAATTATTTACAAATGCTTTACAATACTTAAAAAATTACAAATGAATCCTAGATAATAAGTCAAAAACTGATTATTAAGACAATATTAAAAATTCCATATAAAGTATTTACGTTAAAATATGTTAACTTATAAAGTATGTATATATATGGGATAAAACTACAGCCTGGACTGTTTGGACATCGCATATATAAAAGTGTTTCTTGTTCTGTTCGTACAAAGCTTTGGCATATTAAAATGGCGCGGTCGTCTTAGGTTATAGCGTGAGTTGTCATAGTCCGGTGGAAGGAGCGCTTTCAATTTATGGTTTGGATCGTTGAC
>OX421445.1:66969606-66979606 GCA_949126865.1 Montipora capitata
TCGTATCTCTTAACTTTAGTTGCTTTGGCTCTAATTTGTTGTTTAAGGTCTTCAGATGCATACTTTAAGCCTCTCTGTTGCAACCTGTACTTCCATTCCAGGTTTCTCCTATACATGATGCTCTTTTATCTGCTTGCCTTTTCTGAATTGCTCTTTCTACACAAGTCTTGCCTGAGCACTTTGATTTGATTTTCTAACCGCCGCTTCCACATTGGCTCTTTTTGTTTGTTTCCAGATCTTTTGTTCATTCCTAAGTTTTCTGTCGCTACTGTGGCTGCTGCATACAGAAGGTTATTGGTTGCTGTGATCAATGTCATTAGAGGTAATTTGGTCCAAGACATGATTTACTTTCCTAAATTCAGCCAGAATAGCCTTTTTCTTGAACTGCTTAAGTACAGGTAACCTTGACCTGTTGCTGTCGCTTGCAAGTCGTAAAATTCGGTGGTACAATTCTATCTCCTCCTCAGAGAGACCTAGACCTTGGTCATTATTTTCATGGAGGGATTCTGGAGTAGAATCCCTTCTAGCTGAGTGGTCTTCTACACCAGCAGTCTCATTCAGTTCTGTTATTGCATCAAAATGCAGGGAAATATTCTCTGTGTTCTCGAGAGTGGGATTTGTTTGGTGATTGCTATTTGCCGTCCTGGTAAGTTCTTCAAGTTCAATGTCCGTAAACCATTGGTTTTGTTTGATTGTACGTCCTTTGTCTGCCAGTCTTTGTTCAGACACCTTGAACTTTCCCTTACTCTCCCACAGTTGCAACATTCGCTGTCTGTACCCTCTCTTACTGGGGTTACTCATGATGTACAAGTAACATTCCATTGCTGTTCTGTTGTCTTCAACACTCCACTTGTATCTGGTTGGAGGAGCAGTAGGATAAC
The DNA here is from genome assembly GCA_949126865.1 of Montipora capitata. NCBI lineage: Eukaryota > Metazoa > Cnidaria > Anthozoa > Scleractinia > Acroporidae > Montipora > Montipora capitata. The sequence continues at coordinate 66,970,488 of OX421445.1, forward strand.
GGCCGGGCTGTGCCTGCTCCATCACACAGGTCCTGCTGGGCGAGAGATACTCCCCTGTGCAGAGCAGCTCATTCACACCGTTAGATTTCTCATTGTAGTCAATATTCATCACATCGAGAAGTGAGATTGGCTTCTGGTTTTTGGAGTCACCACTAGGCAGGTTGCCGACCAAGGCTTGAGAGTCCTGCCTTCCCTTTCTTGTTATCCCAACGAGGGTGGCAAGGAGTTACCAGCATTTGCCAAAGGTGCCACCCCAGACTCTGGTGGGCACGGGCGTCCAATTTCCCGTGATAGTCTGAGGCACCAACCTGTCCTACCCCAGTGCCCATAATAATAATAATAATAATAATAATAATAATAATAATAATAATAATAATAATAATAATAATAATAATAATAATCAGCGACCAATGTTTACATCCATATCCACCCGTGCGAAGGCGATTTTAGTAATCGTACTATTGATACACGATCAAAAGGAACGCCAACAAAGGGCGACCATGAGAATATTAATAAGGTGATAACGGAGTTAATGAAGCAGTGCAGAGTATCCCCGACGGACAATCCATTTAGCTATCTTTGGATTGCTAATTGTGTGCTTTATTCTGCTGTCACGGCATTCCTTTTGTATAAAGGATGGAAAAAACAAGGATCAGGAAAATCATCAAACCACAAGAGTAAAAGATCAAAGTGCCAAAAAGTGTATGAGGAAAAGGCGGAGTGTCTTCGGAAAAAGATCTCAATGGCTAAATCTGAAATCGAGCGTCTAAAAGAAAACAGGAAAATGACGAAAAGAGGAAAAAGGAACAGAGCGATCCTACAACAAGAATGCAAAGAGTTATCCATAGCTTCACTGGTGAGTTACATGGAAAGGCAGAAATGTGCGTTGAGGAAACTGAAAAGAGCTTTTGGCAGGAATAAGAAGAATAAAGAAGCGAAGGTTCTAAATCAACAGTTTAAAGAAGATGCAGGGCGCGTGTATGCTAATATGAGGGAGATGCTAGCCAAATGCGAAGACTGTGATCGCCCCAAGTATGAGGGAGCTAATGGAAACACCACTGCAGAGGAGAGAGAGAAGTTCGGGAGTATTGAAGAAGCGAGTTCGTTCTGGAGAGAACTGTGGGAAGGAGAGGGGACTGGGAATAGCCAGGCTGAATGGCTGAACGAAGTGAGAGATGCGATCTTTAGTAAGGTCCCTCCACCGACAGAAGAGGCCTGGACACTAGAAACCGCTGAAGCAGTAGGGATATTGAAAAGGAAGAAGAACTGGAGTGCTCCGGGGCCGGACAAGTTGGTCAACTACTGGTGGAAGCGTGCGCAAGTGCTACACGAAGGCATGGCCCGGTCGTTCGAAGCGATCTCGAGAAGTGATGATGACTATCCATCCTGGTTTGCTGAGGGAAAAACATCTTTGATACCCAAACCGGGGGAATTCACCAGCGACAATCAGAGACCAATCACTTGTTTAAATACGGCTTATAAGTGGTTTACTTCGTGTGTTCTCGGTCCCACGGATCAACATCTGGAAGAGCATGGGCTGATGGAGGATCGCAGAGAGGTGCAAAAAAGGGGTGTAGTGGAACGGTAGATAATTTGTTGATTGATAGGGTGGTGACGTTGGATTGTCAGAGAAGAAGGCGTAACCTAAGTATGGCATGGGTAGATGTGAAGAAGGCATATGATTCGGTAGATCATGGGTGGTTAGGTGAGATGATGGTGCTGCATAGGTTTCCAAAGTGGCTGTGTAAGGTGATAAGTAAGTTGTGTAAGAGTTGGAAGACGAGAATCGTCGCCAACACGCGGCATGGGTGGGAAGTGTCTGATCCTATTATGTTTAAGAAAGGACTACCACAGGGAGATGCGCTCTGCCCGAGGCTTTTCACGATCTGCTTGAATCCCGTGGCCTGGAAGATCAGCGCCTCCAAGGGATACAAGTTATCTAAACCAATCAGTGCCACAGTGACTGATCTGCTGTATATTGACGATCTTAAAGTATTCGCAGCTAACGAGACCAAGTTGAACCGAGTGCTAGAATCAACGCAAGTGGCTATGGAAGACATCGGACTACAGTGGAATCCAAGGAAATGTGCAGTGGTCCATATAAGGAGAGGGATCCACTCCCAGGAGAATTTAGGAGGAGATATAGCTGGAGGAAGATTACCATCACTTGAAGAAGGAAAACAGTATAAGTTTCTTGGTGTTCTTGAGAGCTTAGTCCAGGAAGAGAAAATGGTACTTGAATGTGCAGCAAGGGAGTACCTGCGTCGATTGTCGATCATATGGTCCAGTCCCCTCTCAGACTTTAACCGGGTGGCGGCTTCTAACCAGTTTGCCTTGCCGGTGTTGGGTTACTTAATGTGGACTCAACACTGGCCGATAACAGAGTTGAAGATCTTGGACAGGGAAGTGCGCAAGATCATAGTGGAAAATGGCGGGAAACACCCAGGTGGTTCTACGGCTCTCTTGTACCTCCCGAGGGAACAAGGCGGAAGAGGTCTACGTGCGGTGGAGATGGAGTATAAAGTGACCAAGGTCAAAGCAGCGATTCGAATGTATGAGAACCAAGACCCGGCGATGAAAATGGTGAGAGAGTTTGACGAAAGAGCCGAGTCACTCGGCCATAAATCAATAGTGAAAGATGCGGCAAAGTTTGCGGCGGAGTTGGGTGTTGACCTTCATCTTAAACACCCAGAACCTGTATGTGTTATGAGCAGTGGAGAGGCCATCCCACCGCAATGCGTGAAGGGAGTGCTGAAAGAATGTGTGGAGGAGAAGTATGAGAGGGACATACGTGGCCTAGAATGGCAGGGGAAGCTGCTGAGAGAGAGAAAGGACGATGAACAGCTGTGCACGAACGGATGTTTCAGCTGGCTGAGTACATGGAGATCATGTCCCACGTATACTATTGCCGGTGCGTTTGAACTGTACGAGCAACTTTTGCCAACAAAGCTCTACACTAGCAAAAAGACTCACACAAGTTGCTCTGGGGATGTGAAGTGTAGAATATGTGGCCACGCCCAAGAGAGTGTCTCTCATATCCTGTCCGGGTGCACTGCGTTGGCTCAGACCAAGTATTTGTTCAGACACAACATGGCTCTAAGGGTCCTGTTTTATGAGATCTTACATGAACAGGGTCTTCTCGAGGAAGTACCACCGTGGTACTCGCCAGTAATGCCCAAGCCGGAGTACAGGTCAGAACAAGTGGAAGCATGGTGGGATGTACCCGTGTATGCGGACCACCAGGAGGTTCGAGCCAACCGTGTAGACGCGAGGATTGTGGATCATGCAAACAAGAAAGTGCTGACCTTAGAGATGAGCTGCCCTTGGATTAGTAACCGAGAGAAAAAGAGCGAGGAGAAGACGATGAAGTATGGCCCGTTAAGGTGGGAATTGAAGCAGCAGTATAGAGGTTATGAGGTGATTCAACATAACATTATCATGGACGTGTTGGGAGGCTGGTCGAGAGAAACCGAAACCTCAGTTCAATCACTGGTAGGACGTAAGGCGAATCAAGTTTTAGAGGCCATGCAAAAGGCAGTCTTGTCGTCATCCCTAAATATAGCGAGAACTTTCAAGGTTATGATATGAAGACCTAAGATCAAAGCCTGACAGCCACGAAGAACGAGAGACATTACAGACATTTATATGCCTAGATTATAGTTTTTAGTCATGTAGATATATATATATATATTTTTTTTAATTTTTTAATTTTTATTTTTTTTATTTTTATTTTTATTTTTATTTATTTTTTTATTTTTTATTTTTTTTATTTTTTACTCATTTGGTTATTCCTTTTAAGTTTCGCTTGTGCGCACAGGTTACGCTTAGCGCCCTGTGTCGCTTTATAACACTGTGCATACAGATAGTTTTACTGCATCATATTATAATTATTATTATTATTATTATCATTATTATTATTGTTGTTATTAGGTATTATTAATGCCTCATATGCCTTAATGATTGCAATGTAAGTCGAAGAGGCATTATAAATGGCTATAAAATTAAAGTGCCTATCACCTCAACACACTTTCCCATTTTAGTTATTCTCAGAAAGCGTCCCAAATACATTGCAAGGTTGCTGCCTAACGGTCGCCCGGTCGCCTGGGGCGCCTTATTTGCGAGTGCGGGTGACCAAATTTCTGAACAAGTAGCCCGAACGGGCGCCTTACTTGATTCATCCTCACTTTCTTGTAAATATGATCCAAACTGGAATTAATTAATTCTGGGCTCTTGAAAAATGACTCGGGCTACTAAATTTTAATGTTGGAAGCCCGAAGGGCTCCCAAACAATTTTCTTAGGCAGCAGCCTTGCATTGTGTTGTTTTTAGAACCTTTTGCTTGAAATTTCACTATTCTAGTAGCTTTAAAAGACAGGAAAAGTGGTCATACTTTGATCAATAACCCAGCAATCAAGGGGAATGAGTTCAATACCGGGTTGATGTCACAAATTAATTTGCATCACTGTTTTCAAAGAACTTTCTCAATGCAACCCGGTATTGAACCCATTCCCCTTCATTGCTCGGTTATGGATGAAAGTTTGACCACTTTGCCTGTCTTTCAAGGCCAATAAAAAAGTGAAATTTCAATCAAAAGGTTCTAAAAACAACATGATGTATTTGCGACAATTTCAGAAAAAAAAATAAAGTTAATTAAAAATCATGTTGGGGTGATTGGCACTTTTAATTAACAACATCCACCCTAATCTGCCTTACCCTTACTGACTAGCCTTAATTTTCTAAATCTAAAGTTGTTTTTAATTTGCTCAGTATGTCTGGCTACATTTTGTGCAAACTGGTTGCTCATTGACTTGAGTTACTTGATTTTGTTTAGTTCAGGAACAATGAAGAGGGCACAACCTCCTGGACAAGTACCTGGGAAATCTCTTGATTACCCTTCAAACTGGTGTTCCATGTATTAAATTTCAAATAGAGATGGAGGCTGAATGTACAAATTATTGCTATCGCAGGACTGCAAAACATCACTGAACACACTGGGCTTATACAATACAGTAAACACCTGCACATAAGAACCTAGATTTTTCCAAGCTAGGCTAAATAGGTTCTTATAAAAACGGTAAATCTACAGTAGTTTTAGGTTATCTAGCTTCATAAATTGGTTCTTACAGTATTTCCACAAAAGATATCTTCTCTGTGATATGGTATGACTGATTTCCTCCGATGAGGACACTGATACCTTTATATTAATTGTCATAACCATGAAAAAATACGTTTTGAACAAATCTGTGCAGTTTTCAGTGAAATTTGTTCCAGTCGCCTGAAATTTCAAGGTCATTTGCTAAAAAAAGAACCTGTTTAATTTTTTAGGCTAACCTGGTTCTCACGTAAGGGGATCTAAAATGAAACTTTTAGCCTAACAGGTTCTTAAATTTGACGTTCTTATGTGCAGGTGTTTACTGTGCCCTTTAAGGAGACTCTGAGATGGCATCAAAAGCAACCACAGCATCCACTTAAATTTTATTGGAACATAAGATTATTAATTTTGTAAGTTCTCTAAATTAAATGGAAATTGTCCCCTTAATCAATATTTTCCTTTTTTACATTTATAGATTAATTCAAATGTCTATGAACATATGGAAGTTTTCCCAGAGTAAAATGGAAATACATAAAAATACTTTCAAAGAGTTTTCCAGAGTCATGGCAATTGTTTTTTTCATATTAGAGTACTTCACTGGAGATACCTGACTGAAATAAATTTGTGCTTGCGCTGATGATTGTCCCAAAATGTCCTTCCTAGTATGTTCGCTTCTGAAAGACAAAAAAGGAAAAATTGTGAGGAACAACTTTTCTGTCCATAAGAACTAATGTACTTGCTAAGTAAACAACAATATTATTGACATTGAAATGTTAGACATTAAAGTCTACCTTTGCATCTTTGCAACAGTCACACTGGGAGTCTGTGGGCGAAATGTAGATGATATTTAGTGTTTTGTTTGTTCATCAGCTCTCTGATAAAACAATATTTTACCACAACTGCTTGTAATCTTGCAATCTGATTGGCTAATTTTTCATTCTCAACAAGAGTCTAGACAATGCTGTACGCGTCATGCTCGCTTCAATTTGTCAAGCAATGTAGTAGCCAATCAGGAATGCCTATTTTGGGAAATAAACCAATCATATTGCGAGGAAAGTTATAGACAATGGTTGCTCTTTCTTCGTGTCATGATTTTGGTCACACTCTGAAATAAAAACTTTCTTTGGCATTGAATGTTGTGGACTCACGAGAGAGAGAGAGAGAGAGAGAGAGAGAGCCTGCTCGCAAGCTACTTGCACGTGTCGCTGTTATTATTATTATTATTTTGATTCTCTTTCTTTTTGTAAAGCATTAATGTCAATGACTTTCCTTTTCATGTAAATTTACCTTGTTCAGAATAAGTTCACTTTGCACAGTTTCATTATGGTCTGTACAAGCAACAAAATGCATGAACTCCCGGATATGATATAAGGCATGCAACAAAAGTGTGACAACAAGCAGTTACCCTTTTTAACTCTTATTTAATTAGTTTTACAATGTTGCAATTACTTAGGTTAAAGATTGAGTTCAGCAGTTTCTAAAGCAGGCTTACTGTCTTTCATGGCCATTCAGGTACTGATCTTGATTAACTTCCAACTCCAAGTTCCACCGACTGTAGACAACAATATTCTTGACTTTCTTGATTCACTCGATTCTTTCCACTCACTGGATTTTCTGTGTACACAAACTCTTCGGATCTAAGACTTCATAACGAACTCTAAACTCTTTGTCTGTTTGTCCCTTCTTTGTTCTCTCCAGATATAGCAAGGTCAAAGGTTATAGCTCCACCATAGTTATCACAGAAGTAGTCAACTACCTCGATTTCACTGATGACATAGCCCTCCTGGAGAATTCATTTGAACACGCTCAAGCCCAGCTAAATACTGTTACTGAGGAAGCCATGAAGATTGGCTTAGTTATAAACACGCAGAAGACGGAATTCATGACTAATACCAGCTGTAAGAAAAACTTGGCCTTGAACAATACTGACATAAAACTAGTGGATGACTTCATTTATCTGGGTTCAATGATGTCCTCGTCTGAGAGCGACATCAAATGACGTCTCGGACTGGCATGGTCCACATTCTGGGAGCTCAAAAGGCTGGGGCAATCCAAGTCTGTCCCTACAAACCTCAAGGTCAACCTGTTCAAATCAACCTGCCTGTCTATCCTTCTGTATGGCTGCGAGGGCTGGACACTAACAAGAAAGTTGGAGGACAAACTCAACAGCTATGCCACCAGCTGCTACAGAATCATGCTTGGGATTAAGAGCCTGGACTTCATTTCTAATGAAGAAGTCCTCAGGCAAGTCCAACAGGAGAAACTTGTCCAGCTAATCCAACAACGGCAGCTCCGCTTCCTTGGACACATCTTGAGGAAGCCAGAGGACGAGCTTGCCAATAAGTATGCCCTATACCACCCACGGCACGGTAAAAGGAAAGTAGGACGTCCCAAGACCCTTTTCGATCAGTACATTGCCAGGGTGATGTGTCAAGATAACCCCCTGACACCAGAAGAGATCCGGCTGATGGCTCTAGACAGGACGAACTGGGGAAAGCTCGTAGCTGACTGCGGTGCAGTCGGCTGAGTGAGTCTGAGTGAGTGAGTGGGTTATCACAGTTGATTATAGCTTCCTCACAGTATCGCATCCATAGCACAAGTTCAATCACGGCTGGCCACAAGGGTAAGCCCACGGGCAAATAAGGAGACTCAGTCGTTTCTATTACTTACAAGCTGCTTTTATACTTTTACTCTAAGCACCTAGAAAGTTCTGTTGCTATACAGTGTATTACAGGGTGTACTATTTGTGGAAACTGCTGAGTCACATGAAAGAAATTTCTGGAATATCACAGATATAAGACAATTCTAGAAACGTCTGGGATTGCATGACAGATAAACTAAACATAATTCTGATCCTCACAATGCTGTAAATTCTATACAATCTGTGTAGTTAGGGTAAGGGTTGAAATTCGGTTAAATCTAACCCAAACCTTTGTCTTGTACAGCTCTGTAAGATGAGCAGCTGAGGTCTACTCTGACAACCATCTAATATTATACCAGTAGAGGACAACAATGTACTATATTTTATGTGTATTGGATCACTATGTCACCTACCTGGCTTCTATAAACTTCAAGCATACTTTTTAAAGGCTGAGCAACCAGTTCCTTTATGGAGCCAACAGCAGATTCTACACTGATTTTTAGGAGGTAAGAAAATATTTCAGCAAAACCCCATAATATTATTATTGAAGGGCTGCCTGTGCAGTCAACACATCATGCAGTAAGTTATTTTTGACCCTAATCCTTCACTGGCTACTATGTATTATATATAAATTACATCATCTAACAAACGGTGACGGACAGTTCCAGATAAAGTGTTAAAATTATAGAGAAGAGGCCAAATGAATTATACTAATGCATGCATACTACTTCTTAAGCTTTCATCCTGTTGGGCTCAATTTAAGGGGGAAATAAAAGTTATAAAGCATTTATCTCACTTCTACAAAAAGTAATGTTTACCCGACTCACATAAACATGGCCTTTTAACTGTCCTTACTTCACCTTATTTTTATAATCATTTTGACCATTATGACCAAATATGGGTGTTTTACTACACAAATGTAGATGTTTATTCAGTGTGGTTGGAAAATGTTGCATTTATACTAGTTTTAGCACCATCCATGTATTCATACAGAAGACAATAACACACTAGCACCTGAACTTCCCTAAATGTTTACCATAAATTCTCCCCCGGGGGGCTTGTTTGTTTCAAGCACGTTTTAGGGGAGGGGGGCTTATTCAATTTAGCGAAACACACTACTGGTACAGCAAAAAAGGAAAGAAACAGACTAGAGTTGTGGTTCCCTACTTCCTGTTTTGTACCAGGGCAATGACTGTCTACATGAAATGATGGAAACTTGTAATGTGCCCGTGAGAAGGATATATATATATTTCAAGTTGCTTGGCAACAGGCGAAAAGGACAACTGAAAAATCAGAGTCCTAAGCAGGTCATAGGTCGTAGGTTTGATTCCTGCCTGGGGTTGCCGAGCAACTTGTAGTACATAAATAACTACAGGTCTAATATGGA
>OX421445.1:66984606-67007106 GCA_949126865.1 Montipora capitata
AGGAGCGAACAACTTCCATACTAAGCCAATTTCAAGGCAGTTTTGTGGACCAGTCTATTTTTAGACTACCTTTTCCGCAAGAAACAAAGACAGTTCCCGTTCGTTGACGCTATGACGTCAATAAATCGTGGTCTTTGAAAACGTCTCTCCTAGATATGGGCTACTGTCTTGAACATTTGTCTCTGGTAGACACCTATACCACCTAATATGTAGTTGACCACTCCCCTAGTGGCTTTTTAGGGTAAATGAACAACACTTTGTGGGGAACTTTGCCAGACTGCGTTTGCACGTATACCTACATGTTACATGGTACATGCTAGCGTGATATGTACACGCAATCCTTGTCTACGCACGAAGATCTTCTCGCGGAACCTTCGCACAATCTTCGGTCGTTACAGGAACATACGGTTTATCGTCCTTATCTGAGAAGACTAGAGAGTCTAACCATTAATTTTGCAGATGTCATTACAAAGGCAGCATTTTCTCCTCAGTTATTTAAAGACCCTGTGTGTTGGTCCGGCCGGGGTTTTGATCCCGCGACCTTGTGCACAGTTGTCCGATGCTCGACGAACTGAGCCAACCGCTGGGCTGAGTCGAGACCTACTAGCGTAGCATAGGACATGCCAGGCAAAAAAGGCATGCTAAGGCCCCAAGAGAACGACGTATGCAAAACATGACCTGCTCCCAACTGAGTGGCTTCATATTTCAGTTGGTTGAGCATTGCACCGGCATCGCAGAGGTCATGGGTTCGAATCCCGTTGAAGCCTCCTGAATTTTTCATGTCTCTGTAAGAGACAATAATTCTTGCTTAAATTGTCCAGATAAGTGCCAGGATGACTTCTCTTTCTCGTCTAAAGATTTTTCTACTTGAAACTGTACAAAATGAGGGGTGGTCCACAGGGGTAGTCCATGGACCGGGTCCACGCTGGTGGACCATGGACCTGGGGTCCATGTTTTGTATACGTCCGCATTTTTTAAAGATAATTGATGAATAATATTTGTAAAAAGGTTTCAAATACAAAGCAATGTATGGCGTTGTTTCTCAAATTGAAACTTAATTATCTCTCAAAAATGCAAGGCTACCCTCAATTTTCTTTTTGGATACCAAAAGTACTTACTAAGATCTACTTTTTCCGAAAAAATCACTATGATAACGCTCTCCACCGACCGGAAGAAGCCGTACGGCCCTAATAGGAACACGTATATTACTGCTCCGTGCGATGCGATTTCAGAGGATTTCGTCGCGTTTAAACATTCAAGTTATTTACAGACAGAAAAGCAAATACAAACAACATATTATATAAATTTTCTGTGCACATTTTTTGGTCTTATTTTGTCCAAACTTCATACTCAAAGTGCTCATGATAGTGTAAAGAGCCCATATGAAAAAATGCTTATTGACTGAGTTTAGGTCGGGCCGGACAGGAAAATATTTGGCCCTCGGTCCGTCCGCCACGACCTCGAGCCAAATATTTTCCCGTCCGGCCCTCCCATTCAGTCAATAAGTACATTATACGGCCCCACTAATTTACCAATCATAGCGCGCGTAGGTATCTGAGAGAGATGAAAATTATTACCGCTTGATCACTCACATTTTGAAGAGTTAACAAGGCTAAATTCATTCTTAGAGTTGAAAAACAACCCTTCAAAATCTAGGCTATCAACAGTGACCAGCTGACACTTTACAAATAAGCAGAGAGTTTAGCTTGACAACTGGATATGTCACTTCGAAACCCTGGCCTAAAAGGGAATTAACGAAATTGTATTTTGCCGAAGCAGGTGATATCCGAGCTTTGTTGGATCCTTTCAGGTGAGGCGAATGGAGATTTCTCGAGATTTCCTTTTGTTATTAGTTTTCTGAAAGAAATTTGGCCTCTAACGTCTCCGTCCTTTACAATTCTCTGCCAACTGCCAATGACATTAATCGCTTAGAATGTTTTCGATAATGGAACATATCGCGCCAACGCACTGTGACATGAACGTCAAATTTTCAATTCAATTATTTCAATTAGTGCAACAGAACAATACCTATTGCAAACATTTGCGTATATGGGAGCTATAAAGTTCCTGTTTTAGCAAAACAACGTCAAAACCCAAACAACAGGCAGAAGAAAATTAGGCAGGAAGAAAATTTGGAAGTGAGAAATTCAACTGCGTTATACTCTTCTTGTCTTACTCAGTTGTGGAAACAGAACTTTGCAAAGTTAAAGGTGCGAAATTCGGTTAATATATCTGTGTATTTAGGTGAAAGTGAATCTTATGCATCATCCTAAAATGCGCGTTTTGTAAAACTTAATATCGAGGAGTTTGGGTTGTTATGGTGGGTGCATGGCCATAACCAAAAATGTGCTCCGCGTTCGATGTAGCGTGCGGTCGATTGACCGTATTCCGGAATAGGAATACGTGGAATAAAAGTTACAAATCGTTCGTTTTTACGGAGATTTACGTTAAAATTGTCAAACACCTGCTAAATACTATTTTTTAAAAATATCTCTATTATCCTTGTTGCCTCAAAAAGCCATTACAGACCGTTTTAAATCCTCACTCAGCGTATTCTCATTTCGAACTCACCCTTAGTAAACCCGAGACCAGGTAATAAAACCAAATCAACGGCAACGGTTTCCTTTTTCGTTAAGCACTTATTGTGTCCGTAAATTTATTTATCGTTTTAAACAATCCATGTTTGGTTGTCTTATATAAAATGGCTGGACGAATGACAAAATTATTAAGCCATTCCTACGAAAATTAGATATGGTAAGGATAGATCACTGAAGACGCTGGAACTCAAAATACGCTGTTGATTAATATTTGCAAGAAAGATATAAAAAGCGGTTCGGTAGCCTCTTTTGTAACAAAAACGTGACATCAAATTCATAACAGCGAGACAAAAATCGCCGTAGAATTTCAAGTTTTCCCTAGAATTGTGGTAACATTAAAAAGCAAATCTTCGATTGAGTTGATATCTGGCCTGCGAAATTTTACATCGTGGTTTCAGCAGTAAGACGTTAAAACTGTGAACAATTTGTTACATCAATTTGATGAAGTACCATATGCATATCGTAGTACTTAACTCCCTGCCGTGGCTAGACCACACGGATAGAAACCCATTTCTTGAATCACAAACAGTAAACCATGGAGACAGATTAGTAAAACAAAAGGAGAACTGAAAAAAATAACCGGCCTTCTCTTTCGTAAGTTTCATTTTTTCGAGCAAAATTATATTTGCCTTTGCTCTCTTTTTAAAGTCAGAGATTTCGCGGCAATGAAAGGCTTATACTTACAAGTAACTGTAAAATGTTGAAGGTAAAATGCACTGTGTGTACTTCTCTCTTCAGTTACTTGTAAGTATAAGCCTTTCGTTTCCGCGAAATCTCTTTTTGGGGTTATTGAGGCAAGTGAAGAAAAGTTGGGCCTTAGGGATCACCTCGCCGCTAAGTCACCCCATTAATCTGCTGCGTTGCCAGCGTCGTGGCCTTGATGGTGTAGTGGCTTAGCATGCCCGAATAGTAATTAACTGGTAATCAGGAAGAAGAGGGTTTGAGTCCCGCTCAAGGTAGAAACCAATTTTTCGGACGAGTGTGTCGAAAGGTAAAATGCACTGTGTGCTTCTCTCTTCAGTTACTTGTACTCTCTTTTCATTTGCCGTTTAGGAATGTTTCTAATTTGAAACAGCGAAGACGATGAACAAGCCAACTGAGCCAACGACGAGTTAATAACAATCGAATGAACTTACTGGCCCTTACTGCACTCTCTGATATACGAAACATACTTGTCTTTAAATTCTTCGAAGATTAAAACCAGTTAAGACACGTATCTAGTTAAAATTTAAAATAAGAACTCATAACATGTCGACTCAGCGAATGAGCCCTCGCTGCATTTCCCCTCAGCCATTTCCATGGAAAGCAAGTAATTTACTTGCAGCTTATAGTTGTTAGGTAAAAATGCTAACGCTGTCATTAGTAGCTAAAAGAAGTATTCAAAACTGTTAAGCGAGATCACTAATAGATAAAACTTCATAGCACTGTTCGGGAGAATCATAATTTAGAGGGTATAACGCAAGTTGGCCTTAGCTTTCAAAAGTCACCTTGAACATAAATTAAGCAAGTTCGTTAAACTTGAAGAATACACCTGGAGAAATCGTTTTGCTATTGCGTCTGGGAAATGTGACTAATTCTCCAACATTCTATCCCATTTCAGAAATATAGATTTTCATATGGCAACAGAAAAAACGTTGCTCACGGTTCCCCTGTCAAGAAAGTATGGTAGTATGCCCACCCTAGCTCACAAGTCAGTGCGGATATCTCTGGAGTACAGAGACAGAGAATTCACAAGTAGAAGGATATCAAGTGGATCAGATCGGCCAAAGACTGGGAACAAACAAAACCGTTCCCAAGATGCTCGAGGATTCCCATTGGCCAGGAAATCTTCAGAATCTCCCATTAAAAGCTACAGTGGTTCCGGTTTTCGGCGGGAAAGTGGCATTCAAAGTCCATTGTTTGAACGACAAGAGGCAGCGCGGAGGAGGCAGAAGAGAGCAGGGGCGGCAAAAACGTCATATTTGGAAAACGTTGTTGCAAGGAGTTCTGGTAAACGAAGATTAGACGAGGGTGTAATAGGTGTGGAGAGCCGACATTCTGAAGTGTTTAAAAGGCTTTCAGCTTTCAACAATAAAAGCAATGGAAATGTAAAAGTACAAGGTTATAACGTTAACATAGAACAGAACATTACGAGTGCTAAACCTAGACTGACGTCAACTCAAACAATGAATGGCATCCAGAAAAAGACAGTATCTCAATTAGTCCCGTTAGAAAGAGAATTCCAATTTGAGGACTACAGGCAAAAGTGTATTCAGTGGCTGAAATCCTTGCCTGATATTGGGATGAAACCTGTAAGCTTGCGCTAGACAGGTTTCAGCATCAGCGCTGATAATCCAGCGCACATTTCGTAAGTTTTCGTCACACTCAATTTTACATCGCCGGTGAAAATCGCTTTGGTGACACAGTATAAAGATTTATATTTTCATGTGTAGAGAAATGTAACACATTTACTTCTCCAAAGCAGGATTACTGATAATGATAATTAGCAAACCGAAGTGGAGGTGGCTGGTAGTGGAAATTTAATTTTAAATTAAATATCCACAACAAGCCACCGACACTGAGGTGGATAGTTGTTTTAGTATATACTAAAAAAGTGAGATAATATAGCACAAAAAGATGATTTTAACTAATTTATTTCTGCAAAGATTACAACATTTTCGGGCACAAATTGCGGGCGAATTGCTCGGAGGTGAATAGCAAAGGATACCCGGAGTTTGAGTAGCCAATCAGCGCGCGCGTTAGGCTATCCACTGTTTTAGTACATACAGAAACCCATAAGGGTTGAAACGTGTAACGCGCGTTCACAGCTTCCGAATATTCAGTGCGAACTGATTGGTTGGATGTTTAGTGCTAAGTACCATATTTGGAAACCCCTCGCTCTTGTTGTTCCAAATATGGTACTTAGGAAATTGAATATTCAGAAGCTTGTTTCCCAGCACACAAGGGGCCGTTACACGTTTCAACCCTTATGGGTTTCTGGTACATATTAATTATAAATACCTTACTAACGTCCGCACTGAAAGTTACGGATACTGGTTTTCCCGTTGATTGAAAAGACTTGGTCCGTAACTTACAGTACGGAGCTCGAGGAGACATTTAGCTTTGTTTTCACGTGAAACGACAAATGGCATCGGTGCTGCTGCTTGTCATAAAGGGTTGAAAACTCCCGGCTTTTTGTTTCAGTTTCCTTTGAGAATTTTCTTTGTAGGCAAGAAATGAGCTCAAATCAAACAAGCTTCCTTCATTTTTCACAAAACGCAAATGTCAGCTTCACGTTTGTCGTAAATTTTAACACGATGCTATATCTCTCTAATATCAAATGATAATACCGTTACGTTCGAAACCCGAGTATCAAACGCTGATACGTAATCAGAAGTGAAATGGAAACTCAAACCCTCTGGGAAATGGTATCTAGTTGAACTTATAGTATACTAAGCTTTGAGACTTTTTTATTCCTGGTTTGTAAAAAGCACAAAATATTTAACGACGTTTCAAAGATTAAGAGGTCTATAATCGCTCGCCACTTTGTTGAGTGAGTCCTGCTCAAAGCGAGGCTGCCCCATCAGAGCAATGAATTCTGGTCGTAAGCGCAATGCATTCTGGTAAAAAGCAAGCAAATCCAAGAACATCGAAATTTTGTAGCCATTTACCCATTGATAACGTTGAATTCTTGTCACGTAAACGTCAACTCTATTTTCTTTTGCTTTTTTTCCCATTACTTATTTTCTCGAAGATATTAACAACTTTTTAATCATTATAAATTCGACTATAGATAAAGTTGACGTTTTTTCTTATTGCTTTCAAACACCCGTAGATGACTTTTCATTTCTCTCAACTTTCGCGCCGTTCGCACAAGGTTTTAATTCCTTGAGGGTTGCTAACCAAATTTATATCCCAAAAAACTTGAAATTATTGCAATGACGGAACTTATTGGTTCTCCTTTTCTTTGAGAACTATAGCACCCGTTTTTTTATAATGAAAGCTTTGAGGAAAATCGCGTAACCATTACAAAACCGCAAATTTATATTCTGAGATGACGTTCTCGTTGCCTTTGCCGTTGTCCTTGCAATAGCTCACAGACGTGCTTTAGTACCCTCCTGTGTAAGGTAACTCATCATCATCAGTCCTTTTTGCGCCATGGGACGCATAAGGCCTCGTGTAAGGTAACTAGTACCCTGTAAAGTTGGATTTTTGAATAAAGTGAAAGCTGTTTTGTTGCTTTTGTTAACTTTTTTTCTTGACAAATCATTTAACACAGCATGATCTAAACGTGATAAATAATGTGTAATTTTGGAACGAACACTACAACTACTTTTACGCAACCGTGTGAAGCATAGTCTCTGATACAGTATTAATAAGCCGATCTTTCAGATAACAAAGTCGACACTCTGTTGGTTCCTCCTACATAACGTAAACTTTCTCAGCTTGGTCAACATGGTAGGACTCTTGTGTCTTGGGGCAAACGACTCGACCATCATTTTCGCTTGCCATGCCATGTAACGCCTAAAAGTTAAAAACAAAACAATGAGAATTGTAAACATAAAGTGGGAAAATTGAATGACACCTGCGAAATGATCATTAAACAATACTCTTTGTCCTCTTGTTGTGGCTTAAAACAAAACAATTCCTTTACATTTTCTCCATACACATATCCATTGGGAAGCACCAAAGGTGGGTTATTCTCATTCATGACATGTCCTGATATGGGACAGACCAGCCTGGACTGAGCGCAGTGAGCAAAAGGCAGCGAACGACCAAGGATATTTAAAGGATGACTACAAACAGGACACTCCGAACTCTTATGTCCTTCTTGGTAACAGTGCCTAACCCAAGTCAAGGAAAGCCGCACAATCTATTTATTTTTCAGCACTTCAAAGGCTTTTAATGGTTGTT
The DNA here is from genome assembly GCA_949126865.1 of Montipora capitata. Lineage (NCBI taxonomy): Eukaryota > Metazoa > Cnidaria > Anthozoa > Scleractinia > Acroporidae > Montipora > Montipora capitata. Next base: position 66,992,097 of record OX421445.1, read on the forward strand.
AAGAAAGTTTGTCACATGCAATATCATCCGCAAAAAGATCACAGTAAAGAAATTTTCAGCCCACAACTCTCGAGCCACTTTAAACGGGGAATGCTCAGCGGGAATTAAATGCTCAGAATAAAGGACTATAATTTTAACTCCATTCTATGAAATTTAGTGAACAAACCTTCAAGGCTTAACCCTTAAGAGTTTTAACTCTAACCTTAAGGCTCAACGATGAAATGATATATGAAATGGATCATATATGAACTGAGGATATGAAATCAAGTGAAGCAAGCTATGATCCTCGCAGTTATGAACACAATTTTTGCAATTGAGTAAAGACCAGCTCCCAACGTCAGTGGCTTCATAGCTCAGTTGGTTAGAGCGTCGCACCGGTATCGCGAGGTCACGGGTTCAAACCCCGCTGAAGTCCTGAATTTTTCAGGCTTCTTTACGCAATTGCAAAAATTGCGTTCATAACTGCGAGGATCATAGCTTCACTTGCTTTGTAAGGCTCTCGACAACTTGGTAAGACATCAGTAATAAATGGAGAAACAGTGACCGTAACTGGTTGTTTGCACACAGCGCAACAAGTTGTTTACCCTGCTTTTAAAACAAGTTTAAATGCAGTCTCCAAACATTCACTTGAAACTAAAAAACTTTTACACATTATACCCAAATATAATGTTAAATTGAGGCAAGAGAATGCAGCCTAATGAAATAACAAAACCTGGCCAACCAGGGAAATCGGACAACAGAGACTGCAGTGTCAAAGTATATTTTTAATTTCGAGAAAACTCTTCTTGCAACAAAAACGCCCAACAGCCAGACATAAAGGATAATACAGAAATGTACACGTAGCCTGCTTTCCTATTCTAAGAGAAACAAAATGTTTAGAATCGTTCATGACAGTGAAAACCTGTAGCATGATGTATAAAACCCTAAATTAATAGAACCACATTGCAAGTTTTGCTCTCAGGAAAGGATACGGTGTCTTCAGTGCAGAAAGACCAGCTTGTAATGTGACAGCTAATGCTGACTGATCATTGAGCTGATGAAGCTGGAAATTCTCCCTTCTAAACTGCATCACCAGATGAGTCCATCTCTCTAAATCAAACAACTCCTGAAAAAGTTTAAGGCAAATTTACTTCATATAATTCTATAAAAGGAAAGGGATCCAATGACATGAAATATTTTGACCCACCCTGTACGGAGAGCAGCTGGTATCAGGTTTAAAGGCCAGTAAAGCCATGGCTCTCTGGATTTCCTTGGTCATGGTTCCTTCAACATTTGCTGGAGGAAAATGCTTCCTAGCATATCTACAAAAGATTGTCAAAATAATTATAACTAGGACCATTGTGGCTTATCATACCCAGGTACATGTAGTATGCACCTTGATTATATGGATCCTGATGAAACAGTAGGATTTTCCTTCTTACGAAAAATTCAAATCTTCACCGAGGGCAGTGCACATATCATTTTTATCTTTCACATGTGAGGATGTTGGTGTTGTCATGGTAACTAACACGATCAGCCATGAGCTTCCCCTTAATTGTAAGATACTTTTGCATTGTAATAAAATTCTTCTCTTCTACATTAACATTTTTATTACACAATTTGACATGATCATGATTTGTTTTTCATAACTTTCATATCTTGTTTCATGTTGCACATGCATGTTTTAGTGGTTGGTAAACACATTTTCGCCCCTTCAAAAACAAACTAGACGCTCCACGAGCGTAAACTGGTTTGCCTGTGGTACGTGTTACACAAAAGTAGAAGGCACTGAGTTGGTGGTGTTAAACTGCAGCGTTCCAGTCAATTTTTTCAAGTGGGGGGTCATTTAGACCATTTATGGGGTCCCAACAGTGGCCCGTTGGCTCACATGCTCTCACGTTGATTATGCCCCAGGGGCGAATCCAGCAATTCCAGAAAGAGGGGGCCAAAGAAATTGCGTAGAAAGCGCACCTTCCTCTCCCCATCGCCCCCACATGCCCTCTATCCGACATATTCACGTTAGTGATGTATATCTATCAAGGCAAAATGTATTTGAAATAAGAAAAGCTCTGAAACTGAACTAAATTAAGTAAAACCGTCTGATGCACACTGTACCACTTGAAAGTCGGTTGGTTACAGAAGCTCTTTAAATACTGTACAGGGAAAAAGGAGGGGGGGGGGGGGGGGGGAGACACGAATTCACAAATCCGCCCCTGATGTCCTGTCCCGTCTTCAGAAGACGTTTTCCTGCATTTCGTGCATGCCTTGCAGTTGCACTAAGCAAGCGTTTATTCCACACATTAAGGAAGGACTGTACATGTTGTTTCCGCTTCATAATTCCTCTTCTTTTTAGTCTAATCTGATGTCAGGTCAAATTTTTTTTGGCTTAATGTTTGCAACAAAAAGTACCGTAAAAGCCGGAAGGTAACAGTAAAAGGCAAGCTAAAAGATACCCTGCGTGCCAGAGGAATTTTTTTTCAAGGTTGGAGAGAACGTTCCGGTCAACGGTCGAGCGTTGATTTTGAGTCGCGGAGCGTTCTATCCGACTTTGAAAAAAAAAACCCTCTGGCACCTAGGGTAGCCAAAAGAAGCAAAAAAATAACAGTTTGTATATAAAACTCTGAATTTCCAATGCTCAAATTAATGGCAATAGATCGTAAAATAGATCGTAAAAACACCAAAATTTCAGCAGTCTCTGACTTCCTTGAATCAAAGGAATTAAAGGTCAATGTTCTGTCAAAAGGAAGAAATTGATCACGTGTTAGGCAACCACAAAGGCGCACGTGATCACCTTGTGTCAACGTTCTTGTTTACATTGAATGAACTACCGGGAAGAATGTTAACCGTTCGTCGTTTTCAGAATAAAACACAGTACTCTTTAGCCAAGAAATTTGCGTCTTTCCTTTTTTAATTTTGTTGTGATATTTGACTGAATATTTACATTTCATCTGTCGAGTCAGTAAACCTTCTTTGTCTGTTTTAATCAAAACAGAGTTTGTAATTGAAAATCTAACATCCACCTCGATTGGGATCAACACCTTGTCGTGGTGAGGTGGCTTGCGTGTTCCAATGACCCCTAGAGCTATGTTGGTGGGAGTCATGTACTCCTGGTAGGGCCAACCATGCCAAACAGGTCAAAGGGTAGGAACCAGACAAAGAGTGATCCCCTGGTCCTCCAGGTTGGGGGTTGGGCTGAGGGCTGATAACCCTCTCCCGTTAAAAGCAACTATTACAGAAACCAGAAGCAGAGAGAATTCACTGTATCAGGGAGGCGCTGTGACCGTACCTAGTAGGAGGGACTCAATGACGCACGGGAGCCAAATCCAACCGGACGCCCCCAGGTCGACTAGGCCACTGATGCACCCTAAACACACCCTGAAGGCTGGTAACTAGAATGTACGGACACTCTACAGAAGTGGTAACATCGCACAGGTAGCAAGAGAGATGAAGAGGAAAGGTATCGACATCATGGGCATCAGTGAAACGCACTGGATGGGCCAAGGAAAAGTGCAACTTGCAGAAGGAGACACAATAATTTACTCTGGAAAAGATAATGACAACCACACACAGGGAGTAGGTATATTAATGTCAAAAAATGCAGTTGGAGCCTGATGATCTGATGGAGTGGACCCCTATCAGCGAATGAATAATTCAAGCTAGGTACTATTTCAAATACATAAAGCTTATAGTCATTCATGTATACGCACCAACGGAAGATGCAGACAACAGGAAAAAGATGAGTTCTACTCAAGATTTCAAGATGTGATATGTGGTGTAAATATCCATGATATGATCATAGTTACCGGAGACATGAATGCTAAGTTTGTATACGAATACAAGAATTATGAAAGAGTTGTGGGAAAACACGGACTGGGGCTAAGGAAAGAGAACGGAGAAAGGCTTTGTGAAATATGTGATATGTATGAGCTGGTTATTACAGGAGCACTATTCCCACATAAGACCATCCACAAAGCAACATGGGTGTCGCCCGATAGAAGGACCAGGAAGCAGATCGATCATATCCTTATCAACAAGCGGTTTAGGAAGTCAGTGAACGACACAAGAGTTTACAGGTCTGCAGATATTGGAAGTGATCATTATCTTGTGTGTACAAAAATTATGCTCAGGTCGAGAAAGGCACCGAAAGAAAAGGTTGAATGTAGAGTGAAGTATAATACGGCTAAGTTGGAAAATGAGCAGGTGCTAAAGGCATTTAACATAACCCTAAGCAATAGGTATGGGGCTCTAGAGAATAAAGAACCAGAAGTTGAAGAAGAGGAAGAAGTGGAGAGACTTTCGGGTGATGAAGAAGGCATACATAGAAGCAGCAGAAACAGTATTGGGAAGATCTCAAAAGACGAAAAAGCCATGGATCAGCAAGGAGTCATGGGACCTCATAGATCAAAGAGAGGGCGTTAATAAGAAGATCTTGAAAACACGCTCCGAAACGGTAAAGAGACAGCTTAGGGCAGAATATGTAAGGAAGGATAGGGAAGCGAAGAGGAGCATAAAGGTGGATAAAAGTAAATGGATAGACAATATTACAGGTGAGGCAGGGAAGGCTGTAAGAAACCAGCACATGAAGACACTTTATGGGCTCACTAAGACATTACGCAATGAAAGACCAAGGCAAAGGACAGTAATGTTAGACAAAAATGGACACCTCCTAAGTGGAAAAGATGAAGTGCAGTCAAGATGGACAGAGCACTTTAGAAGCCCCAGAAAACCCGATAACTAGTGACGAAGGCTGTGGATTCGAGTTCAGTGAAATAATTGAGGAGATTGCAGTCAGTGAGCCAACGTTAACGAAATACATCAATTGATGAAAAAATATGGAACCATGAAAGGATTCCTGAGGCTTGGAAACAGGGACTTATTGTTAAAATGCCAAAACAGGTAATCTTAAGGAATGCAAGAACTCAAGAGGGATAACGTTGCTGTCTGTAGAGGGGAAAGTACTGGGCAGGATTATTATTGATCGAATAAGGAAGGGTGTTGACAGACTATTAAGGAAGGAACAAGCCGGTTATAGGAAAAGCAGGGGAACAACAGACCAGGTTTTCATTCTACGAAATATCATTGAACAGGCAAACGAGTGGCAAGCTGCCCTGTATTTGAACTTTATAGATTTTGAAAACGCTTTTAATTCCATCCACAGAAAAAGTTTATGGGAGATTATGGGGAGGTATGGAATTCCGGAGGAAATAGTGAAAATGGCCAAAGTGTTTTATAATGGCTTCAAGTGTGCAGTCATGGATGGGGGCGAGATAGGCGAATGGTTTGACATAAAACTGGCGCCAAGCAGGGATGCAATATGTCTGGGTTCTTGTTTTTGATCAACGGATTGGGTAACAAGAAGTACAGTTGGAAATGGTGAGAATGGCATAAGATGGAGGTTGACATGCAAACTTGATGATTTGGACTTTGCAGATGACATAGCTCTATTTTCCTCTACCAAACAGCAGATTTAGGATAAAACAACAAAGCTGCAGGAAGAAGCCAGACGAGTGGGGCTCAAGGTCAGTACAGAGAAGACGAAAACAATGAGGATTAACGCAAGAAACCAAGACAGGATTGTAGTCAATGAAATAGATATTGAGGATGTTGATGAGATCACATCCTTAGGAGAGAAAGTTTGCAAGGAAGGAGGTGGTATGAAAGACCTTAAGAACAGACGATTCAAAGTAAGAGGTGCATTCACCAGATTGAAAACATGTGGCATTCCAATAACATCCCAAGGAAAACAAAGTTGAGACTGTATAAGACACTGGTAGTGCCGGTATTGTTATATGGATGCGAGACGTGGAATATGAACAAAGGAGATGACAAAGCTTTAGATGTATTCCACAATAAGTGCCTAAGAAAGATCCTACGCATTAAATGGCAAGATCATGTCAGTACTAAAGAGCTATTGGGAAGAGCGAGTATGAAACCGCAGAGTGGAATGGATGGACTATGATTGATCATAAAGATTCTAACATTGCAATAAGCTGGGCCCGGAAGGGAAAAGAAGACGGGGAAGGCCAAAGACAACATGTCGACGAACAGTTGAAAAGGAAAGGAAAGGAAAGGAAAGGAAAGGAACTTTGTTTAAGTGTCTAGTCGTTCTAGCGCCGGAGCATTAATTGGGGACAGTGTAAACTGAAATTAACAATTAACGCAAATCAAGTCAAACGTTGGTTTTTGAGTCAAGTCAAACGTAAAGAGGCAGGGTGGAGATCATGGGAGGAAACGAGGATGATCGCAGCGGACAGAGAACAGTGGAAGAAATCTGTAAAGGCCCTATGTGCCACGAGGCACGGGGAGAATAGGTAGCAGGATGCAAAAACATACTTTCGAACACGGCAACCTGAATTATCGCAAATCACAATGCTGGCAAACACAAAAGCGAAGGAAAAGGTTAATAAATATGAAGTTTTTCACTATCTGAATGTTTCTGGGTTAGTTTAAAGCGATATACAGTGTAATAATATTGTTGAAAAATAGTCGTGTTAATGAGTAACAAGTGGTAGCAAGAAATTGGATTAACCAGGAACTTAAAGAAATATTTTTGGCTTCATAAAAAAAACTACGTTTTACACCATAGTGATAAAACAAATCTTTTTTCTGGCGTTAAAAACTATAGCTACCAATTAAACATTTGCCAAAAAGAACACGACTTCCTGTCATCTTCATGAAAACTGCCCGCGGGGTTTCAATTTCAACCCACGTATGCAAATATGTTAAGCTCGATTATCACACAACACGATGAATCAACAAAGGCCGAAAATGTCACAAAAACCATTTTCCAGCGAAAGATTTTATTGAAATAACATATCTGCTATTAGAGGCAAAAAAACCTTCCTATTTCATTGCGTGCGTGAAAACAAGAAGCCCAATTCGTGTCAAAAGAACTATACGCAACAAATTAAATTCAGGATCAAACCCTTCTCTGAAGAATCTTTTCCTCAAATAACGAAGCAAAAACATGGGCTAGAGGTTTTCTTTCAAAATAATTCTTGACTAACGAGAACAAGCTTTCTTTCAAATACATGTAAATCTTCACTGTCACACTTCCAATTATGTTTTGCCTGAAGACTGTAGAGTTGAGTACAAAATAAATGTAACTAAATAACCAGACAACTGAGATGCAACTTAAGTAAACACGTACACGTACAGATGCATTGAAGGCGTTCGATTCCCTCAATGTTCTTTAAGCCCATACAGAATTTGCCATTTGGTTTCAGTGTTATACATAACATCACAATTAGTAAAATATTAATTTTGAAACAAAGCTCGCTCAGTTGATACGGAGATCAAATTGTTGTCGAAGTCCATCGTACTCATCGCTTTTAAGATTCCAGATATTTATTTTTTTATAAATCTTGTAAAAAAGGTAACCACAACAAACTGCAAAATGTCTGGGAGCACTGTACCACATTTCTTAAACAAATGTGTAATGGTTCAGGGACCCGGTTCAGGGGCACCCAACGTCAATTTTCGGAAAATATCTGTTCGGAAGGCGATTTGAGATCTAGAATTTTCGGAACATTTGTTCTAAAAAATGCTATAATTGCCCATTTTTAACGGATTTTTACCCTAAAAAGGTCACCTAGAATCTTCGGGAGCCTTTTTCCTGGCTGAAATTTTCGAGAAGGTAAATTTTGATCCCTATAATTTTCGGATCACTAGACTTCCAGCTAGGAAATCCGAACAGATAAAAAAAAATTAGGGGATAGAAAATATGCCTATATCTACCGTTTAAATACCGAAATACGTTTAACAATGCTATGTTTAAGTGGTTTTGAACTATATTTTCGTTGGGTTGACAGTGAAGTTGCTTGTTTCTGTATAAACTTGTTAATAGAACACTAGGTATATTACATACCTTACAGCTTCCATTTTATCACCTCTTCTGACCAACTCAACAAACTCTTGCATTCTAACATTAAATTCAAGGTTACTCTGCATAAAAAAAAAATAGCTTAAACCAAAAAGTTCCACTTGTAACACTTTGACAATAAAAGTGGTCTTAGGAGTAGTCCATAAGTAATATGACAATACAACTTTGTAAGTTACAGAATGCAGTTATTTAGCATGTCTTGCCGCAAGCTTTTGAGACTCATTGCCACCTTGCAAGACAGGATTATTGGATAATGTGCTGTACCAGTCTGCTGAGTTAGAAATATTGCAGGTTCAAATTTAAGCAGGGCCCACTTTTAGGGTGTTAAAATATTAGAGGCAGAAGATGCCACCTTTATTTTGACATTTTAGACTTTCTTTAGTCCTGTCAGATACTACAGTATAAAATAAAGTGAAACTCTGGGGATCATCGAAGAAACCAGGGACTGTCTTTGCAGTGGGTTGGAGTATAGTGCCTCGTTTTGCAATGTATGTACATTATCCTTGTTGGTTGAATCGGAAGTAATAATAATAATAATAATAATAATAACAACAACAACAACAACAACAACAACAACAACAACAATAATAATAATAAGACATTATAAAGCGCCCTTTCCCAAGGGTCCAAAAGCACTATTTACAAAGTCAAAGTTAAAACTACAGTTAAAACTACAAAGGCAAAAACAAATCAATTAAATCATAACTAAAACACCAAAGTCACGTGATGAATTTGAAAAGGCGCATATAAAAAGGACAGTTTTCAGACGTCTTTTAAAAATGTCCAGTGATTCAGCATCCCTAATATGCTGAGGAAGACTGTTCCAGAGAAGCGGCGCAACAACAGAAAAAGCACGACGGCCATAACTATTCATGTTAAAACCAGGAACGACAAGTAGATTTTTGTTTGAAGAGCTAAGATCTTGTGGTGGATGATAACTTTGAAGAAGGCTATGAGGATAGTTCGTTGACAAGAGGATAGTGATGAGGATAGTTCGTTGACAAGAGATAAATAATTTATTGAATAGTCACAGATTGACATAATAGAGTCTTGGACACATGGTTTTTTCATGTGTCCTGCCATTTAGGCATGTTCAAATCAAGCAGTAGAGCACTGTAAATACCATGGTATATAGGCTGCATGCCTTACTTTGAAGCTCATTATTGGAAAAAATAAAACCCTAAAAACCTTATGAAGAAGCTTCTTCAAGAAACTATCAAAGAAAATTATCAAGCCTGTAAAAATTAAGTACCTTTTTGGGGCCCACTATTTTAATTTCATCATTACCAAATAAACAAAAAAATTTTTTTGGAAAAAACTAATGATTTCATACATTCATTGCTCCGTGAAAGATTGTCAAATAAAGAAAAGCCGTATTGCACCATGGAGGGTTTGCTATTTGAATCAGTGTGTGACAGTAAAACCTACAACGGATGACCTTTATAACTTATAATATGTATGCAATTGCTGCCTGGACATCCCCTGTGTAATGTATCCCTTAGAGTGATAGAGATGGTCATAGGTAAAAAGGTCTATTATCACCATGTCAGTTAGAATAACATTCAGTACAGTACCTTGAGTTTCCTCAGTTTTGATTTGTTTTCATAACACCAAGCTAAACATGGTTCTATTTCTCTTTTTAAAAGTGATTCCTCTACTCTCCTTGACACCAAAAACAGTTCAATGTCCACAAATTCCTAGGAAGAGGACAATATTCAAGAAAAATTACAGCATGAAACTCGAACTGACATGATAATACTACTAAGCTTGGGGTGCATGATAGCTTGAAATGTTCATGCACTGCATCAAACCTTTAATGACCTGAGCAACCAAGCCATCAGACAACTTACAAACCATTACCAACATCAATAAAAATTAGCATACACATGTAACAGTTGTAAGAATGAGTTTGGTTTATGCACACATAATGGAGAATTGTTATTGGTTATATTTACAAGGGGTCTTAGTTTTTGTATTACAAAAACTAAGAGTTTTCGTGCTATGAAAGGTACATGTAAGACCAGGGTCTTACAGGTGTAGGTTTTAGTTTCCGAGGGTCTTAGTTGTTGTAACGCAGGAATCTTTATATTCAAATCATTCACCTAAATGCTATAAATTTTCATTTAGCAATGACTGATAACAAAGAGAGAGAGCAAGTCCCTAGCACTAGAAACAACAAGGAGTAGAATCATACATGTCTGTCAAGGTCTTCCTTGCAGAGAGACAACATATCAGCATGCTAACTATTTTTTCTTCCAAAGATACCTTTGCAAGGGGGAACAATGGTGGAAGCTGCTTTAAATTACCAATAACTTTTTAGTTGACAAATTTGAAATTTACCTTAGCTGAAGGCAAAATTTACCTTCAACTTGGAACAGGAATTTCTTAAGGCTAGGATTACATTTAAGGTGATAAAGTTGAATGGGGCTACCAACAATAATGTGTAACCTACTGGGTGAAGAGCCTGATATTCTATCACCCTTACTTACCTCTATTTCAGAGTCCTTTGCAAGTTTTATTGCTGTTTCATAGAATCCTGACCTAAGGCAGTGGTCAACCAACATTCGATCAAGTCGTTTCTTTTTCCACAGTATCACAGCACTCTTCTGCTCATCTGAGTGCTCTTTTATGTGCTCTAGGCGCGCTCGACAATGCTGTAGGCATGCCTCTTCTTGAGCAAGACATTCCTCTGACTACAAGAGATAGAAGGTTTGCACTTTAACAAAATCTAAAAAATATGATTAAAGTTTGTTGGTTCTCTACTCTGCTCCGAGAGGTTTTTCCCCAGGTATTTCAGTTTTCCCCTCTTCTCAAAATCAACATTTGATTTGATTGAAGTTAATTTGAGTTGATTTCTATGTACAGTGACAACAATAATTTTTAGTGCCACAGTGCTAGAATACTTGACACTTCAATAAAGATGATGATTATTATTACTATAAGTGAAACTCTGTAAGCAACAGCACACTTGCAGTGCAAATTTGGTTTAAGTTTGGTATTTAAACTCTGCAAATGTACATTGGGTATGTTGTAGTTCAATTTTGTTGCCTGGGTTTAATTTTTTTAAACCAGTGCAAAAATTTTGAACCAGTCCATTTTTTTTCAAACCAGTTACCGGTAATTTTTTTCTTGTGACACCACCCATTTCAACATAGCTATATAGACATCTTCCTGTAATTAAGTAGAAATCTCTATGGAGTATGTAGAAAATAAACTAGAGAAATCATTTTAAGGTTATTATGGTGGATTGTCATCTCTGGTGCTAGCAAATTTTAAAAAAAAATTAATGATTGGGGTAAAATGCTCAGCTTAGTGATTTGGGTTATTTTGAATGAGTACAAGAAAGGAATACGTTTTTGCAAGCGTTGGCCGTGTAGCACTTATATTTGAACAGACTTAACTGATTAGAGCGTAATGTGAACTGCTAAGTTTCTACCCCATATGAACCATGTAAGCGTTAGCCCTACTAATGGAAATGGGCCCACACAAGGACAGAGAAAACCTCTGACCAGGGTGGGAATTGAACCCACGACCTTCGGGTTAGATCACCGCTGCTCTACCAACTGAGCTACAAGGTCAGCGGTGATCTAACCCAAAGGTCGTAGGTTCAATTCCCGCCCTGGTTAGAGTTTTTCTCTGTCCTTTTGTGGGCCCATTTCCATTAGTAGGGCTAACGCTCACATGGTTCATAAGGGGTAGAAACTTAGCACTTCACATTACACTCTAATCAGTTAAGTCTGTTATTTTGAATGGTTAGCTTTCATGTAAGGTTAGGGACACTGCCCATATTTTAGGAATTAGGGTTATGCACTACTTATTTGAAACAGTTAGCATTCCAGGAGGTGTAATGACAACTGCAGACTGTCTACAAATATCACTGATAAACATTATTTAAGTCTAAGCACCCATTTTAAAATGGTTAGCTTTCAACAAATGTGAGTTAGGATTAGCCTGCAATATGCAGTCTGCAAGTGTCAGACACTGCATTCCAGGTAAGGGATTGGCACACATTGTAGTGATTGGAGTAATCACGCATTATGTACGTAGTCTAAAGCAACCATTGTCTCGGTCATTGGGTTAAGAATATTGGGTTCACAGTTATTGGAAGTAAAGCATTTTTTCACATGTAGGATAAAAGGGTTAGATTGTAAAGAAACTGTTGTGCTGTGTCGGTGGAAAAGTGAAATAAAGAAATGATTTATTACGTGAGTTGATATGTTAAATTGACCACTGTAAAGAAATTTGAAAGCTGACATTTTGAGCATTAGCCCATCCAACTAAACTCTTTTCTGTCTTTAACATAGTAGGACTATGTTTTGTAATGAAAACACAGTGATATTCTCTAATGATTCCTTTGGCAATACAACTTGTTTATTAATATAAGATTCATAAATATTTGTTTCTCAAAATTTCAATTAACAAGAGCAGTATACAACCACCAGAGAGTAAATATAATGTTACAATGGTATTATTACTTTGTACTGTTACAATATTAATAAACCTCAACAAATTTAATATTTCTCTTGAAAGGTAATTACCGGTACTCATTTTGCAAAATGACCTGTTTACAAGCAGATCTAATCTTGTAGGAGAAAGAAGTGATTGGGTTTTCCCAAACTTATTATTTTTCCTAAAAGAAAGTACCGTTGGGGTACAATGGTGACCTTTTACCATTCAGTCAATCTCTTTCAGAGAGGAATGTTGGAGCTGCCATTGGTTGGTGGGTATTCAAGCATGGAATGAACAATGACAATTAAAGATCTGAGACTACCAATTTACCATTCTCAAGAAATGCAGTGGAAAGCTGGACGGCTTGAATGTACCGGTACATGTAAGAAATGCTCTTCATTAAAAACAAACCTGAACTGACTCCTTTAGAACAAAACTACATACGTACATCTCTCGAATGTCAAAAATTACATGCTCTGAATGCCACAGAATAAAATAACATTTCCTCTTCAATGGACAAGACAACGTGAACTTTCAGAGTTTTCCTCTATCTATCTAAAGCCTTTGATACAATCAATCCTCTAATTTTGCTCAAGAAATGCTAAGTTACAACATCAAAAGAGGACTTGTCCTTGACTGGATCTGTTGCTACATGTACATAATGTATGAGTCAAATTGAAATGGGAAATAGTTTGTTGAACTTGGTACTGCTTGTTTTAAGCCAGAATTAATTAGAAGTGCATGGTGTCCAATAACTTACAGTGTACGTGGGACTCCACATATCTGTCAAGAATGCATTATAGAAATAAGGTGTTATAGTGTTATTAGCCATTAAGCAAAGACTTGCCAAAGTAAATAACGGCTTAGTTGAAAAAGCTGAGAGTGTTATGATTTATAACATACATGACAGTTACATAAAATAATAAATTCTGTCACCTTTCTCTTCAGGGACTGTAATTTTTGCACTACTCCATCCAAAAAACCAGTGATCTCTCCAACCTTTACTGATACAGAACCAAAACTGTTGGTTAAGTCATTTGTTGCGCTCACGACAAGTGACACCTCTCTGTCGATTACCTTCTGGGCTGCACGGAACCTTTTGTTCAGAACCTCATAGGGAACCTGAATAAAACTGTGACATCATAATGTAGCTTAACCTTGCCTTTGGCAATGACAATTTAAAGCTTCAAGGGTCTATTGAAACCATGTCATCTACATGTAGCCTTTCTCCCTCACACTTCTGTGTAGATTTACCTAACATGATCACCAATTCCTCTGCCACTTTTATTTTATTTTTACCTTGACATGAAGTCTTAACACAGATAAATTATATGCAATGAGTGGAGGAAAAGAGAAGGAAGCCCAAAGAAACCAGGGGCTTCTAAAACAGGATTTTTTTTGCTGGGAAGAAATAATAACCAAAAAATCAATTCATATTTTTCTTTGGATTTCAAAACTATGTTAACAAAACACTAAGTGACCCACGTTTTAAGCCTTGATTTCAAGAAGACACCTTTATTTTACCTGTTATTTTCCTATTTAATGGTCCGCCATTACTAACATTATGTTCTTGAGAGAGCTGGATCGAGGAGAAAATGACGTCAAAGGCTCACTAGTTTAAGAATGCAATACATGTGTACGCCGCAGAATTAATATGCAGCACGGGGGTTTTGGGCTTTCAGACTTTTAAACTCACGCTTTGCATATATAATAAGCTGCGTTCACACGCTGAAATTTTAAGCTAGTGAGCCTCTGACATCACTTTTCCCTGGATCCAACCGTCTGAGGTCCAATCGGTCAGTTTTGGATGTGAGTAATGGCGGACCGTGAAATCCAAAACTTACACTCAAAGTGAACGGCCTTTGGATAAAAATCAAAGCTCAAAATTTTGCCAGTCAGGTGTTAAGCAAACACACTTTCAAAATCTGAAGGAAAAAAGGAAGTGGTTTTTTTGATCACAGGGGCACCTTAAATAGAGAAAACAAAAAAAAAAAAAATAGAACCAAAATACATGTAGGAATAAACAAGGGATGAGAGAAAATTATAATTTTAAAGAGGATATTTCTATACCTTGTTCTTAAAGTTGCAAAAGTTATCAAACTTGACAGCGGGCTTAGAAACAACCCTAATCTTGAAGTGAACAATGTCTGCACTTCAGACGGCCATGATAAGAACTGGAAATCCTGGTATTGTAATACCTGAATGATACCTCAACAATACCAGTAATATGTTGAGAGTAGGCCGAGCTTCTGCTAGTACATTACTTTCCCCATTTCGCAATTCAGCTAAATACATTGTTGCAATTAGAATTTTCCTCCAAAGGCTCATTGCCTTATGAGTATTTCTGAGCCTCTTTTTTGCTGCCACAGTGAATGAGCCTGAGGCAAACAAAAGAGGCAGGTCTCTAATTTGGAGAACACATTTATCTTCGAAACGCAAGGATTGTGGTCAAAGGCGCAAGGAATTGAAATGTTACAGTGATAGAACTGATTAATTAGTACCGGAGATGCACAAAGCTTTGATTGACATTTTAAGAGAATTCATTTGAGTTACTAAGGCTTAAGTTTCAGATCAGTTAATAGCACATGTTTGAAAGGACATGAGTCAGTCGCTAACCAGTTTCAGCAGTTTTAAACCGTTGAGTTGTTCAGTTTCAAGAGGTCGTAGTTTACGGAAACCTGCCACAGAAGTAAGTTTAGT
>OX421445.1:67012106-67024606 GCA_949126865.1 Montipora capitata
AGGTAAACTAGTAGACAATAAGTTAACCCAACCATATTTAGAAAAAGTGTCATTTTGGGCCATTTGAATTCAATGCAGCAGAGTTGAGGTTCTTGACGATTGGTGTTGTTTTGGTCGGCTAATTTAAATTAACCAAATAAAAACAGGGAAATAATTTAAATTTATTACTTTAATTTTTAATAATTAGACTAATAATATACATGAAAAAATTACTCGATTCTGATTGGCTGAGAGCAGTACAGTTAAGTGTAACACTCTCAGAGATGTATCCAGAGTGCGTCATTGCATCCTGGGACGCACTCGTTTTCCTTTTGGACGCATAGATTATGGAACAAAGGTGTCCAATTGGACGCAGAAAAAAAATCGAATGTTTATGCAAATTACGAATGCCAGGAAAAACATGCGAACGGCGTATTTCACAAGGAAATTGAACATTCCCATTTCTCACAACGGAAAAAATGATTGAGTTCCTTAAATTTCAAGATAAGCTGTTATTTTCAGATTTTTGTAGTCGAATAATTTCGTTTTTTCAACCATTGTGCCCAGCTTCAGGAGTTCAGTTTTGAATTCGCACGTGTTGCGTGACATGATCTGAGCTGTTTGTTAGGCGAGACAATCTGCGACACTTTCGATCTTCCGCCAGTGATAATAAAACATTTCAGTCGAAGTTCAGTTTGTTGCATGCTTTCCAAGTGAATTTCAAGCATTAGTTTGCTTATCGTGAGGGAAATGACAGAGAATCCAACTGCAAAGTATGTTAAATTTTTGTTTTGTGCAACCCTGTTGATATTAATTTCGGGCGCGCACGTGTCATCGTCTCGGTTCTTGTCTTGCACGTAACTTGTCTGTTTTGCAAATTATGCAACTTTTCTTCGGACTTAGTATTAAAATTAACGTGTTGAACATGAAACTTGAATGTATTCAATCGCTTGATTATCAACATTGGCCGCACGGGCCAATGATGAACTGTGTATCGATTGCTTACATTTGTTTACTCTTTTGTTCCTAAATTACACCTCAAATGTCGTTAAAATAAATGATGCTCTTTTAGGGAAAATTGAGATTCAGTTCTTTTTTTTTTTCGCTGTGGAGATCTAGATAATTTATCAACTGGAGCCAACAGTTCCTAGAGCATACGGATTCCTCGAGACGTTTTCAGATGTGATCGATGGAGCTTTGACAGCCCATACATTTTGATTGATGAATCAACAGTTTCAAAGAAATTGATCATTTTAAGTACATATTTTTGGGAAGGGATACGGCTTTATATTTGTGTTAGAAATCTGAAAGGGTACTGCAGCAGCAATTAAGAGGCAATAGATCGCATATTAATTCTTGAATATTAATTAGCTGGTCCCCCAAAATTTTGCAATGGACCCCCAAATTTTTCAAAAAGGGCCCCAGATTTGAAAACCTGGATACATCTCTGCACTCTGCAAAAAGCATAATACCAGTGAAAATTATGTACACATTGAAATTCTGGATTACATGTATGATTGGCTAATAAAGAATAGGGTTTGGTCAGAACCAATCAAATCTTTTGTTTTCAAATCAAGCGCATGCCCTGAATGGCGCAATTTTTTTCTGATTGTTTGATACGCACGCGTTTGTTCTGCTTAACCATCTCAAATTTTTTCATGTATATTATTAATGAGTAATCAAATGATTTTTCTCATGCAATTATTTGGAATAAATAAGCACTTGCAATATTTTTCAAAGACCACAAATTGCACTCGCCCTATATGCTCGTGTAATTTTGTTCGTGTTTGAAAAAATTTACTCGTGTTTATTTATCCCAAATTGCACTCGAAGTCATGTGGTTACCTGTACTAATATTACTAAATTTAAGATGGAATTAATGAGAAATGAGCCATAATGCTTGTCGGAAGACTGAAGAATTGAGGGAAGGTCTCTTGAAACACTGTACCTGTATTTTAAAATATTCTTGTTATTGTTATGTACATGATAATAAGCTAACGTTAGCTGTAGGCTTTATATCGCAGAATGATGTACGAATTTCATAAATTGTATTGGTCTCTTACCTTCATGGTGGAGTATTCCAGCGCCTTTATATCGTCCATAGTTTGAAACAACGACAACAAAATGCATCAACTCAGGACCAGTTTATGCTCGCGCAGATGCTCTCACCAGTCCTCCTCTGCTTACTTTTGATCTGCAACCTTTCCTGTACCCAACAAAACAGGTTTATGGTACGTTAGTATTTAGTATATCAAGCAATTAAGTAGTTTTAGTATATATATACAAATTCATTTATTGTACTTTATGTAACTTTATTTGTTACATTCCTGATGAATTTTTTACCGTGTGTAAATAAAGAACATTGAAGAGATTGAATTAAAGAAAGACATGACAAGGAACTCGATAATCCAGCATCCTCCCAGTGTTTTCCCTGGGATTTGACTCTTTATCTGTCTGGAAGACTAAAAGGGAGGGGTGGTTGATTTGGAATTTTGAACATAGTTTCAAATAAAATGCCGTGAAGTGCTGGGTCATGGACCGATCTGACCGATGACCCTCTTCCTTCTGGAAAGTTGATGGCGCAGTGCCTGAGAGCACTCGCCTCCCACCAGTGTAGCCCAGGTTCGATTCCTCGACTCGGCGTCATATGTGGGTTGAGTTTGTTGGTTCTCTACTCTGCACCGAGAGGTTTTCTCCGGGTACTCCGGTTTCCCCTCTCCTCAAAAACCAACATTTGACTTGTTGTGTTAATTGTTAATTTCACTTTACAGTGTCCCCAATTAGTGCTCCAGCGCTAAATAAAGTTCCTTTCCTTTTCTGATAGGTAAATGTATTTTGCAAAGCGTCAGTTTTTCGGAGGCTAAGTCGAGAGCCCTTTTTTTCTCCACCGGATGCACGAAGGATGAGTTAGGACAAATACGACATTCTAGAGACAGTCACGAATTATTATTGCTTGGTATCTAATTTCATTTTGAGCGACAATCGTAGAAAGAGAGAGTGATCTCGAACTGCTTTACCATGGCGGACACACCAATGTCATCAATTGAAATGCATCCTCTGTGGAACCAAAAGCCGAGGGGTGACGATTCAAACGAGACGAAATTCTACATGCAGGATTTACCAAGCCGGCTCGCAAGACACTCCTCGACAACGATCATTAGACATCAAGCTACACTCAATCATAAATGCCGTGGAATTTCAAGGAAACGTTCGGGCTCATTGACCATGCGAATTAATCAGGGCTGTGTATCGCATATGCAGGGGAACAATGATTGTGTCGAACCTGTTAAAGCGATCTCGGCTTCTGAAGATGTGCCGTCATCGGTGGATTTCAAGGCTGTTCCACTCCCATTGTCAGTCAGGCGCCATTTCAAACGATCCCTTAAAGCAAGAGCACCACAAGGGATTAATTCACGATGGGAATCTTTCAGACTCAAGGTAGCAATGGGATGGACTCGTTTTCGCACCGGTCTAAAAGAATGCCTCTATTCCCTCGAATTGTGGCGAGGACACCTCAAAGATATAGAGGGGAAATTCGGAAGCGGTGTGGTGTCTTATTTCATTTTTCTTCGCTGGCTGATGTTCCTTAATTTGTTTGTTTTTCTGCTAGAATTCGGTTTTGTTTCTCTGCCAACCTTGATAATCTGCGGGAGAACGCGTGAGGACGACACGCCAGTTAACGCAACCAACATAACTAGTTGTAAATACGAATTTGTTTACAACACTGGAAACGATGCAAATCGCAGCCTTCCTAACATGGTTTTAGACTTCTTAACAGGACAGGGATGGATAAGTAACACGATCATGTTCTATAGCAGTTATCCTTCGGACGCTATCGTATCTCAAGAGGGAATTAAGTATGATCTCCCACTCGCGTATCTATTGACTGGTGGGGCCTATTTTATCTTTTGCCTTGTGGTAATGGTTCAAAATGCATCCAGTGGGTTCAGAGAGGGCTACGTTGAAAGTGAAGGTCTATTCAACTCTTTCTGCAACCGACTGTTTTCCGCCTGGGATTATTGCATCAGCGAGAAGAGCGCTGCTTTACAGAGGAGCCAGATCATATCACACGACATACGCTTTGAGTTAGAGGAGGAGGTACGATTACGGAGAGCGCGAAGCAGGACAAAAAAACAGAAAACTCTGCTGTATGGGGCGAGAATTCTCATAAACGTGTTCATAGTTCCGTCGCTTTGGTCGTCTTTTGCGGTCATCTTTTATGTTATAATAATCAACAGGAAATTGACAGAGTATGGACGGAATCAGTTTGAGCAGATGCTTATCAGGTAATAGTAAGAGCGTATGGTTCTAGTTATCATTGCACGACATTGAATCAATGCACCAGTCAATGTAAGCCCCCGTCCCCCCAACCCCGGGTATTAGGCATTTGCCGTTTCTAATGGGAGCTAATGCCTCGCCATGCGGTGAAATTTTAGGGTTTCTAATCCCCAGCCCTTTTCTGGAACAATTCCAGATTTTAAAGGGTTTCATAGTTGATGGTCTCAACCAGACAAAAACTGAAAGAAACGAGAAAAGAAAAGAAAAGAAAAATTGAAGCATTTCTTTCAATATTAAATAAAAGTTTGCTTGTTTAGTTTTACTTTTTGAATAAAATAGTCATCAAATGATACGTCTTCAACAAAAAAATACTTGTCTGGAAAATTACAATCATATGTACATTTTATCCCAGGCGGCTCTTTGAGAAAAAAAATCCAATGTGGTTTAATGAGCTTTCATTTCATACCAAAATTGGATCTTCCAGTATTGCCAAGTGCAATACTTGCGAATTTCGTATTTGTTTTCACTACTTTCTTTCTTTTTTTTTTTTTCCTCCAATCTAAAACATGCACACCTCCCAATCCTTGCATATGTGGCGCTGCTAGAAGTCGAACGAACATTGAACCGAGGCAAATTCATCCACATAAAATGGACATTTCACTCCTCAAAACATGATTATTTTGCAAACTTCGACCAAACAGGAAAAAGTACAAAGGCAATACGTATTACAGCGGTTATTAGTCACACGCGCCCCTCAATGACATTTTTCATATTTTGAAAGTAAAATTTAGGTGGACGTTAATCAAATTTTTCCATGACGAATTCAATAGCCTGTGTACAGACCGTCCCTCCCCTCAAAAAAAAATCGGAGAGGAACGGTCTGTGATTTACCGTTGATAATCGTGTTCCATACCACGTGATTTTTCCTGGAATGTGTGGAAAATGATTTGATTGGTTATTACCCATCGATCATTACATCATTGAAACAACGAGTTTTGATTGGCTTTTATTTTTATTTCTCCACATCAACACCGTGAGAACCACCGTGAGAGATTTTACGATGAGTTCGTTCGTGTGTACTTTGAGCACGGTACAAAATACGAATAAAAATCTTTTTGATTATCAAAGAGGTTTTTCTTTTAAAGTACGAGCGGAATTGTTATCTATGGAGTGTAAAGTGGACGATTCGACGTACATTTGTAGGAATTGTCAGCGCAAAAGAAACGAAAGCGCTCTTCACGAGGTGAATATAGCACTATTCAAAAGATTGTCCACTCGAAAACGTCTCCCGATATTCCTTACCAGTCAATGTAATCCCAACCAGCCTAGCCATTCTCAAGTACAATCTACAAAGCGTGATGCCATGGAAGATTTGAGAATGTACACACCGAGGAAAATAACAGCTCATCGGCAACGATCTGTGCTGTTTTGAAGATCAGAGCCGTACCTGGTTGGAAGACTTGCAAATACATCCTCTCCTTTAAAGAGTGCTTCTATGCTGTAAAGCCAAGGTATCTTAAAACTATCGGAGACGCTCTTCGATGCACGTTTGAAATCTACCTCATTTACCACCATTTTGAGAATTTAGCTCCAAACGAAATATGTGCAAAATTATTCCGGAACACGATTACTAACGGTAAATCACAGACCGTTCCTCTCCGATTTTTTTTTGAGGAAAGGGGCGGTCTGTACACAGGCTACGAATTCAACTGCTGCCAAGAGAACAGGTCTATTGTCATGGAAACATTTGATTGACGTCCACCTAAATTTTAGTTTCGAAATCTGAAAAAATGTCATTGAGGGGCGCGTGTGACTGATAACCGTTGTGAAGTCCTCCACGAGGAATGGAAAGGCATTATTTCTATCAATTAATGACCTCGTGGAATTACTGCGGACGCGAAAACGGCCAAATTACCACAAGATTTCAAATAAGGCTAATGCCCCGCCTACCGCGGCACGACATTTGAGCCTAATTCCCTGCTAATCCTCCCATAGTTCTGGGGTCGGTGGCGGCGTCGGGGATTTACATTGCCTGGTGCATAAACCGTAAAATCACGGCCTAGAGTCGTAAATAATTTTTATTTGTTTGTTCGTGCATACGATAAGCAACTAACAGACGGGTTGACTCTAAATTACTTTCCCACCAACGAAGCATTAAAATTTTGTTTAGAAAGTAACTCAGTCTTTATATTAGTACGGCAAACACCAATATAATTTTGGTCCTGAAATGCGGCGATTGGAGTGGATAATAATTAATGGACTTCACTTCAGTGTATATGTTTCTTTATCTTTGGAGACCTAACGCAAATTAATGTTCTTAATCTACAGATCTTTGTTATCCCTTGCGATCACAATCTTAAATCTGATTTTGCCGCCATTGTTCGAGTTTCTGTCCATATTTGAGGATTGGAGTCCAAAGTTCGAGCTGCTCTTGAACCTTCTAAGGCGCACTTTTGTCAAGTTACCGTCTATCGCCATGCTTATGATTCTGTTGTACAAAAACATCAACGATCGCATCCACTACAAGGGTGGGTTGCCTTTTCACTGCAAACAGTGCTGGGAGAACGAAATTGCAGCGCAGATGTACATGCTTGTATGGGTGGACTTTTTCGTCGTGGTACTCGTCACACTTGGGCTTGAAACTGTTAGGAAGCTTCTTTTCAAGCACTGCTACTGCTTCAGAAAGATTGGAATGCCTCAGTTTGACATCCCACGCAATGTGATTGATCTTGTGTATGGGCAATGCTTGATTCTGATTGGCACTTTTTTCAGCCCTGTTCTTCCCTTCATTGGGGTCCTGAAAATGATAGTGTTTTTCTACGTAAAGAAAGTGAGCCTCTTTTACAACAACCGTCTGCCAGATAAATCCTTTCAAGGTGCGAAGCTGAGCTCTATCTTTGCCCTTCTCTTGCTTGTTATGTTTTTCATGTGTATAGGCCTTGTTGGGTGGGGTGTGACAAGAGTACCGACATCATTCTGTGGCCCGTTCAAAAACATAAAAGGCAGTGAAAGAAAATTCATCATAGATCAGCTGTCCTTTGTTGTAACAAGCTGGCCCGAGTGGATCCATCAGACACTACGCTTTATGTACACTGCAGCATTTCTTCTTCCCTTTTTGATACTCGTTGTTAGTCTCGTGTTTTACTACAGGTCCATGTCTCGAGAACATCACCGTGTGATTATTACATTAAAGGAGCATCTTGTTCTGGAAGGAAAACACAAAAAGCTCCTTTTGTCGCAACTCGCGTCCCTTCGTTGCGATAAACAAGAACAGCAAGGAAATGACAAATACAGTGAAGAAGACATCTTGCTGTCTTCTTGATGTTTAAATGTTAACCGAATCCATCATAAGTCATCGGATGAGAGCACTTGAAGTGAGGGCGCTAGCTGGGGAAACTGCCTTCGCTTTATCTCGTTAAGTATATTCCACGACACTCTAACCCCTCAACCAACCGTCTCTCTACAGTCTAGATAAGAAACCTTCACTGATTCATCAAAGATGAAGTCAAAGGCACCCTGCATAATTTATCACCTCACTTACCGATCTCGAGTCCGCGGATGACTAAGCATTGGTTCCTTAATAAAGAAACAGTGCCTTAAATACAACCGTGAGCTTCCTCGACCGGACTTACATTGCGATAGGACCAGGACAGAACCATACCGACTTTTGAAATCTCCCTTTGGTTTAAACAAACATCAAACAAGTGAAAGATTTCAAATATCTTGGCTCGGGGCAAACAAACTCCCAGAAGGATTTAATTAATATAACACAGAAAGCAACAACTGTGGCATTAAAATTCGAACTGCCAAAAATAATCAAAAAGGTTCCTCTTCATCTACCGGATCCAGCTGCAGACTGTAATCAAGCAATAGTAAGTGTGCAGGGTCCCGAACGGGCAATAACTGCCAAAGACCACAAAAAATCGGATGCTACTTGAAGACGGTAATAATCATACAAGCCTCGTGAGAAACAACTCAAAAACAAACCCACTGGTCGATCTGAGCATGCAGTGCGAAAAAGGGTGAGGAGAGATTGATTTCGACAGCAGATTAGGGAAATGAAGCCCTCCGCCTGTCTAACTCTCTTAATGTAGTAAGGGCCGATTTACACGGTACGATTTTTGTCGCATGCCGCAAGCTCACGACAGGCCTACGACATGACTTACGATTGTCGCAGCGTTTTAAAATATGTTTAATTTTAAATGCTACGACATTTTTTCTGACGTACACAACAATCGTAAATCATGTCGTGGGCCTCAGTCGTAAGCCGTTGTCGCATGCGACAAAAATCGTACCGTATAAATCGGCCCTAACGAATGTTTAAAAAAAACCTGTGATAAATTCAGGTCACTTCTTTTCAGCGTGAAACAAAAAAACAATATAGATAGTTTATTAAGACAATCACTTAGCAGCTGACAGGCTGAATTGCACAATCAGTAACAAAAATAAAAAAATACGATATCGACCGAAAACATAACCTATTTAAAAACTCATTAATAGATACTTAAATATATGAAAAGTGCAATACTGTAATAAAATGATAATAACGATAAAGATATAAAAACTCTGTAAAATTACTAATCATTCATTTGTTGGGAATTGCCTCCAAGATTGAACCACCAACACACTCACACGGTATCCTTATTTCTTCTACTTTATTGATCACCGAAAAAACTCCCTCGCTTAAGATTACCAAAGCTCACTCTCTTTTTTTCTTCGTGTTCTAATGTCTCTCCTTTTTATCACTGTCAATCATTGGTTTTGGTTTCAACTAAAGGTTCCAAAGTTCAAGGCTATCAGATTCCCGCGTGTTGCCTGTCACGCGACTGCACTAAACATTTTCTCAAATCACATTGTTTATAATCAAAACAAAAGCTAAAATTGTGTTAACTACAACAAAGGCAACAAATAATAAAAATACAACGCACAATTTCCGACACATTAAATGGGATCAAAGGCATTTCAGTTTACACAGAAATTTTGTTGGTGTTTGCAAGGCAAGACTTTCTGCTGAAAACGGCTGGTGTGGAAACGGGGTAGGGCGTAAACTTTCGTGTGTCTCATATTGTAGTGTCCACGGTCTCATCTCTTTTGTGTCATGTAATTGTGCCTGTCCAAAAGTAAACAACGGCTGATCACTCCAGGGCTTACATCTGACACTTAGGAACAGTGTTGACCTACAAGGCCACGGCTTTGCTTTGGTCCTGAAAACTCAACATAAAAGTTTAGACGCCTGAGTCCGTTAAGCCTTAAAGCTCGACACTTTATTGACAGTGAATAAAAGTGTCAAAACTAATATCAGTTTGCAGTTTTTACTTTTTTGTGGAAAAATGTGGTTTTCTTCATTTTCCAAAATATAAATCGGCTATCGTATAATGGCATTCTATGCAGAACTATCTTTTATAAAATAAATCTTTGTCGTGCATAAGAAAATACATGTGGTGCTTGCATTTTGCCTTCCAGTCAAACTCTGTATTTACACATTACCGTAAGCGGACACTCTCTTGTAAATAGACGCGGACACCTTTGAAAATCAAAATTGGATTTTTCTTTTGAAAACAAAAGTATGACCTTTGACAGAGCAACAGAACAGTGGGGTCAATTTTTTTTCAAATGTCCATTTGCCCACGGGAAAGCCAGCTGTCCGTTCGTTTGACAGGAACAAGAGTCTAGCATGTATTTGTAGTCTCACGTTATGGGAATAATTCTCGTAAGCGGACAGCTCTGCTAACGGACGCCTTTTCCATTTCTCGATGGTGTCCGCTTACGAGAGAGTTGACTGTATCTTTAGACGGACCCGGGCCTGTTACTGTATTCAATAATTACACAGCTGTGCTGTTAATTCAAAAAAATGTCCCCCTTTTAGGCAACTTATCACAGTAGTAATTACTAATGGACAAGATTTAATGATATTAAAACAAGTGTTAGTTGAGCTATCGCCCTTTTGAAAGAGGCGACAGCCGGAGGGCTTTATGATTCGTATCCACTCGAAATAGCAGGGACCTTAATCAAGCACGACAACGGCTTCGAGATCGTTGTCTAAAAATATTATTTCCCGTTACTGTCATGATTTTGCGATTACTGCAAGTCGCTCGGCATGGAAAATGTGAGTCCACATTTCCAAGAATAAAATTGGTGAGAACGGTGTGGATATTTAGAGAGAAATTTAAAATTCATCGTAAGGTGCTTTCGTCCTCCACATACCCTGCGAGCAGAGTCTCTTTCGATCTTCCTAGATAAGTCGGGAAGAGGAAAGTAGACTCTGCTCGCTGCCTCCACATTATTTGATTTGCCGCTCATCCAAAGAATTGGATGAGTCAGTCCAGTTTCGACTTGTCAAACCTGTTTTTTTTAATTTTTGCGCATGATCAGTCGCCACGCGTCAATTTACAACAGCGTGGCAATTTTAACTGTTAGAATTCCCATGAGTTTTTCCTATATGTGTCGGTTACAGAAACTAGCCTGACAGAAACCTATAAATTTTTCAGTAAAAAAATAAAATGGCATTTTTAAGATATATGGACTATCTTGAGTTTCCAATGAAATGATTCCTTGATTGTCTTGTGTTTGCCGGAGTTGTTCGAAAATATTCCGACTTCTTCTTCTTCGTTTTGTGGCTACTGGTCACGCGTGACTGACACCGGATACATAAATTTTCAATTTTTAACGCATGCTCAATACAAAATGTGGAGGCGGCGAGCAGAGTCTACTTTCCTCTTCCCGACCTATCTAGGAAGATCGAAAGAGACTCTGCTCGCAGGGTATCCTCCACATGACCCCAAATTTGATGAAGACGAGAAAGGCAAAGAAATGTATTAAAAAGTAAGACGCACTTGCAGGGCGTGCAAAACTATTGTTTTTGCTAATTAAACCTATTGTGTTGTGCCGTTCTCGTAGCCGTCGTCGTTAAGGTCCCTACTGAGGGACTTTAATATTTACGACGCCGACGTCGATGAAAATGTCACTTAAAATATCGTAAGTCGTTCGCGATTATTCCTCTCGTTCACATCGCACAATGTGGACGAAGTATCCTAAAAATAAATTGGTACGAGCGGTTTCAGAGTAAAAAATAGGGAATGAAAGATTCATATTTGTACGCTCGCGTTGTAATGAAAACCTCAAATTTGGTGATTTCACGTCGTTGTTGTGCAGAGTACCGCACGAATATGTGCTAAAATGCGTGCAGCACGAGTATTTTTCCTCTTTTAACCAATAATATTGCTGTTTCGCGGCGTTCTCGTTGACGACCGCGTCGTAGAACGCAATCCTCTCTCCTTTCACTACCCTCCCCTTCCCAACCGACAACAGTGAGCTTATTTGATGATGTGTGTGCGTCCTGCACGAAACTTTGGATGAAGGGGTAAAATAGTTTTTTCAATGCTACCAGAACGTTTTGAGAAATATGCATTCTTATTGTGCCGACTCGTATAACAGAGCAAGCCTGGCTGTACGGCTGAGACTGATATATTTTTCCTGTCTGTCACAGCGGATATGGACCCTCCCGCGGATTTGGACCCCCCTGAAAATAAGCGTTCTTTTGATTAGTATATGTAATCGCACGCGCTCGAGGGCGATTAAGGATTAATTTCACGCTTCTGCCAGAAAGGAGTTAAAATTCGCATCTACATATTTTTAAACAACAAATTAACTGATCTAAGTCTTTAAGTCTTTCCTTCAAGTTTTCCCGATCCAAAATCTAACAGTTAAATAAATAAGCTTTAATATGGGGTGGGGGGGGGGGGGGGGGGTATCCAAATCCACGAAGGGGGACTAACTCCGCTAGCGGATTTGTACCGGGGGTCCAAATCTAGGGGGCTCCAAATTCGCTAGGACACCGGCCACCAGGATCCGGCACCTTTGCTTTGCCCAGTTGGCCCTTGCATACAAAATTATTCTTATTGTGGCTGTCACAAATGCCAGATACAATTTAAAGCATGATTTTTGCATTACAAAAAAACCCACGAGAATCATTTGCATATTCGATATATAGAACAGTCATACTGGCACAACACATGCAATTGCAGAAACGCGACTTAAGGTGTACTTCGCAAACGGTAGGTTCTTTCTAGTTTATTTCTCATTCAAAGTTTTATACACCACCGTGCCCCATAAATAATACTATTATCTAGTTCTCGCAACAGGGTCACCTTGCCGGTTCCTTCCGCAAAGCTGTAAAAACAATGGATAAGTTTTCGTAAAAAGTGTTTGTTCCATAGGAACATCCAAGAAAGAACTCATTTCCA
>OX421445.1:67029606-67044606 GCA_949126865.1 Montipora capitata
TGACTTCTGCTTAATATTTATTAGTTTTAAGTGCCAAAATTCCAAAAACCGTAAATCAATATTAACTCAATTTTAACTCAATCTAAACTCAAACTCAACTCGTAACTCGATCAATAGTCTATCTCCTGTATAGCTTTTTCTGGCCCTTCTTGCACTAATGATTATGGGCCTCACATGGGGATTTTCTAGTTTCATAGTTTACAACGAATGTGCGCACAGGGCCGTACGGTCCAAATGATGATAATAGTTATTAAATTTACTGAATCAATATTACATGTGAAAGCTTAGCTTCGCTCCAAAATGCTGCCATGTGTTCAACTTGTTCACTGTTTTCTAGTTCTGTGTACTCTATACATGTTCAAGTGCTGATTCTGTCTTTTACAATTTGGCGCCTGGTTGAGACCTTTTTCCATTTCACACTGTGCTATTATTTTAGTCAAACGTCTACATGTATACAGGTATTGTAGACTACAACTACCGGTAGTCGTTATCATATCAAAATGTTTGTATGTTGTTTGGGCATTAAACAAGAGATTTAGAGAGCTTTGAAAATGGCCTCCTGTCTCTCTCTATAGATGTTGCTTTTTTGTTTATCTGTATATAGAAAAAGATAGGTGTATTTAAACCAAAGGATGAGGAGCCTTATGGACACTTGAATCCAAAATGGACAAAGTGGTGTCACAAGATTTGTTGTCCCTGTTGCTTTGGTAGAAATTGTTTGATTCCAAACCAGGGGTACATGTCAGAAGCTGGAGCCAGCCTTGTGGATCACAAACTTGGTTTAAATGTTGTACCTAAAACAAAGGTAAAAAATGCAAAGCTGTATCCTACATGTAGAGTAATTCAGTGCTTTTGTATTAGTCTTCAGGAAGATAGAGTGGGTCTTGCGTGTCTCTCTGTTTGTGAAATCATCTCAGCTACAGCTACATCACACATGGCGTAGTGGTCTTGCCAAAAATACTCAAAAGTCAAGGATCCTAACCCACCACATGTGTACTACTAGTTTAATTAACCAGTGAAACAGCTTACTGTTCTGCAATAAGTAAAGGCGGCTTTTTTCTTGACCTTAATTGATCTAAAAATGCTCAAGGTTTAGGGTTAGGATTGACCTTTGATTAGGAGCTTACATGTATTTGCAGTGCTGTTCAGACAAGCACCTACTCTTTTGAGAGTATTAACTGTTTTTGTTTATCTACTTTTACTATTTCCTCTTTCCAGGTTGTTAGACTTGCTAGTGATACATTCAACTACACTGCGTTTGATCGTGCAAAAGCAAGGTCAAAAAAGTTTGCTACGGAGAGATTTCCTGATACTTTAGGAAAGCATGTGAAAGCTGGGCTTCCTCCAAAGGTACAATAGGTTAGGTGAATGAGTTCCTGAAATACAGTAGGATAGTTTCTGATTATTTGATCCGTGAAGCACTAAATAATGGGTGAATCTTTGCGGACATTATTGTTTTCATTAATTGTCTCATCAACATATGAGTTTGCCGACAGAGAGCATCATGCTATTTAGAAATAATTGACTTCAAAAGGTAAAAGGACATGTTAAACGTAGTTAAATCTCCAATTTTATGCCTTTTAGCTTTGATAACGAGCTCAAGTTATTTGTCATCAAAAACTGATATACCGGTAATCTCGGGTGGCAAAAGTGCTAATGAGCCCATACATTCTTTGAAAAATTTCAAACTTTCAAAGCATTATCACTCAGAGATTACCTGGTAAATTGTGTTCAAAGTTTCAGAGACAGTTCATTATGCATTCAGTACTGATTTTTTGGCTGATAGATTAGAAAAATAATGATGGGCTTATGCTAAAAATGTAAACAAAGATTCCCCTATACTCTTCTGAATGTGATAGTTGAAGGGTCAGGGTCACAACATTTACTGCAACTGGGAACTGGCAACCAAATGATCAAGGTTTGAATGAAACAGCAGGGATTGGTAAAAATAAAGAAGATTAATCTGGATTGCAGTATTGGGAATTTGGAAACATTTTTGGCCTAATAGCTAGTTTTGCAAAGTTTATCTCTGTTGTTTGAAACTTAAATAAGTATCATGTAAGCTAAACATACATTAATAATCACAAAGCTTTGATTTGTGTTATTTAAAAGTAATTTCTAGGTTAACGAGTTGCATTGTAAGCAGGGTCAAGTAATTGATAAAACTACACAAAATGGGTTGCACTGCTCTGACACAGCCCCTTTGATCTCTCTCAAAAGGGAGAGTCAATCCCTTAATTTCTTGTAGCACACAGAGCCTTTATAAATCAGTAATCTGTCTGACTTGGGGATCATTGATTTAACGCAAGCTTGCCTTTCTGATCCCTAAAAGTATCCTAGTGGTAACCGATCTTTCAGAGAATGAATCCAACATTTGGATTGTAAGTCTTTTGCCTTGGTTAAGCAGATTTGAGGTGGCTCAGGGTTAGGGATAGAATTTGCCCTATTAGAGGGATCGACTCTACACCACTGTTTTACCTAATGGCAATGTTATGGTACCATCATGGCATATGAAACCCTAATTGTTATTGCTCAAAAAGAGGCACTCGTCATTACTCATTATTGCATTAAGGGAAGCTCCTAAAACACCCAATAATAAATCATTATTATTTTTGTCTCTTAACTCTCCTATTCCAAAAAAAAAAAAGGCTACTCTTATATCTTTTTATTGCTAGAAAGTTGTTACAAGGTTCAGATGAAACTCTCTGCAAAGTTAAAAAGGATCATGGAGCAGTTTCATTTAAGTCACCTTAAATTGCCAATTAGGTATGGTGGCTCTGAGTGCATCTCAGACATTTTCTTAACATTTTTTTGTGAAGAGTTTTGACTTGACCTGCTAATCACTCTCCAGTGATAATAAAATGGAGGTTAAGGAGTCCATTTTGTAGACATAAACACTTAAAGAAAAAATCTATGATGCCTTAAGATTGCTTTCATGTTGCTATGGAAACCTACTTTGTCACAATATTGGGCACATCTTGTTAAGCAATAATTTTTGTTTTCATGTGGTATCATAATGTAGCTCTTTTGTGGTGCAGTGTTGTAGAGTCAATCCTTCTGAACCATACAGTTTCCTAACAGTGTCTTGGAACTGGTTTGAGCCATCTTCCTAGACCTTGATTCAGGGTTCGTGCTGCCACCTTTAAGTCCTTGAAAAGCCCTGGAATTTAATTTTGGACTTCAAGGGCACTTGAAAAGCCCTTGAAAAAAATGATTTTGTAAGCAACTGCTTGAAAACTCCTTGACTTTTTGGTTGGGTGAAAATTGTTGAAAATTGTTGAGATTGCATCATGCTACTACGTTGAAGAGACATCTAGTAATTAAAAAAAAATGGGCCCAAATTTGACTTGGGGAAAGATTAAATGCAAAAATTAAAATGCCTGTGAGTGGACTTACTGGTAACTTGCAGGATGTGGGAAAGAATATCAAGGTAGGCTTTTTCAGCATTAAGAAAACACTGAAACACAATGTATGGCATGAAAATCTTACAAACACTCCTTGAAAACTCGACTTCTGGTTCTTGAAGACTCCCAGAATACTCCTGGAATTTTATGTCAAAAATCCAGCACAAACTTGAGCAGTCTAAATTTCAAGACATACAAGAAATTTAAGATGACAGAATTCTATTGACTCTTTGTGTTTATTTCGTTTTTACAGCTTGGATCATTTCAACTATTTGTTGATGGTTATAAAGATGCAGAGTTTCATCTCAGGAAATTTGAAGTAGAGCCACTTCCTACAGCTACTAACAAAGATTTTCTTTTCCAATTTCAAAAACTTGTTTGTCTTGATTACATTATTAGAAATACAGGTACATGAAAAGTGTCAATGTGATAGTCTTCAGCTGGCAGTTTTAAATAATTTTGTTGAAAATAATATTAATTGTTTTGATATTAATAATCATATTAGGGCTGGCTTACATAAAGGTTCAAGCATAAGTGCATGCAAGTGTAAACAGCTTCAGTAGTATCTTGATGATTACTGGTAGCACCGTTTGCTTTGATAAAAGACAGTAGTTAAAAACAAGTTAGTGTGTCTGCTTGTGCTTACTGTTTGTAAAGCAACCATTCTTAAGCTTGTTTACAATCTGTAAAATCAAAGTTGCTCCCACATAATCAAAACCAACTGTAACCCACTTGCCTTAAACCTGCAAATGCAGACGTATTTCCGGCGATTGTTTCTCTTAACTTACCTCCATTTCCCAGAATTATGCCAGTTGCGTGTACTTGTTTTGCATGCATTTGCTTTTTAGATAGAGGAAATGATAACTGGCTTATAAAATATGAAAAAACTCCTGAGGTGGACAGACAAGTGCAAGGAGAACAGGGGGTAAGGCTTGTAGTGTACACTATGCAAAGTTTTAATTGGTAAATAGTTTAAATCATTTTTTATAGTTTGGTTTGTTGCATTGGAGTGGTATACATTGATTGCAATTAGAGAAGTTTCTCTATTAACAAGGAATAGTTGAATATACAGTAGTGGAAGAAATCAATGGTTATGCCTCTACCCATGCTCTTATCTAATTGGTATAGGTACATGTAATCACATAAATTTGAGTGCAATTTGGAATAAATAAGCACAAGTAAATTTTTTCAAAGATGAACAAAATTCATTTGTAGTCTTTGAAAAAGTTTACAAGTGCTTGTTTACATGTATTCCAAATTGCATGAGAAAAATCATGCGATTACTTTTTAATGATATACATGCAAACATTTCACTTTTATTTCACTAATTTCAACTATTTGCACTCTGTTTGGGATTAATTGACATGCTCTCAGCCAATTAACGTTTTGCATGTCTGTTATTAAGGAGGAAACTAATGATTTGATCTGTCCCATAGGGTGACTGGGATTATGTTAATACTCCCAAAATATTTGTGGCTGCTATAGATAATGGACTGGCATTTCCATTTAAACATCCTGACTCCTGGAGAGCTTGTGAGTAATTTTTGTTGTCCATTGCAACTCTACAGTTTTTGTACATTGTAACACTTTCATACTTTGCATGTTATGAAAATGTCAGCCAACTAAATTCCTACCTAGTTCTGCAAGTTCACATTGGTAAATTATCAAATTGTGTTACTCCTTTTCTTGAATGCAAAGTACATTTACATTACATTTTTCCTTTTTGACACCATTTCCATTTTATACTTTATATTATTATTATTATTATTATTATTATTATTACTATTATTATTATTATAATATTTTAAAAAATACAACCACACTTTTGAATTTTCGGAACATGTTCCGGAAATTCAAAAGTGTGGTTGTATTTTTTAAAATATTAGTAACACTTGTGCTATCCAGACCATTTGGAAATATTATTATAATAATAATAATATAATAATAATAATAATAATAATTATTATTATTATTATTATTATTATTATTATTATTATTATATTATTTCCTTAGCCTGGAGGTTGTGTGAAATAACTGATCCAAACTGTAGACTGACTGCCTCTCTGTGAAATTGAAGCTATCAAAGCAAAACTGTGCTGGTGAACCTCTCTTCAAGCAAATTTCCAGTGAATATGGAAAGACATTGTTGAAAACCCCGGACTCCAGCCTCAATGATTTCTGAAAGATTACAGTTAAATAGTTTGAATGAGGCATTCTAATAAGGTATTCCTGACTGATAGTCTTGATAATGAAATTTCATCTTAAGTTAATGTAAATCTTGTTTTTACGTTTTTTGGCAGACCCTTTCCGCTGGGCGTGGTTACCACAAGCTAAGGAACCTTTTTTGGAAGAAATTTGTGATCTGATTTTACCTCAACTAGCAGATATGAATTTTGTTCAAGATCTTACAGAAGACTTATACCTTCTATTTCGGGTATGTTTCATTGGCTGGCTGTATGAAAGAAGACATCCTAATGAATGTATTTGGCAATAAATTCTGGTAATTTTGTAAAATGGAAAAGGAGGATTTTTTGTAATCTTCGTTGAGCAGTGTTGTAATATTTTCTTTAAGTTCGTGTCATATGCGGTGAACGTCCTTTCGGTTTGGAGATCAAAAGGGTCCGTTTTGAAATGAGCACTTCTCCTTGAATAACCCTTCAACCAGGATTTCAGTGCTTTGTCTCTTTTTCCCAAATACTAGTACGAATTTAGAAGCATGACTTGGCTGTTGTAGGTTTTTTTTAATTTTAAAAATAAAATAGCCAGTAAATGGCCATGTTGGCCATGATGTTGCACAAGGCTGCTGCCTAAGAAAATTGTCCGGGAGCCCTTCGGGCTTCCAACATTAAAAGTTAGTAGCCCGAGTCATTTTTCAAGAGCCCAGAATTAATTAATTCCAGTTTGGATCATATTTACAAGAAAGTGTGGATGAATCAAGTAAGGCGCCTGTTTGGGCTACTTGTTCAGAAATTTGGTCGCCCGCACTCGCAAATAAGGCGCCCCAGGCGACCGGGTGACCGTTAGGCAGCAACCTTGATGTATTTGAAGAGTGAACAACCTTAAACCTCGTTGTTAAAATGTGACACTTCGTAATACTCGCCCCTTTTAATGTCTGTTTTCTTCACAGGAAGATAAAGGCTTTGATAAATCCTTATTTGAGCGCCAAATGTCAGTTCTCAGGGGACAGGTAAAATAGTATTATTGTTTATCAATAATTATCATCTTCCTAACACCAAGTGTCCGTCATCTTATTTAATTACGCACTGCCATTGCTTCAAACACCCCCTTGAGGTTGTTTGAAGTAATTATAACCCAATGGGCTCTTTGCAGCTGGCAAAAACCGCCATACTGGAGTGCAAATTGCCCACTGGGGCATCTAAAACAACGAAAATTTAAATTAAGTTGCTTTGTTTTAGATGTCCCAGTGCGTAATTTGCTCTCCAGTATGGCGGTTTTTGTACCATGTGATCGCCAGCCCCATTATAATCAGAGAAGGGTTACGTTTTTGCAAACGTTGGCCGTGTAACGCTTATATTTCAACAGACTTAACTATTAGCGTGTAATGTCAAGGGCTAGTTTTCTACCCATATGAACCATGTGAGCGTTAGCCCTACTGATGGAAATGGGCCCACGCAAGGACAGAGAAAAACTCTGACCAGGGTGGGAATTGAACCCACCACCTTCGGATTAGATCACCGCTGCTCTACTAGCCTGTTTCAGGCTCCCAGATAGTCGGGAGAAGGAAAACAACAGCGTGTGAAAAGCGAGTGGGGGCTTGGGTCGACCCAAGCCCCACTCGTTTTTCACACGCTGCTGTTCGTTTTCCCGACTATCTGGGAGCCTGGAACAGGCTGCTGCTCTACCGACTGAGCTACAAGGTCAGACGGGAGAACGTCGTGGGAATTGAAGATGTCAATGTCACGGCAATGAATATGTACAAGTACAAGGAAGGGTTACGTTTCTGCAAACGTGACTGTGGGGCTGTGATTGGTTGATATGACCCCATTCCAAATTAATTCGATCATAATCGAGCCCTAATGTGAACACGGCTTTAGATAAGCATTTAAGAATAAAGATAAGCGTAATAAGTTTGAAGCCGCAAAGTTGTCGTGGAGACATTAAAACGTAAACGTATTACGTGTATCTTTATTCATTTTTCCCCAAAAATAGATAGTTTTCACGTTACGTTATCGCCGCCATGATTGTCAACGAAAACAAAAGATCTCTCATTAGCTCCTTTTGTTCGACCACCAACAATTGTACGTTGCAGCATTGTTATCTACGTCTCTGGAGATTGGTCTCAAACCTCCTATAGAGTGTTTTCACATTACGTCAAGCCGGCCATGTCCCTAAACAATGGGACGGCGGCCATGTTGGTGTTCCCAACTAATCCTCTGGGAATTGAGTGCTATTATCATGCAAAAATCAAGGTTACTGATCACGTGAGTAAAAACACTCTATGGTAAGGCTTCTGCAAGTAAAATTTCTACCGGCCCTTTCTTTTGTTTATTGTTTTTCTGCAGATCCTAAATTTAACTCAAGCACTACGAGACAAGAAATCTCCTCTTCAGGTTGTACAGATGCCTGTTGTAATTGTGGAAAGGAAAAAACTCGAGGATGGGGACAGAGTAAGAAGCCAGGGTCACGCTTTCACGCAGAGTTTCCAACAGAGGTCGCCATTCTTTTCGTGGTGCTAACGAACGACTTTTGAAGCAAACGGGGGTGATCTTTGCTGTATCAAACATGCTACATGTTAAAAAGATAACACGGAAATCACATGATCTCAAAATAGTGCTCAGCCCAATGACTTGGCGTAAGTAGAATAGGTAATTATTTGCCCAAAATGACTCAGGACATCTCGTGAGTTTTGCATGTATGAATGTTCTACTAACCCCAGAGGATTAAAGGGTTTCTGGGAGTTGCGTACCGCTCCGCAAAACATTAACAGAATAAGAATACGACAGAATAAAGTTCCGCACCCAGTCAGAAAGCGCTTTTCTGAGCAAAGTGCAGGTCTACCGTTTTAAGTTTACCATTAACTTGTTGTGTTAAGTTGCAAGGTGTGCATGATCTTTGTCTATTTGAGTAATGCAATAACCTCATCCTTTTGTCGCCTAATTATACGAAAAGGGCTCACTTCTGTGACAAGCTAGTGTTTTATGGCTAATGCGATATGTTTAATCCTTGTTTTCTTTGGCTATGTGATGTTTGAGAATTTTATGAGTTAATTGACGGTAGAGAGTTGTGGACAACGATTCCGCTATTTTGGCAAGAAAGTCTTTTAAAACCTGGCATTATTCGAGGCCGTTTCGTGTTAAGGTTTCTCTTTAAGTGCACTTAAAGAAAAGAGTTTTGTACCTGTCCAAGGATGTACCTAAGGAAAGGTGGTCTGCACATTAATACGTCGAGTAAAAGGTGACAGTTGGAAATTATCGTAATAGAATTGATGATACGAATGGCGCGCCAATGGCATGGTGTCGAGCGAACAACTAGTCTAATTTTTATGACACTCCATAATCAAGGTGGGTTGCTCATAATGATTAATAAGTCAATCGATCAATCAATTAAGCTGCCAAAATAAATAAATGGAAAATACTTCAATTAAAGAGCTTTTCCACGCTAGTCTTTGCATTGTTCAGTATCGTGCAGCAGTTAGTTCATGAAAGGGTGAAAGATTGGATATTTGCGGGGATATAAAGCAGGAAACACGAAGATCGAGATTATTTAAATGAATAGACAGAATATCAGTCAATGATTGATGCTGATACTCGTGCTGGAAATAACGAGTGATCACTTCAAATTACTCTGCTACACGGCCAACGTTTGCAAAAACGTAACCCTTTGAAATCCTTGTACTCTATCAACCTCATCAAAATGGATAAATCCCCTAGGAATAATATAGAGGCACTCGTCTTCCCCAGTAGAAAATATCTGGCTAAATTGGAATAACTATGGACATTTGGGGAATATTTGGTCAACCCACTGCAACAAATTGCATTATAATGACCTCGCTTTGGCTCTAATAGTTCTGGAAAGTAAATGCACTCTTGATACTGAATGTGTTTGCAACGTTTTAGTCTGATTTCTATGATTTTCACTTCATCATTCGCTGCTGTCTGTTAAGCTCCACAGAAGTAACACTGTGGACGCTTTGCGGGCGTATTTTCACCACGACAATACAATTTAGCACCACTATGACACATCCGACGACATTCTGGGTATTATGCAATAATTTTGCTCAATACCCACGAAAAGTGACGAACATTTAACCTTTATGGAGCACGCTACATTTTCGAGCATGTCAGGATAGTGGTCTCTCCCATATTTATGAACTTGTCGTTTCTAATAGTAAAACGATATTTAACAATATGAATATTACAGTGTCAAGATAAGTTGAAATAGGAAAACAGCTCACTTCCTGTGCCCGTCCGTGGCTCAAAAACGAAGTGCGTGCATAAGCTTACTAAGGTATCCGTCGACAGGTTGGTGCGGTCACTATCTAAATTTAAACGAACAGAAAATATCATAAACTAGCAGTTTTCGTCTGATGGTCATCAGAAAATTGTATCAAATTAAAAAAATAATAATGATGCAGGGCCGGCTGTACGGCTGTGAGTATCTATATTTCTCGTTTTCCAATATTTCGTCAGGCACGGCCTGATCGAATGATGTGGCTGTTGCTGGAAACGGGTAAGGAAACTAATTATTAAGACTTAACTGAGTTGCGTCCATGTCCTTTAATATGCTTTTGCTTGAGTCGCTCGTGAGGACCATTCTCCTTTCACTGCTTACTTTCTACTCTGTTGAAAAAAGGAGGAAAATCCCTGGCACTGACAACCAACCCTTATATCTTGTTCGTAAGTCTCCATTTGCTCAATAAAAATATCATCCCCATAATCGTCATCAAAATCGTCATCAAAATCGTCATCTTCTCCGAAAGTTCCAGTGGACCGGAGGAAAGTAAATTTTATTATTATTGGTTGGCAGGCTCCTATTTCTCCAAAACATATGCGATTACTCCCGCAAATGGCCTCGTTGATAAATGGTGGGAATGCTCCAAATGGTAACTCCGTACACGCTGAACACTCGGTGCAAAGGCGGAGGCGGTTTCTGGCGATGGAAGAGCCTCGGTTCCTGCAGCTCCTCATCGTGGAAACTGGGCTTGGAGAACGTTTCTGCCTCACACCTGTCTCGTCCCCAGTCTCTCTCTGGTCTTGCTGTCGAAGAGCAGTTTGCGCGCCGCCCAAAATTATATTTTGTGGTACGAAATTCGAGATATTTATGGGGAAGGCAGTCTGATCCAACGTCAAGTCGACAAATTTAAGTGCCTCCCCGCTGTTGATTGCCATGTAACGAGGGTTAAAACTACTGATCTCTTTCAGCTTTTTCAGTAGCTGGGTTTCATTCAGGCGAAGACATATCGGGCCTTCAATGCGTACTTTTGGGATTTCACCCACAATAACCTTGCATTTATTTTGAGGGATGGCAGTTGTCTGTGCTGTTGGTCGAAATGTTGGTGTTGTCAACGGTTTTGTAGCAAGGGTCGATGGAATGCGATACCGAAATCGGTAACCGCGTCGATTTCTGTATCTTCTGTAGTACCTACGAGCTTGGGAAACTTCCACCAACAGGAAGAAGACAACAGCGATGGTGAAAAACAACTGTCGAGAAAAGAAACAAAACGTTCAGTTACTATTATTAAAATAAAGCTCATCCGCGTGCAATCACAATTAACAGATTGCGTTGTTGACTTCAAATACTAGTAAGTTTGAAATCATTTCGACAACCTGAACAGAAGTCATCTTCAGAGTCCATTCCGCTCAGGTTGTCGAAGCGTCGGTCACTGCCAACAGTCCTTTCACCCAGATGATCAAATTTCATCGAGGTTTTTAGCTGCCATTTGCGCACAATGCCAACTAATGATCGCAGTAGCAGCAAATTTGGATTTGAATGGACGGGAATAATTTCAAGAGAGAGATGGATCTCTTTAAGCAGAATCTGATTTGATTTTTAAAACTTTTAACGGGAACTGCGAATTGTTTTTCGTTTAAAAAATACTCGTGTGATTCCCCGTTTGAAGATGGCTCGAGCAAGCAATAATTGTTTTCTGTCCATCGCTGAAAAACAATACAGTTTAATTAAACAAACAGTGGGCGTGTTTTCCCGCTTTCTGTCAGTGTACGGGGACCATACAACCGTGAGAGCCATACTGTAAGTGGGATCGAATTAAACAGCTATATCATGGTGTCTCGAGAGACATCGGCAAAGCCCCTACGGGTACGAGATGTTAGAGCCAGCATTCTGTTAGCTTTGGAGACAATACTATTCACGAAGGAATTCGAGGATAGGTGACGGTCGACAAGCAGACCCAAGTCCTTAAATTCAGAGATCACTTTGATGAAGAGGTGATTCATTCATACAAAGATTAGTCTCTGCTGCATTCCATAATATTGAAATCAAACGTATTTAATTTGCTTAAGTCCAAATGAACGATCATGAGAATTGTCAATTTACCCTAGAAGTTTTACAGTCGTCAGCGTAAAGGGCGATGGTATTACCAGGACAGAACGCTAGGAAGATCACTGATCGACGTAACGAAAAAAAGAGGACCCAAGATAGGTCCCTGGGGAACTCCTGATGTAACACTAGACTAGGAAGAGTACTGGCCATCGATGATGACTCTCTGATGACGATCAGACAAGTAATCCGCAAGCCAATTTAGAGGGAACGCCAAAGCCAAAATTAAGTCATTTCTGAAGTAAAAATGTCATGAGGAACTCGATCAAACGCTTTAGCAAAGTCAAGAAAAACAACATCGGTCTGTCAACCCTCCTTGTAATGTCACTAGAAACAAAGTGGATTAGCGAGTAACGTTCAGTGTTTTCCCAGCATTGTAAAATGATACGTGAACTCTGACGCAAACTCTTGACGTTTTGTTCAATGACTGACTCAAATGTATGCCCGAGTATCCTGCTCTATTTTTCCTCTTACCGGTTTTTCTCACCACGTCATCAGCTATTTTGCCGTAGTCTCCCACGCAGTCGTTTTCAGGGAAGTCGTATTTCACTTCCTCTCCACAAAAGCCTGCTTAACAGAGCGAAACATTCCTTTCCTGCAGTTTAGCCAATCAAATTTCATCCTGAATTCTGGAAGGTGATATCACACACAGGAATTCAGGCGTGCAACATGGTGGTTATAACTTCTTTATAAGGCTTAAATTAATTGGGCATCGTTGATTGGACACCACGCTTTGCAGGTCAAACTTCGGGAAGAATGTTGCTTTCGGGCCGGTAAGCAGGGGTTTGTGTGGAGGCGGTGAAATACGACTACCCTAAAAATGACTGCGGGGGAGGGAGGCTATTTTTGCTTCGAAGCGAGCGAAGCAATCGAGCAGCAACATGATTTACGAATTTAAAATAGATACTCTTTAAAATCTTAATTTTTTTTTTACTTTGCTGGCTTTTTACCATAGTGCATCGCGCATGTGACCAGACTGCACCGTGCACCGACAAGAATTCAATGCATTTATGGAGGAGCCTCGCTTTGAACAGGAGTAACTAAACAAGTGACGAAGGATTATCGACCCCCTAGTCGTAAATATTTTTAATTAAACTTGCATCCTGTATTGTGCTTGCGCCTACGGTGTTATTTGTCATCTAATTGGCTTTGAGAAAAAAATGGCTAATACTAATCGAACAAACATTATCTGCCAAAAATAAAATTATCCACCTTTTAAACACTTGTTCTGCATTTTCACCGTTTTAACCTGATACACTTTTTTCAAGTACTTAAGATTTTCTTTTGACTGAACCCAGAACGCCATTTTGTAAATCAGTGATTTCGAATGCATTTTGAATAGTTTGTCTTTTGGACATGCAAACAGAAGATATTTAAAAGTTCCGCAATAAAATCACCCTTCATTTCAAATTGCCTTATTCAGTTTATGTTGTAGTCTTAACTCTTACTTTTTTTATTACGCACATATGAACAGCATTATCTGCGGCGTATTCAAATCCTTGGGCCATTCTAGAGGCAAGCAAATTCTTTTTGGGGTCTTCCCTTAGTTGTCATTAGACAACAAGCACGTCAGAAGCCTTTCTGGTATTAGACCGGTTAATGGTTGAGTTCAGAAAACAATTATTTGACATTTCCTTAGGGAAATGTAACCAAGAAAAGGAGAAAAGGTTGACGCTTTTTAACATTGTTTTTATTAACGATTTTGTACGTCTGTTTTCCACACGACTTTGTCCATCCCCACGGCAATGGGATTTCATTCGGCGTCTT
Organism: Montipora capitata; assembly: GCA_949126865.1. NCBI lineage: Eukaryota > Metazoa > Cnidaria > Anthozoa > Scleractinia > Acroporidae > Montipora > Montipora capitata. The sequence continues at coordinate 67,043,295 of OX421445.1, forward strand.
TTGGATAAAAGCCGGGCGGAGGTCCGTACACTGTTGAAAACATCTTAATTGTGGCAGTTGTCTATATCACGGAATTGTTCCAAGTTATCCTTCTGGAATAGCAGTAATACAGCTTCCTTCGCACATATTGTTTTGGCTCCACTCAAAACCAATTTTGTTTGGAAGCTAGGGAAAAATTGCTTTTCGAGTCAAAGTGGTGTGCGAAGGAAACTACTGTAGCATCCGCCATTCAACAACAAGTAGCAGTGATAAGATAATTTAACAAAAGGACATTTAAATACAAAAACTGTCCAGACAAACATTGGAAAAAGTAGTATTCAGGCAACAACATAAGATAAAAATTTAACAATGATAATAATTAAATAAACAGTACAGAATATCAAGAACAGTATGGGGTATTAGTGTCCTGATAAGAACATCAGATATGGAAGGAGTATGTTCATCAGTTATGGCCATGAAATACTGTTAAATTTAGAAAGCTTAGATTATGCAGCAAAAAAATTATAATAAAATGAATGTCAGTAAGAGTAAGGAAACCCAACCTTTTCCTTTCCTTTATCGTGTTTTAAAAAAGAAAGTGTAGACCCAGCAGAATCCACCATCGGATATCTGTACATCAAAGATTGAGTATACTGACCTTGAATGGTTGCTCCATGACCCTCTTCCAGATTTTAAAGAGTAAAATGTAGGCGTAAATTTGATGAAAGAATATAATCCGTTTCGATCTACTATAGTTGTCTTCTCCTATTGCGTCTTATATACCTGTAACTTTCTCAAGAAGGGATATTCCCTTCAGTACAATGACCTTAATTGCATGAATCACCATAGAGATAACGGAAGTAAACATAGTTTCATTGGATTAAACTAGTTACGTTTTCTACATGCCTCAGCTTTTAAATTGTTGTTTTTCGCAAGATATTTGCTTTTCTAGTGATGACGTCGACCCCACGCAAGGTCACTTTATCAATGTTGAATGAGCTAGAAAGGATCATGTTTATCGATTAAACTTTATACTTAAGTACAAACAAACGTTGCAATGTCAATATTGGGATCTTACAAGTTAACAATTTGATTCTCATTCAAAACAAAAACAGTCGCTTAAACAATCGGTGAAAAAACATAACTCTTAATATATATTTACGAACCAAAGCGATATACCTACTCTTGCGTAGCTTTTGACGTCAATTTGTATTGTCTTCCCCTGGTTCCCTTAATGTCTGTCAGATAATTAAATCCAGCGCAAAAATAAACCGAATAAAATTAACAACCATACAGAAGTGTACCAACAAGGAAATCTCAGTAAAACACGTGT
>OX421445.1:67049606-67094606 GCA_949126865.1 Montipora capitata
CCCTACAAAGGACTTATCGACGAGACGACATCAACAACAGGCAAACGATACACTGAACGACATATTTTTGACAAAACGCGTACGGACCTTAGACCTATACACGGATCGAAACGAACCAATCACTTAACAGTCTTCACAGCCAGTGACATCTAGGCTTAGTGACAGTCGACCAATAACATCACGACTTACACCATCTACTGACGTTAAACAAATCACTTGACTCTGAAGATGACTACCGCTTAGGTTGTCGAAATGTCAGTCAATGTCACCCTAATTAGTCATTCTCAAAACCACACTCAACCGGATGATCGAACTTCACTTAAACTACAATCTTCGACAGAATAAAATGGAACAGAAATGCCCCCTTCCCCCCAAATCAAGGATGAAGGCACGTGAAGGCCAAAACGCGCCATTTTCCCATCACTGATTTTGGGGGGAGGGGTGGTCTCAGTTTTCCATTGAATTTGTTCAAGGTTGTAGAATTGCACACAAATACAGCTGTTGTTCCCGAAACCTAAGGCATCCGGTTAAACACTATACTTATGTGGCCGGATATACAAAATCGTAACGAAGGTAAACGATCAAAGCTTTCAGGCTTACTTACAGATTTCCAATTTTGCTCAATGCTCTTTGTTTTCAAGCTAAAATCTCGAACAGAGCCAGGGACTCTCGTTCTTATTCCTCATTTATCGCGCGACTCTCGCCAGCAAAGTGAGCGGTTTCCTTTCGAGGGAAAGATCAGTTTTCTAAGGAAATTATAGTAGTATGATTTATTCCTTGGCATGTATGACATACGGCTTTTTAACAAATCCTTTACTCAAACGCTAAACGGGGAATCGAAACTAAAAGAGATACCTTAAGGCGGTAATCTCCACTTAAGTGCATTCAGTAGCCGGCGGTCATGAACCGTAATTTCGTCCTTAGCTTTAAAGTGCCTATCACCTCAACACACTTTTCCAAGTGATCATACTTTTATCGATAGCCCAGCAATCTAGACCAGGTTGACAACCTCCTGTTCTTTGAAAACAGTGATGCAAATTACTTGTGACGTAAACCCGGTATCGAACCCATTAGACTGCGAGCAGTCCTTTCATAAATCGGTTGAGCGGACCGCGTTTCTGAGGCAGTCGTGACAAAACACAACTGCATCAGAAAAGCGGGCTGCTCGACTGATTTATGAAAGAGAGTTAACTGGAGACAGTGTAGTGTAACGTGAAGTGCTAGATTTCTGTCCCAGTTGAACAATGTGAGCGTTAGCCCTACTGATGGAAGTGGGACCACACAAGGACAGAGAAAAACTCTGACCAGGGTGGGAATTGAATCCACGACCTTCGGGTTAGATCTCCGCCGCTCTACCGACTGAGCTGGTTTAAAAAAAATTGAACCAAGAGCAAAATTAAACCACAACATATCCACATTACCTAATTATAGGAAATTAACGCTCCATGAAGTTAACGCGAATCGTTAAAATTCGCGTTAATTTAAGTCGCGCAAATTATGTTGACCGTTATTCTCCGCGACATTAATAAAGTGCAGCGTTAATTTCCGCGCTCTTAATTTCCATTGGTTTAACCCTAATTTTGAAACCTTTCCAGACATTCATGACACCTATAAAACAATAAAGTAAGGTTCAAGCTTTCTTTCTTTCCATTAACCCGTACATTTCTTAGAAATTTGAGGACTGTTTTGTTCACCAGAGGATGAGCAGAAAAAAAGCCTTTCGGTAATATTGGACTCTGAAATGACGAGCTGTCAGTCAGAGCACTCCCTCACTCTAGTACAACCATTTTGAAGCCAGTGTAGTAACGAGTGGGTGAACAAAATACATCCCTTGTTTGTTATCATGAACCATTCGCACAGGCGAACATAACCGAAAGATTTTGGATTAATTTTTGGATTCCTCTTCTTCTTTCCTTTGCTTCTTCTTCTTCTTGACGGGGTCTAAAACCCGTTTGATTACAATTAACTATTCTGGTGACCTAGCAGAGTTAATTGAACAAGCTCAGCCCTGCCCTGCCCGGCCCTGTGTATAACTTGCTCAAATTATCTAACTAAAATTTACATTCCAAATATGGTAAGAAAAGAAAGACGCTTTCTGGAAATAAAACTTAAACCTAATAAAAGATTCAACGCTATTCAAATTGGTACATGTAAAAGCAAGGAAATATGTTTTTATAACTCCTGGGACATAATTATTGTGCGATATCTGCTTTGTTGAGAATTGTGACGAGGAAACAATTATTACACACATGTAACTTTTTGACCCAGTTACATCAAGTGTCATTTTCCGCTTAGTAATGATTTATTGTCATGATAGTCAAGAGGAAATAAAAAAGAGTAGGAAGTTATTATAGCCCAAATTTGAAGAACACTTGTCGTACTTTAATTCCACTTTCAAAAGGACCGATTACCATTTAGTTCCAATGAACGAAAGGCTACTGACCGGTTGGAAAAAGTATAAAGAAAATCATTTGAAGAATAGGAAAGTGTAAGAAGCTTTAAAGGCCGAGGAAGGTAAGTTGAACAAGATGAGTTGATTTTTTTTCTGTCAGTTTCAACTGACTAACAGGTGGGAAAAGGAATTCAAAGAAAAAGGTTATAAAGGGAAACCCTAACCCTAACCCGGTCTATTGCATTATTTAGTACGTGAAAATACACCATGAAATTTATATCCTGAAACCGAGGATATGAAACTGTTTCCTAAGCGAAAACCATCGCTTGCGAGGAGGACTCAAACCTATAACCATCGGCTCCCGACGAACGCACTTCAAAATCTTAATGATTACTCCAAGATTTGTCTCCTGAAGTGATTTTTTTAATTTTATATTTATTTACAATTATAATTACATTGCACCACTATAACTACACGAAACCTACTTACAGAACATACAGAAACTCAGCCTACTTACAGACGAATTAACTGCGCATGCACTATAGTGCTTACCAAAATATAGTTACTACACGATAAAATTAGTAAAAATTTATTTATTATGATTTGCCATTTCTTTTCGTGAAAATTAATCTTATCTCTCCTCTTAGCGATATAATGTTCAAAACGTTCGAAAAACGTTCAAAAATTTTCCGTTCGGGAGGAGTATGTCTTTAATTTTGAGATTCCAACCATAATTGAGTTTTTACAAATTTGAGGTATCTTGAATCTTCCCACAGTATATCAGTTCCATAATGTGGTCGAACGAATATGGTTGTTTCTCGTTAACTGTTGCCCAAGCTTTAAAACACTCGCGATAAAACTTAGGAAGGGATTTAGGTACTAGGTCATCAACGTCATATTTGCAATGAAGAAGGAATTTATCCCCATAATTTTAAAGATGCATGGTGCGAAAGGATTAATTTCCATGGACTGTAATAATTCTCAATAAACTTTTTAAGGCACATGATTCTTTGAGTTTTAATTGTCCGCCATCACTATAGTCACTAATCAGAGCGAGACATTTGATCTTATCTTTACCTTTCCATAAAAAACTTACACAATACTGTGTTAAGTTTTTTAATTCTTTATCGAAGGTTAGCGCGGAAGCCCGGAACAACAGTTCTGGCATCGCAAATGTTTCAATAATTTGAATCTTACCAAAGACTGTAAGATTTCTCCATTGCCAGTTATTTAAAGTTTCTTTAACGATTTTAGAATAGCATCGAAATTTAATTCGTTTTTCAGACGTGAATTGTCGGTAAAATGAATTCCTAGAATTTTCATAGGCTTGTTAACCGTTTCCATGCTCAAGTCTTCATTACAATTGTGGCTGCTACCAAGCCAATAAGCTTCCATTTTGTCTTTGGTTAGTTTCAAGCCACAACACCCTTCGAATGCATCTAGAGTACTAAACAGGTGTTCTGGGGAACCTTTGTCGTGTAAAAATGTTATCAAGTCGTCGGCAAAAGCAGCAAGTTTAACCTCCGCATTGTCTGTCTTGATGCCTTTAATACAAGAATCGTTTCGAATTTTGATTAGAAGAAGTTCCAAAGCTATAATGAAGAGGTATGGCGACAACGGATCTCCTTGTCTAACACCTCTTTCGACTTTAGACATTGGTTACGAAAAACCATTGTTTGTGACACAACTTGATATCTTCAGTGGAGTAAAAAACCGAGATCCAATTAATAAAGGAATCGCCAAAATTAAGGCCCTTAAGGCATTCAATATATAAAAAACTCCAACTTAAAGAGTCGAATGCTTTTTCAAAGTCAATTGCGACCATCAACCCCGGTACTTGGTTAATCCTCGCATCATTCCAAAATGTCGTCAATTGACCGAACAGCATCAAAAATAGTTCTATTTTTGACGTAAGCATATTGCTCTTCATTAATAACAAAAGACAATACTTTTTCCAATTTCAAAGCCAGAGCTTTCGAAGCAATTTTTGTGTCAACATTTAATAAAGAAGTGGGTCACCAGTTCTTGATGTAACGTCGATCTTTTCCTTTCTTTTCATTTACTCTTATTATCGCTTAATTTTGCGAGTTAGGTAATTCATCATGTATATACGAATAATTCAAGGAGTTCTTCATTAGATTGCCAAGCAGACTCCAAAATTTCTTTTAGAATTCAGGTGCTAAGCCGTCGTTTCCAGGTGTTTTATCATTCGGGAATTTAGACAGAGCATTAAAAAACTCTCTCCTTGTTCGTACCAGTTCGCTCTCGATCTTATTATTTTACCCTGAATGATGTAAGCATGTAACGCTTCATACTCACTCCTGGCTTCGTCCAGCTTTGTAATGTTTTCTTCACATAGATTATATAATATAATTGTCAAAGTTCTCCTCGCATAGTTTTAAGATTTCTTCCGATCGCAGAAGCTGCGCTTTACGATTCTTAGCGATCACTTTGCTGTATTTAATAGTAGTTTGCCTGATTCTATATTCAATTAGGTCCCACAATACTCTTTTATCATTTTCTTCGGAAAATTCGATTCAAATGTTTTGCTCTGCGAAAAACCCCGCGGTCACATTCGCGCTAGAAGCTTGCTGGCTTGGCCAATATTTGGGTACCTAGCACATTCATGGCTCGTCACAGGTGTGACCACCAGGCATGGCGTTGCTTGCTTGCTTAAAAGAGAGGCGGAGTTGCTTAAAACTTCACAGGATCCGCAGCTCAGCTCAAGAGCGCTCTGCAGTGCTCTTGAACTGTGCTGGGTAAACAATTCACGAAAGCTGACTAATAAGGAAGAGGGTCGTAATTTGACAACTTGATCTTTCGTAATGAAGTTTTGATTAAAGGCGTACCTGCGAATCATTTATACTCCAATATGTTCAGGACGCCTTCGCCTTATAACACTTCCATGTTATTGCCCATTTCGTACATGCAAAGCGAGCTACCAATTCTTTACTTATCTACCGCCGATTAATTGCGCTACCTGTTACGTCTCCACGGCAATTCGTCGAAGATCTTACTCAAAACACTTCTCGTAATCCTGTTCAGGCAACTGTTCCAGGAACAGTTGGACGGTTAGACGAAAGAGGTTCGCCTTCCTCATCCGCAGAAACGATTGAAACTAGTCTGGGAAACAGTTCATCCATTTTCAACGGGCACATTGAACCGACGTGCAATGTGACATCGTCGTGCTTGCTTCAAACTCTATCCCTTGCTACTGATTGCTTGGCTGACGTCAGAAGCAAGCATGCTTAAGGATAGTCTTAGGCGCGAATGTGACCGCGGGGTTTCTTAACTTGTAGAGTTTTTTGGGAATATATTCAAACACACTGAAATCGTTATCCTTTAAAGTTTTCCTGCCTTGATGTAGAACCATTTCGCGAAGAGCATTACGTGAAAACCTTACAATTATTGGGCGAGGATCGTCATTCCTTGAAATTTGGTGCTGTTGCGCGGGTTCGAGATTTTCAATCTTCTTCAATAAACTTATAAACGATCTTTTTCGTGTTTTCAGGGTCCTGCTGAGTACCTTGTACATCCGTAACATTTTTTTCGGCGATGCCCATAAACATTAAATTAACCCTTCCACTGTAATGCGCTTGATATAGTAATTGTTTGCTAAGATCATCTATGGACTTCTGAGAAGCTTTCAATTCACGTTTTAGGTTTTAGGTTAGGTTCTTTGACCGGTCTTGTTGGTGTTACTAACTTTCTCCTTTAAGTTGTGGAGACCAGCAACGGTCTCTTCTACATATATGTGACATGGCTTTAAACAAATTGTCCTGTCGGTTCTCAATGCCGTCGAGCTTCTGTAATTTGGCAAGAACCGTGTCCATTTTCTTAGTGAGCAAATCGACCGCTGAAGTGGATTCGTAACTATCATTGTTCATTTCACTTGTTAACTCGCTGTTACAACTTTCCCGACAAGATCTTGTTTTCCTCGGGGGATGTTGCACTATCATATAGTTATCCCGGTCTACCTTTTCTCTCCGCAGACATTAAATATTTGCTTTACCGGCTTCGCAAAATACGGAGCGCCTTATGCACGTCTTACCTCTTCACCATCTTGCCCAGTCCCCTGATGAATGGTCAGGATTTCGTTAAATATGAGTTTTCCGATTAAAAATAAGTCATTATGATGCATACGACGTCTACCAAAGGCAATCACGTTTCGTATATATCGATAATCTTCCATCCAGATTCCAACCCCTCAACCCCGACAGGGATTAACGTAGGGGAAATTTTGCCGTGAAAGCGTCTCAGAGGATTTAAATGGGAAGACGCGCACTGAATGAAGCTGGTATTGACTATAATTCACAAGTCTTTCTCATGTACATTACTGTACTTTATTCAGACTTATAAAACTCATTAATAATTCGTGATGGGAAAACAAAAATATTTTGCTCGGCGGCGTCGTGATACAGATCTGCCGCTCATATATATATTACGAAAAGCAAAATAGCCACAGCAATTCGCGCCTTAACCTGCTGTGAAAAGTGAAAGAAGTTGAACTGAACTCGAAAATGATCAACATGTCATCATCCTCCATGCAAATGTTACCCGATTCCCTTTCATTTTCATTTTTCTTTCATCTTTCTGGGCTTAGGATTTTACTAGTAACCACATGTTCTCTCAGGGGGCTATTTTCGTTCTATGACGCACCAGAGGCGAACAGGAGGGAAAACTGCGACAATCGTTACATTCTCTGAAGATATGAAACTGACCATGAAGAAAGACCAAATTCAAGTATCACTTCAGCACGCTGAGTTGTTCCCTTCAAAATCTGACGAAGGCCTGGATTCTCTTAGCTACCGAAAGTCCTATATCAGCAGCAGCAATGTATCATGGTTTTCGTGTTTACAACAGTGGAAGGGGGTCCGTGAAACCGTGTGATGGATCGTTTCTCCCTGTCATGCATGACCCATCTACCTCCAGCACCTGAAGCTATCCTTTGCGTAACCAGATGAAATTGCTCTGCAGATTGGATCAGCCTAAAGTGTACCTGCAGAAAGCACAACCTCAAATGTTCAGCCGCTTGTAGTCAGTGTACAGAGGCTAACTCTCTGCAGCCAGATGACTCTGAAAGCAGTAGTGAAGATGACAGTGATTCATGACATATGCATCCTTCCCCACTTAAATTGTATTTGCTGAGGTGTCCCAGAGACAACTGACTGAACTGTAACTGTCCCACAGACAACTAACTGAAGACATGTTGCTTTGCATTTAGCCTCGCGTTCATGCTGACCTTGAACAACTTTGTATTATTTGTACTTATGAGAAAACTATAAGCTAAGCCGGCTACAACTTATTATTCACCTGTCTTTCCGTTTGACTTTGAACTTTAAACAATCGTGAATTTTTGGTCAAAAAATACACGTGAAAGTAGCAGGGTTTGTACAAGCAGTGCTGTCAACTCTCCCGGATAATCCGGGAGACTCATGATTTTGGACTGAATCTCCCGATCTCAAGATTGCGATCTGAAATCTCCCGATTAATTGCCGACGTTTGTCATTTCTAGTGAGAATCGACTTTCTCAACAATAAAATTTCAATTACCTTGCGTGTTTTGAGTTATTTTAACATCGATAACAACGAAATTCAAACGTTTATTTTCCTCAGATAAACCGTTCTTGCAAGCTTTGCTATTGACGGATTGTAATTTGTGCAATAATGTGATTGGTCCGAATAAACCAATCAAATCAAATGTTGAAATGCCAATGACATCTTTTTCGTGTGTTTTAGGATTTTAGCCTAAGTTTTGTGACAGTGTACTTTCTTTTGCGTAAAAGACGCACTATGACGTCATCTATCATCCCCTCCCTATCAATTCTCAATATTAGAAGAGTTTGGGGGTTGACAGCCCTGTACAGGTCATGAAAAACCTGGAAAGTCCTGGAATTTAAGAATTTCATTTTCCAGGGGCCCGTTTCTCGAAAGTCTTGAAACTTTACGGGCCATTTTCGGGTGTCACAATTCCCTTTTTATTTAAAGAAAGGAGGGGATTTAAGTCGTCAAACTTCACAGACGTGTTTCTTTCAGTTAGCTTGAAAACATGTTAAAAGATTGGCTTTCCAAAACAAGCGGTTAGCAATTTCACAAATGGCTTTTCGGGCCTGAAAAGTTTTCTGGACTTTCGAGAAACGGGCCCCAGGCCTGGAAAGTCATGGAATTTTATGGTCCGTCATCGAAGGTCATGGGAAATTATAATTATAAATCATTGCAGTTGTCAAAGCAGGGATAAAATGAAATAAAGATGAGTTTCTATCAAACAATCAGAAGTTTGACGGACAGAGGTCGTTAATTTATTCAAATTTGAACTGAGTTATGTCAGAAAATATCCTAAAATAAGGATAGTTTTAAACATTTTCTTACGTGACAGCTGGTGACAGCTAAACTTAAGGACATGGAAAGCTAGAAAAGGTCGTGGAATTCGGAGAGCTTAAAAGTGTAAAACCCTGAGTAGGTTACTGAAGGTAGCCTCGTTTTCATGCTGTCCTTGTGAATGGTATATGATCGCAGTAAAAATTTGTATCTTCCCCTTCTTAGATTGTTCCAGACTTTTGATATGTTTATCCATGTACTTTTCTGAGATCAATGGTGAAGAAAAATCTTCTGTTGAAATTTGTGATGGGTCAAGTAAATGTATTGACTGGACTGCAAACCTCAGCGCTATAAGATTGTCTGTTTCCTTTCCCTTCTCCTTTGCTTCCAAAGCGACTGTCGAACGCACTTCAATAGTCCGAGATTACTACTAGTGGTCACTAATGTACATGTAACTCTCTTGACGCTAATGAACATGTGACTGATTGTCGAAAATCCGACCATTTTTCGTAAATCTTTGGCCTTCATGTAAACCGTTCTTGCAGTCTAAAAAGATGTTTTAATGAAAGACCAATTACATTATTTCATCATTTTTTGCGTTTTAGATGGCCTTTCGCATGTTGCTCCGGCTTGCCGCTGTCCTTTCCTTCTTATATGTATGGCCTTCATTAAGTGAGATGGAGATACCACACGACGCCAAATCCTTTGCAGAATGTCTTAAAAACCTTAGAAGGAAACCTGGGCAGATGGGTTATTTTAATTCTAACTATATGGCCTTCACTCTGGAGGAAACGAATAATTTCCCCAATCTAGTGTCCTTCCATTCTCGAATGAGGCGAAGGAAAGCCGACATAGACGATTCTCTGAACAACACGCAAACCACAACACGCAGTAAGCGGAGCACCTCGTATCCCTCTACAAAAATTAGTGGCCCATGCTCAACTACCATAGGAGGATTACAGAGGCTTTGCGAAGTTTGCCCCGCCGTAACAGATCTGGGTCCAGACAGGATTCCTCAATTCATCAATGAAGTGATGTGTGCAGATTCGGAGGGGGATTGTAGCGTTGAAGGCGTTAGTGCCGGGAAATGTCAAGAAGCCACAGTAGTTCAGGATTTTCTTTTTTTGCAAGAGTCAACCTTTCAGGTTTATTCTCAGGAAATCCGAATATGCTGTACTTGCGGTTTGCTGTAGTTATGAGGTCATATAAAGACGAGATTGTTGACATTATACATCTTTCAATGAGATTTCATTTTTAATTTTGGGCTATAATACTGTAAGAAATGGTAGGACAGTTTGTTTTGTAAAAGATAAACTATTGGGTTATGTAAAGTTGAGGTTTGCAAAAAACGTGGACGATATACCGGTAACTCTTCCACTGCGTTGGATCAGAGAAGATGATCAGTCGAAATTGATTTTAAAATATTCATGAAAGTCAAGTAGACTATTGCACGACTGATAAAACAACGCGAAAATGTATTTTTATTGCGTTATGTTAACTGTTGTCCGAGTTCCTTTAAAACATACTTGGTTGGCCCATAAAAGCACCCAAACTCATCAAACGTTTGGTTCGTAATAGGTGAGGTAATTTTCTAAATTTCCTCAAAAAGGAATTTTGCAATTGCCCACAGCCTTAATACTACTTTGTGAGATATGCTAGTTCACTCAGCCCTTAATATTATTCATGATGTTGACTATAAAACTAAACCGGAGGGAAAAGCTTGTTAAGGAATCAACGATATCAGCGTTGCCCTCCAAATGGTCAAAATAGGAATCAATCAGAAAGGGCGTATATATCCACCCTCAATGAGGTCCAATGAGTTTGCGACACTGAGCAAATGACAAAATAGTTATTGATTTTAGGGTATAGTGCGCGCTTTACATTCGTTGTTGAGATTACTTATTGATTCAGGTTACCTATTAATTTGTTTTATTGCACACAGTCAAATTAAATATGTCAACGTTTAAATTCAGCTTTTGGATAATGTTAGCACTTGGTGATCTGAGACGTGACTGAATCTAATACATGGACACAAATTCAATCGAAAAAAAAACAGTAAACTGTCTTTACAAAGGCAGCAATTTACTCAGTGGTAACATGGGGTAGGAGCGCCCACCTTTCACTGCCGCACTTATTTGACTCAAAGATGCATTATATCATTATGCCATCTATATCGGCTACACTCGTCGTCATCTACATCTGCAAATTGAAGAACACCAGCCTCCTCCGTTGATGCACATGTGAAAGGTTGCCACGGAATTTCAAACCGAGCTTTCGAAACAGTTCTCCGTTTTAAAGAAATGTCAGAGAAAGCTTGGCTGTCTAATCCGACCACGAAACGCCTTCATCCGTGAGAGGAAGCCAAAGTTGAACCACAGGCGCCCCAAGCTCACATCTCGATTTTGCAATGCATAACTATTTTGTGATAAGAGAGTTCAATAGGTTAAAAATTAAGTTAAGTTGAAAAAGTGAATGTCTTTTTCTCGCAATAAACTTTCCCTTCCCCAAATATGTTGTTCACGTCTGTTTTGTGTCGATTCATAAGGCATTGTCGATGTAGTGAAATAATTACTCGTTTATACTCTCTTTTGCAAAAAGCGCTTGGAGGGTATAAACGAGTGCTGATTTCACTACATCGACAATGGCTTATGAATCGACACAAAACAAAAGTGAACAACATATTTGAGGTAGTGAAAGTTTATTGCGAGAAAAAGACATTCACTTTTTCAACTTAACTTAATTTTTAACCTATTGAACTCTCTTATCACATAATAGTTATGCATTGCAAAATCGCCATGTCAGCTTGGTGCGCCTGTGTTCAGAACATTTAATCGCACGCACACCAAGTCCGGAATTTTTCAGGCTTCTTTACGCAATTGAAAACATTGCGTTCATAACTGCGAGGATCATAGCTTCAGTTGATTTCATATCTGCAGTTCATATATGATCCATTTCATATATCATTTCATCGTTGATTATGATTAGAATCAAGATTTTAACTAAAATTTTCTTCCGAGCACCGACTTGAATGTTTTTTAAATACTTTTTCGTTTTTTCTTTGTTTTAGAGGAGAAAGGGCACTATCATGTGACTTTTCCGGTAGTCACTTTAAATCGGCAATTTTTCCAAGGACTGTAACGAGGCAAAGTTTTAATGAACGTCCTCTGTTGTGCGAAGGTGACTCTGCACGGCATGTTACTGTCAACGACTACTCCCTCATATAGACTGCGTCTCTAAATCGCTCGAGAATTATCTCAAGAAACTATGACGCAGTTCCTCATGATGTCTCCGTCCTCGAGTTACATAAGCTTTACTGAGCCACAGGGAACCAGAACTGTGTAACCACTGGTATCTTTCATTTTTGCCCAGGTTGAAAGCACTTGCGGCAATACTTGCCTCCTATTAATGTCTTCAGGGTTCGATTCCTGGACTCGGCGTCCTCTGTGCATGGTTTATTGGCTCTCAACTCTTCCCCGAGAGGTTCTTCCTAGAAACTCCGGAAACCCGTGTAATAAAAAAAACCCAACATTTTATTTGAAAGGCACTTATTTGGCACGGCTTAAAATTTCAGCTAAACTGTGCAACTACTCTTTATCTGAAGGAGAAGCGTAATATTGGCCGTTCGCTGACATGATCAGTTGAGGGGTTGCTCTTTGGACAATTGACGCAAAATTGTTCGTGACGTGACTTTTACGCAATCCGATCTTATGGCTCTTTCTAGAATAACGGGCGACACATGTGATATAGGTGAAGTGTCACTGAGGCTCATTGTTTTTTAGCTGCGGCGCACTGACGAGGGCCAACAAGCCCGACACAGCTGTCTGCGTCTGCTTTCTAGTTTGAGCGCCGATCATGCTAGGTTAGGCCGACCGTAGTCCCATTTTGAACAGAATGCCTTCTTAAACGTTGTTTGATCTTCCCTAACAGTATGAGAGGTCATATGCGCCAAAATCCTATTTCAAATTCTGTTTTGAAGATCCTGTATATTTTATTGATTCAATGGAATAGAAACAAACAGAAACTTGCGGTCGAAGCTCTCCTATCGGGCAAGTATGTTATGCCTGTGCTACCAACTGGTCTCAGCAATACCATTATTACGTGGAATGCCGAAGGCATTCCACGTCTTAAAACCAGTCGCGTGTTTTTTTGTTGTTGGTTGGTTGTCAAAAAGGTCTCTAGTACACCACTAAAATCAAATCTACGTTGCCTCGGCTCTTGCTCAAAATATTAAGCTTCTCAACTTGTAATTACGCCGATCAGATCAACCCACTGATCTAACGTACACCGAGAGGAAGATTGTCCACGATTGCTTGCTTCAAAACTCTGGAAGTTAGTTAGGAATCTTTGCGCCCGCGATGATTGACACAGTGTTAAACTATGCGATAAAGTGGACAGATGCTTTTTGTTTAAGAACGGCAAGCTTTTAATAATTATGTTCCTAGGCGCTCTTTTCGCCTTACTTGAAAACTTAATGCCAGTCCTCGTCCCGTCTCGAATGACTGCCCCTGGTTCTCCAAGGTTGGTGCCTAGGGTGCGTTCCTTTGGGCTGATCCGAAAACTGGAAAGGATCACTGATCCAAAATCACTTGGATCACCATGCATCAAAGGAACTGAAGAATCCTTTTCCAGAATGGATTTATCGGTCCCTTTGAAGCACCGAGATCCAAGTGATGTTCTATCAATGATCCTTTTTTGGATCATCCCAAAGGAACGCACCCTTATGTTGGTGCAGTGCGTTCTTTCTCTCCTCTTCCCAAGCCTCCCTTGGTCTTTTTATTCGATTGAGTGACAAAACACTACGGGCCGCTCGACTAATTTATGAAGGGACTTAGCTGATTAGAGTGTAATGTGAAGTGCTAGTTTTCTACCCCATATGAACTATGTGAGCGTTAGCCCTACTAATGGAAATGGGCCCACACAAGGACAGAGAAAAACTCTGACCAGGGTGGTCAGAGTTGGTCAGAGTGGTCAGGATGGTTACTCTGCTCAGAGTTTTTCTCTGTCCTTGTGTGGGCCCATTTCCATTAGTAGGGCTAATGCTCACATAGTTCATATGGGGTAGAAAACTAGCACTTTACATTACACTCTAATCAGTTAAGTCTGTTCAAATAAAAGTGCTACAAGGCCAAAGTTTGCAAAAACGTAATCCTTCCTAATTTATGAAGCGACTGCGCGCAGTCTACTGATTCGTGTTTCGTGACGACAACAACATCTGCCGCCTGTAAGAAGGCTAATACTTCAAGGTATTCGCGCTAATTTAATGACGTCACGCGAGGGAAAAATAGCTCGTGCCAGTCTCCCGTTTGACATTTTGATGAAAGCAAGAACTGATTTAACGATGGTGAGCGCCGTCTGTTCCTTCTAGCTGGTATTGTACTGATGGACCCGGAATTAAACGTAGACTTGCACCTTCAATATGATTATCTCTTTAAAGTTCTCATGATTGGCGACTCAGGAGTCGGAAAATCTTGTCTTCTTCTACGTTATGTCGACTGCTCCCACAGAGAGAGTTACGTCAACACAATTGGCGTAGATTTCAAAGTAAAAACAATCAAGCTCGATGGTAAAAGGATTCGACTGCAAGTCTGGGACACAGGTAAGTTAATCTTAACCAAGCTGTACCCGCGAAGCGACGAATATTATAAATTTTGTTCGTCGTTTAAAAATGTAATGCTCGGTGTTATAATTTGTGGTGTGTACGTTTGTACTCTTAAAAATTAATAAGCTTATGGGTTTTTTTCAGAATCGAAAACAGCAGGTTTAAACCAACCATCCATTTGAAGTTAAATCTCTTTGTGGAATGTTAATCATTACTTTTGAAAAATCGAATTAAGGTTAAGCTCAACTTTGAACAAACGGAAAGCGGAGAATAATGTTTGCATTTTTAATTAACCACAGTTTGGAAAAAGTTGTTTTCAGAGCAGTGCCCGGTTTCTGCATGATCGATTGTTTTGTCCCTGGAACTCATTATTTGGGATGTGTGTGCATACATCTCAAAAAGCAAGGAAGACGATCTTGGCCTATGTGATCATCTTACGATCTATGGCAGGCAAAGACCAAGGACTGAAAAAAAAATCCTGTGGTGGCATGAGCCGGGGCCTCAGTTCCAAGCGGGAAATCAGTTCAAAAATTGAACTTGTTTGCTGATTGGACATTATGGTTGAGAGAGTTTCTGATTGGATAAATCGAAAAAACTTTTTTCAACATGAGATGCGACCAACAGTGTTGCATGATTTTGGCCTGAGAGGTTTGGAAAACAAAGCCACTTCAAGAGAAACTGGTCTTTTCAACTGGACAAGGAGGCTTACGGTATGGTGCTGCCTCTATGCCTCCACATACAGAATAACGGCTTTGACAACATGAAGAGACCTATTAAAACTAAGTTAAATTTGCTTATCGATTTGCCTGTGAGAGAGAGCTCTCAAGCTCGTTTTACAGCAATCAAGGAAATTTATTTTACTCAATTTAAATTCACGAGAAAAAAATTAAGCTTGCACCTTAGGAGAAATTTGGTAAGGAGATATTCTCGCATTTTGAAGTGTTCCATACTGCTGTTAGGCAATGATCTCTTTGTTTTTGAAGTCCTGTTTTAATTAACCTTTCCCTCCTAAGAGTGACACTTATAGATTTTACTCTGTCTAACACCAGATGAGAGATGGGGGACCCACAGGGGTGAAAGGGTTAAAACATGTTTGACATGCCATGCTCTTTGGAAAACAAATTCTCCTCAAATAAATCAAACTTCATGTAACCCAAAAAGCAATACAATATCGTTCAAACTGCTCCAAAATTATGAAAAGAGGATTCACATAATGTAATCACAAATTCTAGGAATGTTTGGTGAGTGTGTTTGGTGGGTGCGACCGCGCAATGGTGGCTCATCTAGTTGAGCATCGGGCTGTCATGCAGTAGGTCGCGAGTTAGACTCTGGCGAGACCAACACTCATCGTCTCAAAATAGTTAGAGGAGAAAGTGCTGCCTTTGTAATTACATCTGCAAATGCTTAGACATTCAAGTCTTCTCAGATAAGGATTGTAAACCGGAGGTCCCATCTCATAGCCCTTGCTGGAAATTAAATAGTATGGGATGTTAAAGAACCACTGACTATTCAATAAGAGTAGGGAACGTAGTCCCCAGTGTTGGGGTCTGACCTTGTCTGGAAGGCAGCATCTTTCACTTCCCAAAATCAATTTGTAAATTGCATAATAATCAGTCTGGCTAAAGTCCCCCATAAAGCATTGTAAATTAGTCCTGAAAAACCCAGAGGGGAGAGACTAATAGCATCACTTCATTTCACTTCAGAATCTTGGCAAGTCAAAACTGGTTTGATGAGAAATTCCTTTGGCACCCAGGGTACTAGAAAGTTAGATATTGAGTTTGAAGCCCTGTGAATGCATGAACTGATGGATATTGGTAATTTGCAAGATTGACAGAGTGATGAGGCTTTGGCTTAAGGTGATTCCCTTGTTTTGCACCGCGCATCTCATACTGCACATAACATCGTGGCTTTGGAGATGTCGTTTCACACTAGCCATCTGAAAAGAGGCAATAAAGACCACTTTTGCTGTTCAAGAGCTTTTATGTGTGATTATGATAACTCTTCTCGGTTAAGAAGGTGTTGTTTTGGAACTCGCACCAGTACTTTCGCAGAAAATGATCATTTTGAAGCCAAATTGCCCCCATCCATTTATTGTCCTGTTGCAAAAAAAAAAAAAAAACGAGCATGGTGACCCCCCATTTGAAATTCTTTTATTTACTCATAATAGGTACACAGAAAACATTTTAACGAGGAAAAAGTTTGGTAGTAGAAGTTGTAGTATTTACATATAAATGACAGGAAACTGCATTTGGAGCCTGACACTGAGTGCAAGGTGATGACTGTAGCGGTCCAATTTGCTTACATTCCTTTGCAAGATTGAGCAATTTAAAATCATTTTCTTAAAGATTATAGCCCAGACAAACAAGCAGGTTCAAGTTTTCAGTAATATTCAGTAGCTTTTGCTACATAACAACAATTTTTCCAGTTGGTCTAGTTTCAAGCGCTTCTCGCAAAATTCGGTAAAAAAACACTTAGAATAAAGGGCATACAGTGTGAAAACAAGCATGGTGACCCCATCTTTTTATTGCATTTTCAAAATGTCCTGTGTATGAATATCAATTGTGCCAAGTTTAAAAAAATCTGGATAGTACATCATTTTCATGGGAATTACCTTAAGCTATTTATTTAGATAATCAGTAAAAATCAATTTGGCTTTTTCCATTGACCAGCTAAATTAATTGAGTAACTAAATTGATTTGAAATAAATGTAAGTATTTGAAGTGCAGGTTATAGACGAATGGGAGAAGTGACCCCCGCACTTACCTGGACAAAAATTCAGGTGGCTCCAATGCGATTTGACCCCATGACCTCTGGGATGCCAGTGCAATGCTCTACCAACTAATAATTTAACATTTCTAGAGCAAACCAACTGGTCTATGAAGCCACTAGGTTGGTTCGATTCCTGTTGAAGCAACCTGAATTTGTTTGGTGTCTATAAGAGACAATTGCTTAAATTGTCTAGCTAACGGCCAGGATCACTTCTGTCAATTTTGTTTATATACTGTCTTTTTTGTTGCCTAGCTGGCCAAGAGAGATTCAAAACCATAACGTCATCTTACTACAGAGGAGCTCATGGAGTCATGATTGTCTATGACATTGCCAAAAAGGAAACTTTTAACAATCTTAACAAATGGCTTAATGAGGTGGAGATGTATGCTAATGAAGGGGTGCTGATGATATTGGTTGGAAACAAGACAGATCTCAATTCACAGCGTCAAGTCTCAACAGAGAGCGGAGCAGAGTGGGCAGCAATTAATGATATGCCCTTTATAGAGACCAGTGCGAAAAGTGCCACAAATGTAACCGAAGCATTTACAATGCTAGCTGGGCTGGTCAATAGACATGTTAAACACAACCATTCTGATCAAAGAGCTTTTGTTCTAGGAGATAGTACTAACCTTGGCCTAAGAGCAGGGGAAGGTGGTGAAAGTGAAAAATGTAGTTGTAGTAGCTAAGTAAGACAACAAACAGAATCAACTTTTTCAGCTGTTAGATCATTGAACAATATTATTATGACATTGTTAAAGTGCTACTATGATCAAAAAATCATTTTCTTTTATTCTTCAGAGTTTGAAAGCGTGTTCGCTTAACACCTGACTGGTAAAATTTTGAGCTTTGATTTTTATCCAAAGGCTGTTTATTTTGAGTGTAAGGTTTGGATTTCACGATCCGCCATTACTCACGTTCAAAACTGACCTATTGGACCTCAGAGGGTTGGATCTAGTGAAAAGTGACGTCATTTACTCACTAGCTTAAAATTTCAGTGTGTAAACGCAACTTATTATATATGCAAAACATGAGTTTAAAAGTCTGAAAGCCCGAAACTCCCATGCTGCACATTGATTCAGCCGCGTACACATGCATTGCATTCTTCAGTGAGTCTTTGGCGTCATTTTCTCCTCGACCCAGCTCTCTCAAGATTTTAAAGTTAGTAATGGCGGACCAATAAATAACAAAATTCCAGTTAAAATAAACAGGTGTCTTTTTAAAATCAGAACTTAAAACTTGGGTCACTTAGTGTTAAGTTAACATAGTTTTGAAATCCAAAGAAAAAGAAAAATAATATTGTTTTTTGGTCGCAGTAGCACTTTAAAAACATTAACCATTAACTATTGATGCTGATATTGAAAAACAACACTTTTCAGTAGATGAGCTTAGAGCTTAGCATTGTTGTTAAAATTTCTGGTTGCCCCAAGTGATCAATTTATTAGGGTACCAATATATCTGGGATGCACCTGTTCTTCCCTCCTTCATTCCATGTAAAGGTTTGTGTGTTATTTTTGTAGGAACATTTACCTATCCGGTCAAAGGAATTAAATTTTCTTTTATTTAGATGACATACAGAAACTTGAGAGGCCAAAATAGCAGGCACGAGAACAAACATAGCAATAAATAACATACAGGTATGCTAAAGACCCATCTTTTAGTCAGAAAATGAAAATACTAAACCAGTCTAGCAGCTTTTATTTGCCAATGTTCAGTTTGTATTTTAATTTCCAGAATACATTATCAGGACACATTCAGAGCCTTGAAACTGAATAAGTTAAGGTTTAAACAGATACGAAAAGATGCTCCTGCCAGGCCCTTATATTTTGTTAACATACTATATTACAATCAATTCCACGGTGAAGAGGTGATGAGCTTCATCCAAGGTTAAATTATTTTTGTCTATAATATCATAATTTCATTGTAGTTATAGATTATATCAAAAAGTATAGTAAAAATAGTATTTAAATTCTTAAATATTATTAGTGAGGCTAATTGGCAAATATATAGTGGGTAGTAAAGTTTTCATAAGTTATTATGGAGCCTGCTCTTCAATAATAAGAAGAGCATGCCACATAAGAATTTACAAACTAATTTATTATTGTTTTGAGGGAAGGGAAGCTGCATGAAAATATAGGTTGGGGGCTCCAATCCTCCCCCTCCCTTTAAGATCTTGCTATATAGGCTAGGGTTACAAGGACTATGTAACTAAATTTCAACTTTATATTAATATCCTGTGGATTTTTGTTGGAGAACAAAATATAATTACCTTTTCCACATTTTTTCCAGCAATACTGAAGTAACTGCAACTGTTGATTCAAGTCAGATCAGTCTGTTACTCATTGCATGCCTGTTACCCAATATATGTATCCGCTACATTACTGTTCCTTAACACCCATTATAATTTTAGTATTTTGACAAAATTTTCCCCCTATACGTTATCTAACCTTTAGATTCTTCTTTCAAGACACCAGTTTACATTCTAAACGTTTTTTTTAAAAAGAATATTTAAGCTTAACTGGATGACTGTTCCGTGATTTCAAATTGCGTTTTTCTTGAGGTCAAGAGCACTGACATACACTCTTTTTTTTTTTTGTAAGAACCTTTTTTATGAGAACGTTCAGGTTGAAATGAACCAAATGTTAAGAACTTACCCAGGCTGCTACTATGACCAAAAAAATCAATTCGCCTTTTTCTTTGGATTTCAGAACTATGTTAACTAAACATGTGACTCAAGCTTTAAGCCTTGATTTAAAAGAGACACCTGTTTATTTTAACTGGAATTTCCTTGGCAATGGTCCGCCATTACTAACTTTCAAATGAGAGAGTTCGATCAAGGGGAAAATGATGTCAAAGACTCAATTTTAAGAATGCAATGCATGTGAACGTGGCTGAATTAATATGCATTAAGGACGGTGCCTACTAATTCAAAGGTATTTTTGCGCGGTTTACTGAAGATGTAGGAAAAGCAGATTTTAACAAATGTTGCTGATATCCAATAAGAAAATTGGTGGTAACCGCACATTTTTCGGAGGTAATCAATCAACAATATTTGTAAAAAGCTTGAAATACAAAGCAATGTATGGCGTTCTTTTCCAAATTAAAGCTTAATTATCTCTGAAAAATAAGTGGTTACCCCCCATTTTCCTTTTGGATACCAAGAGCACTTGCTAATTTCTGATTTTTCCGCATAGTTTTGAACCGCGCAAAAATATCCCTGTATTAATAAGCACCACCCATAGGAAATCCGAGTATCTCGAGAAGCGTACATAAACTATGTACAACAATGCGCAGAACGTATGCGCAATAACAGTAGTAGGCACCGTCCCCCCAGGGAGTTTCGCTTTTTCAGACTATTAAAATCGTGTTTTGCTTGTATAATAAGCTAAATTTACACGCTGAAATTTTAAGCTAGTGCGTTAATGATATCACTTTTCCCTTGACCCATGACCTCGGGCCAAATATTTTCCCTTCCGGCCCACTCAGTCAGTCAATAAGTACATAATGATTTTTTCCTCCAGCTTCTAATCGGTCCGGAATGAGTTCTATCAACTTTATTGGTCTCATAAACAATAATAATATGTAAATATGTACAAATAGTAAATCGATAAAAATGAACAAAAGACCAAAAGGGATTGCGCGAACGGGAAAAGTATCCCATGCGAGGCGCAACCTTGAAATCTAATTAAAAATCTAAAAAGAAATCTAAAATTTAGTGGAATTACAATAAATCTAACCCTAACTAATAGTGCACAGTAAGGAACAAGTGAAATCAGTCAGATAAAATTAATAAAGGGGGTAGTTTCTAAAGAAACTGTGGTGCTGCGTCGGTGGGGAAGTAGTATACAACTAGACCCTCCGTGAGGGTACACTGGGTTGCCTGTGGTACGTGCACCGTTACAGAATTTTTTTTCAAGTTGGGGGGGGGGGGGGGCGGGGGGTCATTAAGACCATTTAAGGGGTCACTCAGAAGTCTTACCAGCAGAGGCCCTTTGTCTCACAGGTCCTCACACGTTCGTACGACGAAACAGATCCTTTTCTGAGGTTAAAAACCTGGCTACCGGCCTATTAATTAATCATTTGTAGAAAGAAGAAATTCCTGTCCTCTTGAGAAAAAATAGACACGCATTGCTTACGTGTGGTAGTAGTAAAGTAACACAGCGATTTATTCAATATAATATGTCAACTGAGCTGTGTGTTGTCTTCCAGGAGATTCAAGTTGTCCTTGCGTAATATGTAGCTCTAACAGTGCACGATCTTGTTTCGGTATTGTCTATCATTGTAGTGCCATGGTAGAAGTCTTGGGTAAATAGCCTGAGAAGACATGTCGTTACTAGCAAAGTACTGAACCCAGAAAGATTGAAGAAAATAAATGGGAAAAGAGAAACATATGCTTGTGGGCTGACATGTTGATAATTTTCAAGCTCTCTCACAGCTTCTTTCACCACAAGTTTAAGCGTGCCCTCTAAGCATCTGACAGCTTTGGTTTACTAAAGTTAAGCCCTGTCCGGCGGACAGAAGCATTGGACCGAAAATACGATTAACGCTAACAAATGCGATCTCAGCAAGGTACAGATTTTGTTAGCTTGCTTTATGCAAAAACAAATATTGATGCAAAAGTAAATAACTATTGATACACAGTTTTTAGGAAGAGCAGAAGGAAGTTTCAGGGACGGTCGATCGAGAATAAATATTTACGACATGAAAACAACATTAATTTTTGAACCGTGAATATAGAATATAAAAGTTACGATCAGCGACAAACATTTTGGGAGATTTTTGCTACGTTCAAATAAATCGCAAAATCGAAAGTGACATGGCCGGAATTCAGCGGGCGCCGTGATTAAGTTACCGCGGCATGTTTACTCGCCAAACAGTGAAGCATCTGTGTCAAATGATGGCAAGATACCGGGTTTTTGTAAGTTTCTTTTTCTGTCAAGTGTTACAAAGTTTGACAGTAAAAAACAAAGATCACAATCGCCCAACTCTTTGTTGACCATTTGTTTATGCAAAGTCAAAATTTAGTCTCCAAGACGCGTACGACGTTATTTATCACCAGGTAATTCCATCATTTTGGAAATAGCAGCTACTTTATTATTAATCGGCGTCACAATTTTTCACTGATTTTGGGGCTCATTTTGTTGAAACTCAAGCACGCTTCCAACAGGCCTGTGAACCCTTCCTGCTTACAGAGCAATACTAAAAAAATTCTCCCATATCACATTTCAACCTTAAGCTCGAAAATTCAATACACAACATGATATAATTCACAAAGGCAGAAAATACCACAGAATCCTTTTCCAGCGAAAAATTTATTGAAACAAACAACATATTTGCTCTTAGAGGCGAAAACCTCTTCCTATTTCATTGCGTGCGTGAAGACAAGAAACTCAATCGTGTCAAATATGCGCAATATTACAACAAACAAAATTTCAGGTTCAAACCGTTTCCATGAAGAACCTTTGCCTTGAATAATGAAGCACAAAATAGACGACAAGATTTCTTTCAAATAATTCTTGGCTGTCACATTTCCAATTACGTTTTTACTGAAGACTGTGCAGAGTTGATCACAGATCCACGTAAGGTGTTCGATTCGTTCTCTGTCTTCGTTGAACCCATAAGTTACAAGACAATTTTCCATGTGGTTTCAGAGTTCTACATAACAGCACACTTGGTAAAATATTTGAAAAACAGCTCACTTTGATTTCGGCTCGACGGGCGATAGATTGTTGTCGAAGTACATTACTCGTCGCTTTTAAGATTCCAGGAGTTTGTTTTTCGCCGCCTGCCTAGTTTATCCAACTGACTTGCCATTATTGAGCTCCATACGGGTATAGTTTGTTTAAGGATCCACTAAAACGCCATTCGCGTTACGTGACTTTCGACGCCATTGCAGGCTAAGTTAATGATTCTACTGTGTCCACCAGAGAAATCTACGCATTTCCACTACCCTCTCGATCCTAAGAAAATACGCGCAGAAGGCTCTATGCACAAAGAAACCACTTACCAGGGGAGTGACAGGCAAGACTTTTACCGACACGGAAAATAAAACGGAGAAATCTACCCATTTTCCGACTGGGTTTGCCATACGGCAACCCAGTAAAAATTTGGTTTTATCAACGGAGTTGATAATGTAAATTGGCCACCGTACAGAGATTCTAAAAGCTGACGTTTCGAGCGTTAGCCCTTCGTCGGATTCGCTCTGACGAAGGGCTAACGCTCGAAACGTCAGCTTTTAGAATCTCTGTACGGTGGCCAATTTACATTATCAACTCCGTTGATAAAACCAAATTTCAGATAAAATTAAGAACGGTGTCAAGGGCAGTTACGTGAGAGGAACCATGTGCAGGGCATGTCAATAAGTGTCGCGCAAAAACTTTTTAAAATACAATACAATACAATACGAACGAACTTAGACTAGAAAACTTGTCATAAGAGGCTAGACTACAGATAAAATTCCAGGGTTTTACGTTTCTATTGAAAAAAGAGGCCTGAAAAGTCGCGGTTTTACAGTAAGCAGGTTTTAGTACGAGGGTAGGATTCTTAGAGCGAGATCGCCATGTATAATAAAAGTAACATATCGACCGATATTTAAGCCGCTGTTACACGTTGAAACTTTTCAGCTGAAACTCGTGTGCAACGGCGTTGCGAAACATGTTTCAGCAGTTGTTGCACCGTGTAACATGGTCGTTTTCGTGAAACTTTTTGAACTTCCGTTGCGAGACAGTTTCACGAAAAGTAGAACCGCTTTCTACTTCTGCAACGGTCGCAACGATCGCAGTGGATGGAATGATCGTTGCATAAAGGTAAGCGATTTTCCGAATTTAATGACCAACAGGATGAGAATGGCGCTTACCATTTACTACACAGCATTCTATCCCGCATATTTTACTCGATCTTGTGAGAAAGGGCCTGGAAACGGAAGGATTCTCACAAATGGTAAGAGCATTTCGCGAATTCCGTTCCGAACGGAAAAAGAGGACTACCTCTGGAGGTTGTCCACAATTTCCGAAAAGATTTTCCGGAAAGTTGCTTTTCCATTTTACCTCAAACCGAAATTTCCGGATTTTTTGGCTAAATGGTAAGCACCCTGGTCTCCCTCGCTCTTGTCACGCTCCGCAGCGTAAGCCAATCAGAAACCGGCTAAGGCGAGACCAGGGGTGCTTACCATTTAGCCAAAAAATCCGGAAATGTCGGTTTGAGGTCAAATGGAAAGGCAATTTTCCGGAAAATCTTTTCGGCAGTTTCAACGTTTCCGAACGATTTTGGACCTTTTATGTTACACGATGCAACGCCTGCTGAAACTTTTTTTGCAGGGCCGTTGCAAATGAGTTTCAGCTAAAAGTTTCAACGTGTAGCAGCGGCTTTAGGTCGGTATATCCGAAGGTACAATTATAGAGAAAAACAAGATCTCTCAGTTCTCTGTCATATGTTAGTGGTAGTAATGCAAGAGTCAACAGTAGTTGTTTATAGGACATCTCGCCAATTATAGTTCTTAGTATCCAGCGAGTTGCGCGCCTCTGGACCCTTTCCAAGATCGTTATTAGATGGTAGGTACTTGGTGTATTTTGTCATTTAGTGGTTATCTATTGCACAAAATTATCTAAACACGGTAAAACCTTCAGGGTTAGGATTACGGTTAGCGTTAGGGTTAGCGTTAACGTTAGGGTTAGGTTAGGGTAATTGTATAATTACTGAACGTTTTATACCTTGTTTAAAAAAAATTCAAACAATAGAAAAAGAGATGCCAAGTACCTACCTTCTTAGATTGACACTAGCAGGAGACCATACCACTGTCGCATTGGATAGCTGTGATTTCACGAGGGATAGATACACTGTAGATAATGTCGGTGATAAGAGGACAAGTTCTCTTTAGGAGACCCAGCATTCTATTCGCGTAACATGCAAGGCTCACGATAGATTGCTAGAGGTAGTAACGCCAAGATCTTTTTCTTCCTGAACGCGTTGTAAAATTACATCGCCAAGGTGATATTCGTGAGTTACAGGTGTTTTCCTTCGCGTGACTGTTAACACTTTGCATTTGGATGCGTTAAACTTCATCAAATTTGATTCATGGCTCCAGGTGTTCAAACTTGTCAAATCCTGCTGGAGACTAACAGTCTTTCGCTGCTAAAATTGTACGGTGCAGCTTGGTGTCATCAGCATACAAGGCAGTGCTGGTATTCTCGTGGATGGCATCAGGGAGGTCATTGATAAATATCACAAAGAGGAGTGGGCCGACAAGACTACCCTGGGGTATTCTTTGGGGTACACCAGAGGTGACCGGTGAACGAATACTAAATCCTTGAATATGATTGGCTAATCGCGCGCGCTTCAGCGGTACGGACCGCTCCAAAATGTCCAAACTTTAGCAACTTTTTGTAACCGCGTGAAAGTGTCGTAAACAACGTAAATTGTAAATATTTTAGTCAGAGTCAAACAATTATGGATTCCGATAACGAGAGCTATCATAGCGAAAGTGAATTTTATTATCTTGACGAGGAACCGTACTTCAAGAAAACAAATATTTTGGAAACAACCAACAGTAGTGAAGACGAAGAAATGTCAAAAATCCAAGACTTTATTGAAGCACAAAGGTCGGATAACACGACCAGAAAAACCACCGATCTGTGGAATGGGCCCGAATTATTAGCTTTCGCTGTCAAGGTGTAACGGGAAAAACCACAACAATAGGCCTTTTTCGATATATTAAAATTCAACTTAAAACAGAGGTTTAGAAGACAAAGACAATGGAAAGTGGATGATATATAAATATTTTTCACATTCATTCCAACGTTGATGAAATGGTATATGAAATGAATCATATATGAACTGCGGATATGAAATCAAGTGAAGCTATGATCTTCGCAGTTATGAGAGCAATTTTTTCAATTGCGTAGAGAAGCCTGAAAAATTCAGGACTTCAACGGGGTTTGAACCCGTGACCTCGCGATAACTGCGAAGATCATAGCTTCACTTAATTTCATATCCGCAGTTCATATATGATTCATTTCATATACCATTTCATAATTGATTCATTCCTCACGGGACCGTTAAAACCCACAAATGACCAGCTCCCAACGTCAGTGGCTTCATAGCTCAGTTGGTTAGAGCGTCGCACCGGAATCGCGAGGTCACGGGTTGAAACCCCGTTGAAGTCCTGAATTTTTCAGGCTTCTCTACGCAATTGCAAAAATTGCTCTCATAACTGCGAAGATCATAGCTTCACTTCGTTCCAACGTGTTTTTATTGTTTTTCTCCTCACTGCCTCACTATCAACCTGAATATTGATATTTCGAAAATCGCCTATAGAAAGATCATGAGTCCCAGGGGAAAATCATAAAATTGCTCTTGTCCAGCGAAGAGCAGCAAGTGCAACCATGGAATCGCTGTTGGCGTCAAACAACACCTCTCAAAAATTTGAACTACAGTAGAACCCCGGTAACTCGAACTCTAAAGGAAACGAAGAACTGTTCGAGTTAGCGGGGTTTCGGGTTATCGGGGTCGATTAAAATATTCAATTTTCCAGGTTAATAAAATAGCGTATTGGTTTTCAGCACTTCGGTATACAATACAGTGCAAATTAACCTTATTTCACGGGAAACTAATACTTTTTGTAATAACTGTAAGGATTATGTATTCTTCCAACAATGCAATACTGAATGTTTATTTAATACACTTAATTTATGTTCCCTTTTGCGTCGGAGTCGTTCTATTATCCGTTAAGTTCTTATTGCTTAGCGGCCCAAAAAATGAATGCAGCGTCGGTTGTCGTAGGGAGCTCCTGAAGATTCTTTCTGCTAATGCGTGAAATTCAAGTTATCGGGGTAAATTTTGATCAAGGGAAACGAATTTTAGCTCGAGTTAGCGGGCGAGTTCGAGTTAACCGTGTCAAAATGACTGAAAAGTTGGGTCAAATCCAAGGGAATTGAGACTCATTTCGAGTTAGCGGGGGAGTTCGAGTTACCGGGGTTCTACTGTATTTACAAGCGAAAGTGGGCGGGGTAGTGACTCAGTAATTCGGGCCCATTCCACAGATCAGTGGTTTTCATAGCATGAACCATTTCCTATTTTTTCGTAGCTTGCGTAGCTGGCGGGATATTTTTATTGCAGTATTATTTAAACATGCGGGAGTAAATCGATGGTTGCTTCGTTGTTTTGGCCGCCAGTGAAATCCCTAGTCCCCATTCTAGTCGCAGCCTACTCGCTGCCAAAATCATCGTACTCGCGAGTGTTTAAATAATCCTGCGGTAAAATATAACGCCAGCTACGCAGGCTATCTGTTGGTTTGATTTGAAGCTCATGCTCAACTTTATTTGAACAATAATAACTAAAGGAACAAAAACCCATTAAGGACCACAACAACAACAAAAACAAGTAAAAGAGCATTCGCGTCTTTTCAACACCAGCTACAACAACAACAACAACAACAAACATCTTTATTTATACCATACAATGACAACAGAGAGAGGGAAAAAAGGACAACATCACATATGTAAGGTATAAAGCAACCTAGAAATAACTAAAGAGCAAATCTGGCTAGGAGGCAAACTAATAAACTATTTCAAATTATTTTTCTCAGTTGTTACATGGAGGCACAAGTATGAAGAAAAAGCAAGCACACCCGCACACATAAGTCATCGTTCAAAGAAAATTGGAAAACAAAACAACAGCCTGCAACAACAAGAGAAAAAAAACTTAATAAGACTCGAGAATATCATTTTTTTAACGACCGTTTAAGGTTGCAAAGGCTACGACTCTTGAGAGATTCTTCAAGATTATTCCAAAGAAAACCTCCTTAAAGCGAATATTAAATCTACCATAGTTTGTTCTCACGGAAGGAATACAAAATGTAGATCTAGAGGCCAGCCTAGTTTGATACTTGTGCCTTGAAGATATAGAGCTAAAGAGATTACTGAAGAAAGATGGGAGCATATTTCAATGAAATTTAAACATAAAAGTGCAATTCAAATAATATATAACATCAAGAAATTTCAGAATGTTCAACGGCTCTAAACAAAGGAGAAGTATGATCATTATACTGGGAAAAGGTAATGATTCTTATTGCCTTTTTCTGCAATACAATTAACGGATTTAGACTAGTTACGTAAGTATTGCCCCAGGTGGTGGCACCGTATATAAGAAAAGGGTAAATAAGAGAAAAATACATCTATTTTAAAATAGTAAGAGAAACATAATGACGCAACTTAGCTAGGATCCCAATACCTCTAGAGATTTTCTTGCTTAACTGATGATTGTGTTCCTTGAAATTAAGATGAGCATCTATTACTACTCCAAGATATTTGATATGGTCCTTTTCTTTAATTGGTGTTTGTTTTACTTTTAACAAGATGGTTTTAGCCGCTTTTTTTTCTGAAAAGGGTGGAAGATAACAAAATCTATTTTATCAATATTTAAGGACAGTTTGTTAGAACACAACCAATCATGGACATGTTTCAATTCTTGATTCACTCTAGTTTCTAAGGAATCCAAAGATGAGTCTGTTAAGAATAAATTTTAATCGTTTGCAAAGAGGTGAAAATCAAACACAATAGAGCAGTTACTAAAATCATTGATGTACAAAAGGAATAGACCCCTCTGAGGGACGCCACATGTAGATGGTTTTCAAAGCTGAAACACGATTAGCAACCACGATTAGTAACTACCGCTTTCTGGCGACACAGTCGATCCTGGCTGTAAAAGAAGTCGCTATGTTTGAGGCCCTCTGGACTTTGTATGCCCACTCCCCTTCTTATACAGCCAGTTAATCTTTAGTGTGAACCGTATCGATACTCTGGACGCTAACATCCAGTAGTCCATGATGTCCAGGACGGCAGGTACAAAACACAGGTAATTGTTTTACCAATGCAGAAAGTATCCTAAACATTCAACGAACATTAACATTAACGACTGATGAGTATGGTCACCCTTTGGCCATACGAAACAAAGTTGTAGTAATAAAACGATGAAGGGGAGCAGGGCTGGCGCAGTGGTGAGAGCACTCGCCTTCCACCAATGTGGCTCAGGATCGATTCCCGGATTCTACGCTGTATGTGGGTTGAGTTTGTTGGTTCTCTACTCTGCTCCGATAGGTTTTTCCCCGGGTACTGTGGTTTTCCCCTCTCCTCAAAAACCAACATTTGCAGGCGTAGCTCAGTTGACTAGCGCGCGGCTTTCGGAGCAAGGGGTCCCCAATTCGATCCTCGGTGACTTCAACGTCTGTTTCCACTTTCCTCTGACCCGTGTAGCTATAGCTTTAAATATCCGTGAAAAGG
This sequence comes from Montipora capitata, assembly GCA_949126865.1. Taxonomy (NCBI): domain Eukaryota; kingdom Metazoa; phylum Cnidaria; class Anthozoa; order Scleractinia; family Acroporidae; genus Montipora; species Montipora capitata. Next base: position 67,078,956 of record OX421445.1, read on the forward strand.
AACACTGACAGAGGGAGGGGGGTAAAAGGCGCACCGTCGGCTTCCATTGATACCAGTTTCATAACTGAAGGAACTACCGACGTTAAATAAATTGACTTTACTTTATCACTCCTGAAGTCCTGAACTGATCAACATGCAAGAATATACACTGCTCCTAGAACAGTTGAGCGCTCTTCGAAAATCTGTTCACCTCAAGGAAAAAAGCTATATGTACCACATGCGTGGGACATCTGGGGTGGCTTTATAGCTTAACCTCCATCCTAGACATCAGCACTGCACTGATGAGGCCCAGAAGGCCGAAACAGTACTGTCTGCAGTTAGTTATATATATATATATATATATATATATATATCGACCGCCGGTTATAGAATTAATTTTCTTCCCGCTTCTTCTTCTTTTCTCACGACTGCGCCAGTCCTGCTCCCCACTCGCCTACCACCAATGTGGCCCGGGATCGATTCTCGTATTTGACGCCATATGAGGGTTGAACTTGTTGGTTCTCTACTCTGCTCCGAGAGGTTTTTCCCAGGGTACTCTGGTTTTCTCCTCTCCTCAAAAACCAATATTTTATTTGATTTTAGTTGTGGTTTCAGTTTATTTGTGGTCTCCCCAATTAGTGCAGTACTCGTGCTCGTCTAATAACCTTGAGATTGAAATAAAGGGATTATTGTGTGCTTCTGCATAGGTAATATGCTTTGTACAGCACTCACAGATGCAATGTCAATCACCTTGTACATCACTGTCAAATTTACCATGTAGAACAAAAAGGAAAAAAGGAAAATCACTGATCATGGAGTGACTCCTCTCTTCGGATCCCAGGGAAAGGGGGTACTTCCATATAAAAAGGACGGGGGTGCTCGTCGTACCTTTTATAGGTTTAAAAAGCGGTGGTAACTCTTAGGGCCTGAAAAGGTCCACAGCGGGAGCTTTAGCGGTACCTTTTAGGGTACTGAGCCGAAAAATTATGGCAAGAGACCTTTCATAATTAACTAATTTTTTTTAATTTTGACCGGTTAAAACCCATAATTTGATACCTCTTAGGGGTGAAAAACTTTCATGCCACGCCCACAAGACAGGATCTTGGTACCTCTTAGGGGTCCTTTTCAAAATTTCCGACGAGCACCCCCGGCCTTTTTATATGGAAGTCTTCCCCCCTCCGGGCTTCTGATTCCACCAGTAAAGGATGCGAGGACTCCTGGTGTAGTCCCCGTTTGTCGGGGAACCAAATAGAATGACCACGTTGGTCATTTGCTATGATTTTTCTCCCACTGACTCAAAAAATTGATGTCTGAGGCCATAGAAAGAAAAAGAAGCCATAGAATTTCACCAAATTTGGCAGGTACAAAGTTTGATGAGTTACCTTGCAATCGCCATCTTTTCGTGTGATCTGTGAGTTATTGTGACGTCACAAATGGTGTCTAAATTTGGTATGGGTTTTGCATTTTAGAAAAAAAAAAGATAAAAAGTGCATATTAATGTTTTGCATGAGATTTTATGATTACCGGTGAAAACCCCATTTCAATCAGATAAAACGGCTTTAATTTATAAGCAATCAAAGAATTCAAATTTCCCGCCTTAATGCCCATATATGGTCAAAATTAGGCTATTTACACGCTAAGAACATTTAACATATTGGTACAGGAGTTAAGCCTAAAATATATAAAATCAAATTTGTAGTTTTTTTGACTTTATATTTTTGGTGCTATGACGCTTAACTCCTGTACCAATATGTTAAATGTTCTTTGCGTGTAAATAGCCTAATTTTGACCATATATGGGCATTAAGGCGGGAAATTTGAATTCTCTGATTTTCTGTAACTTCGCGCCATTTTATCCGATTCAGATGGAGTTTTCTTTAAAAACATTCTATTAGTATAGCAAAAATGTCTGTAATCTTTTCAACACTGATTTTCAAATTTTTAAGGATGTTACTAAAATTAGATGGCACTTATGACGTCACACTTTTTTAAAACGTCAAAAATTACCTTACAATGGCTTAAATCTAACGAAATTTTTTTACTAATTAACACGTTTTAATATCTTCCCTCAATTTAAATATAAACTTTTTATCTGTGGGCCAAAACTTGAATTTTCGAAGGAGTGGGAGAAAAGCCCTCTATAATGACCAAAGTGGACTATGAAGTGAACTTCCCAGCATTCCCCCGCTTTGGTTTTCACATGACGTCACGACCACCATGTTAAATTAACAATGTCTTTTTTTATATCATTTGTTCTATGATCAAAAAATCACTTCCTTTTTTTCTTTAGATTTTGAAAAGTGTGTTTGCTTAACACCTGGCTGCCATTTTGTATCCAAAGACTGTTTACTTTGAGAGCAAGTTTTGGATGATTCACGGCGTACAGACGTACAGATCGAGCACCATGACCTCAGGCCAAATATTTTCCCGTCGGGCTCTCCCACTCAAACTCCATTTACACACGCCAAAACATCGGCACGGCACGGCACATTTTTGGCACCGTGCTGACCATTTTTGTGCAGGGCACTCCAAATTTTACACATGTAAACGCAGCGGTTCCAAATGAAATGTGGCACCAGTGCCCAAAATTCTTGGGGTGCCAAGACTACCTCCTGGAGGTAGTCTCAGCACGGGTAATGGAGGCACCTTGCCGAGACTAACGTTCGTGTAAACGCTCTCCCGTGCCGTCCGTTCCAGACCTTTTTGTTTTAACTTTTTGTTATAAATCTAATCCTCGCGCATGCGTAATTGTCACAAAAATGGCAGCCGAAGAGATACAAACACGTTCCGTTCGCCAAAGAAAAACCTGAAGAACCGTGGAATAAGCTGGCCCGACGAGGACCAAAAAACAACTATTAAAAACCAGGTCTTTTTCTTTTTTTTTTTTCTTCTGAGTTTTTCAAAGAGATCTCGATATAGAAAATAACACAAACAGCGGTGATAAACATTGTATTCCAACGCATTTTTATAAAACTTGACGTTTCGTATGCTAGTCAACACACATTTTCAAAAGTGACCGTTACAATTTTTAAAAACTATATATATGTCGTAAACAATAGGGGTCTGGAACCTAGACTAAGAAAAATGATCTGCAGCAGTACGTGTCTAGACATAATGAAAAGTAATAGCTAAAACAGCAATAACTTCTCACTACTAATATCGACATTAAGGGAAGACTTTAGCTCTTGAATGAACAAAGTCTCTTTAATTTTGCAGTGAAAGTCAGTTTTTCCGGACGCTAAAATGTCAAAGTGATCCCATTTAATGTCGTGGCCAGTGGTTTTCACATGATCAGCAATGGCTGATGAATGGTCACTTTTAGCTAGGGCCTTGAAATGTTCTGTTTTTCTGTCGTGGAGTCTTCGTTTTGTTTTGCCAATGTAGAATTCATCGCAGTTCCAGCAGACAGCTGCGATGAATTCTACATTGGCAAAACAAAACGAAGTCACTTTTGAAAATGTGTGTTGACTAGCATACGAAACGTCAGGTTTTATAAAAATGCGTTGGAATACAATGTTTATCACCGCTGTTTGTGTTATTTTCTTAATCAAGCTACGATGGCCTAAGAACAAGAGTTTATAAGATCTCCATATCTTTCCTCCCAGAATAGACTATCAACGTTTTGAACTTCAACTTCACTTCAACTATCTCACAATAGACTGGCCCGCAAAATAGTAATTGCTGATCCGTTTTTGATGTAAGGCATATTTTACGCTTAACGCGCGATGCAAAATGATTGCTTGTTGTCTATCCGCCATTTTCGGGTATAAAACAGACGGAAATTAGGAGTGCCAATTAAAAATTGGAACCGCGCCGAGCAAGAGAAAAATCTTTAGTTTTTGGTCGTGTAAATGGGTAGTACCGTGCCGAAATGGTTTGTGCAAGGTCCCAAAAATGTGCCGTGCCGTGCCAATTTTTTGGCGCATGTAAATGAGGTTTAGTCCCCACAACGACCCCACAACACGAACACCAACAGAGGGTGGTTAACCTGTGGTCTATCCGGGGTCTTTTATGATTGGTAATGCATGATGGGAATTGAAAATGGCCGCACGATCAACCCTTTTGTTAAGCGTAACACTGCTTCCAATTGCTTGTTATCTGAGTTCCCGTTTCTTCGCATTCTTCCTGTAACAGATTGGACATGACTAGCTGTCCTAGATATGTTTAGCTAAAGTTAAATTTAGATAGAAGTTGCATTGACAACGCTTTCATGAAAAACGCTTTTCCTGGATTTAAAGTTAACGGTAAGCTTCCTTTAATGTATGTGTCAACGCAGAAGTCTGATTTACTTCTCTCGTTCAATATCTTGAATAATGGTCTCAGCTTCTCAAATGGACAGATGCATTCAAAACGCAAGTTGGTTCTTAATCATTTCTTTTTTTTCAGTGCAAATTACATGTACAGTCTTACAAATTAGGTATGAGGTCGTATGTCAGAAAATTTACGATTACATTTAATTTCACATCGTCATTTATCCTTCAAAGGAAATTGAACCTCCGTTAACGTATCCAGTTTCCTTTTCAGGTAATAAGAGAAAGAAACAATGAGACACAACATGCCACCTCCCCTAATGTCTCAAAGAGCTCTACCACCTAACATAAGAATGCCTGCACTGCATGGACCTTTGGGACCCGGGCAGAGAGGATCTCTATTAGGTCAACCCCCTGGGCAATTCATGAGAGGACCATTTGATCCAAGGAATGTGATGAACAATGTTCAAGGACCACCTTTTGGAGGGCAACAAGGAAGTGCACCTATGTTACCAAATTTACAGGTACTTTTTTTTAGATACTGTAGTTATATGTGTCTTCAGTTCATTTTGTTTGGCACAGTAAGTCAGTTTGTCAGGGTTTCTTTTTAAATGTTATGTTCCAGTTTGTCCTTCTCTATGCAGCTGAATTGATTAGTGTTTTACCTTTCATGAGTAAAATGCTGAATCAATAATTATTTTTGGTTAGGGTTCTTAACTCAAAACTTTCTAATTTTAATTTTTTAACCCATTGACACTTCAAACGCCCTAGGACGCCCACAGTTGACGAGTAAAATCGTCTGGCATTAGACAGAGTAAAGTCTGTTTCAAAATCTGTAAATTCTCACTCCCAGGGGTCAATAGGTTATATTACAATGACTGCCAAATTATCTCGTGCTCATTGCCTTATTTTTATTGAAAATAAGCGGACAGACACATAGATTTATAATTTATGCGATAATGATGCGATATTGCTTGCATCAGATTGAAGTTTCTTTTTTTTGTCTCGCGTTCTTCTCGTGTTTTGACTTACCGTATTTACCCGTGTATAAGTCGATCCCATGTATGAGTCGACCCCCCATTTTTGATGGCAAAAAAAGCAATTTCTTAATTTCTTTGCTAAATGTTCATGGGATACTAATCTTGCATTCTTCGATTTCTGGAACTGTGGATTCACAAAAAATTAAGGGCCTCAAGCGCTTAATAGTTTTGTGGTTCAGCAGTTGTTGTGTATGCGGGCATTTTGTCCTTGAGTTTCGAAAAGGTTCTCAGAAAATCGAACATGTAAACCTCAAGCTAACCTGTTTCGTTGTTCAACGATAAAGGGCTTTAGAGGATAAGCACAACATCACAGAAGCAGGAGTCAATCTTTGAAAATAACTTGCGAACGATGCGAAAATGTGCAAGGTTTAATTGGTCCTTGACTTATAATTTCTCACATGACAAACAAAACAAAACTCATAAACCAAACAATACAAAGTTTGCAAAAGCATTTAAATCAGCCAGGTTTGTATAAAGAATAAAAAACAATCATTACCAACCAGCATTTTCACACAACACGAGTGACAATGCTTGCACACTAACATGAGGTATCGCGCCAGGTTACTAAGCCATTGAACGATCGCGTTTATTTAGAGAAACAGAAGTGCCTTTTAGAGCTTTCCGCCTTTGGAAAACGAAAATTTCCAGGGTCTATTTCATATTTGTGCTTGTGAGTATCTTCAACATTTAGATTTGGACAAATCTGCGTTCGTTATGCCCAAGACAACATTATTATGTTAATTTTGAATAAATTACTAAGCTGGAACTTGGCTCAAAATCTTTGACCCGTGTATAAGTCGAGGGTGATTTTTGGAGCTTCTTTTGAGGCCATAAAAGGTCGACTTATACACGGGTAAATACGGTAATTCTGACCCCTCTGCCTTTTTGTTATTGTAAAAAACAAAGTGATGTCAGTTTTTCATGTGGCTGTCCTGTTATTGACAATGAATTTTGTCATAACATTGTCAAAGTAGTCTGCGGATCCACTCAGCTATTGCCTCGTGGATCCACAGCTACTTTGACGAAAATCATGATCAATAACAGGACAGACGCATGAAAAACTGACATCAATTTGTTAAATTTAAGACAAAAGTGATACAGGAGTGGTAGGTGGATTATTTAAGGGAAAAGGAACTATCGTTTGCAAGGAAACTCCATAGAGTGGCTAGACTCTATTGGGACAAGTACTGGATTTAGGGGAGAAAAAGTTTTCTTTCCATTTGTTCGAGAAAGCTGTCAGACAAATACTACTGAGTGCTACTTGTTGTTCAATTTAAATAAGAGAATTCAACTTGCTCTTAAATACAACACTGTACTTACATACAAGTTGACGCTTTGGCTAGTTTATGAGTATAAAGATGAAATCTCGTAAGAAAAAGAACAAGATGAGTAGCTGTAAAACTTGAAACTTTAGATTGAAGATCTGAAAGAGTTATGCCCTTTTGATGGAGTTGTTTGACATCATTCCAAAAACATTGTGTAATACCAGGTACTGAACTTTTTCAAGCATGCAAAGATAAGGATCCTTTTTCTTAAGTCAATAACTACCATAGAATTCTAAAAGTAGCAGCCCTCCCCTGAAAGTAACGTTAATTTTTTACGCTTCTGTTAAATCCCCTCCCCCGAAAGTAACAATCCCCTTGAAAGTAGCAGCCCATTCAATAATCTTGTCATTTAAAACAATAAATGCAACACCATACTTGAGGATCGATTGATTAACAAAACTCCAGCGAAATATCAAACAATATTATTATTGTCTCCTGGAATACAGCAACTGGAATGTGGGAAAAACTCTAATACGGTACTATAATGTATACGGCAAATATTGTCTCATTTTTCCTGAACTAAACACAAATAACTGTTTTTATTATGTAAACACCAATGAAATACGAAGTGACCTTTTGCACGAAAACATGATATCTTCACACGTGAAGGTAACATGTTATCTTCACACATGAAAATATCACTGTTGCTATGGTTAGATATGAAAATAGCACCTTTAGATGCCTTTTGGGAAATAAATTAGTATTTCACTGATGTTTATATAGTATATAGAATATTATATGGCTGCTTGGAGTTACGAAACTTCTCTTCTAGTGATGAAAAATATTTCACCCTGCTTACTGTTGAAATATTTTTCAACAATCTCCACGTGACCATGTAATATCCTCTATATAAGCGTAGCATGTAATGATGATGGAACAACCTGAGTGGACCAAGCAAAGCCAGAAACCTTTGGCATCCTTCATTTATTTTTAACTTGACTGAATCCTGCTAAAAAATTTACAAACTACAGTACCTTACATATTACGATGAACATAATTTTATTACGAATGCATTTACTACTGAATTACCTTATTTACCCGCATATCAGTCAATCCTGTGTGTAAGGTGACCCCCCATTTTTGATGGCAAAAAAGGTAAAAAGTGAATATTCATGGGATAGTAATCTTGTATTCTTTGATTTCTGGAACTGTGAATACCTAAAAAAATCAGGACCTCAAACTAACCTGTTTCGCTGTCCAGGGATAAAGGGCTTTAGAGAATAAGCACATTACATCACAAAAGCTGGAGTCAGTCTTTGAAAATGACTTCAAAAATCATGCAAAACATGCAAGGTTTAATTGGTGCTTGATTTATAATATCTCACGTGACACGCAAAACGAAAAACTCCTAAACCAAACACTACCAAGTTTGCAAATGCATTTAAATCTGCAAGGTTTGTATACAGAATAAAAAACAATCATTATCAACCAGCATTTTCAGGCAACGTGAGTGTCGATGCTTGCACGTAAACATGAGGTATTCTGCCAGGTTACTAAGCTGTTGAACGATCGTGTTTTATTTGAAGAAACAGAAATGCCTTTTTGAGCTTTCCGCCTTTGGTGACTGAAAATTTCCAGTGTCTATTTCATATTTGTGTTAGTATCTTCAACATTTAGAGTTGGACAAATCCAAACTTTTGTTTTTTGAATAAATTATTTAGCTGGAACTTGGCTCTAAATCTTTGACCCTTGTATGAGTCGAGGGCAATTTTTGGAGCTTCTTTTGAGGCCATAAAAGGTCGACTTATACACGGGTAAATACGGTAAGTCATTTACGCCTGCAAGTATCCATACGAAAAATAAACCCATCTCCATTGCACGTTGTCAGGCTAGAAACTGTCTTATCAAAATTATTGTTACACAAGGCTGCTTCCTAAGAAAATTGTCCAGGAGCCCTTTCAGGCTTCCAACATTAAAAGTTAGTAGCCCAAGTCATTTTTCAAGAGCCCAGAATTAATTAATTCCAGCTTGGATCAGCTGTTTGGGCTACTTGTTCAGAAATTTGGTCGCCCGCACTCGCAAATAAGGCGCCCCAGGCGACCGGGCGACCGTTAGGCAGCAACCTTGTTACAGCTTGTTTTTGTTTGGTTGCGTAACCAGCATTTAATCTGAACAACTAAATATAAATGAACTTTTGATCCAAGAAGAGTTTAAACCAAGAAGAAAAATGAACAACAGCATCTAGAGGCATGTTATCAAAGGTTTATAATAATAATTGTTTACAAATTATTATTTTTTAAAAATCAGTCAAGACCAATGATGCCAAATCAAATTCCACCACAAATTATGACAAACCAGCAAATGCAGCAAAATCTATCTCAGACGCAGAGCAAAGGTCCTCCCATGATTGACTCTAATGGAGATATGTGGCTTGAACACAAGACTTCTGAAGGAAAACTTTACTATTACAATGCACGTACAAGGGAGTCAGCATGGGAGAAACCAAAGAACCTGGTTACTCAGCCACTGAAGGCTCAGACTCCTAATCAGCAACAAGGGCAGCAGTCCATACAGCATACTCAGGTATGACTCATTGTTGGCTATAAATACACTTTTATTCCTTTATGAACTGTTTATTTTGCCATACATTCAATAATTCCGGAAGGCCTAACCTTTAAGCCCAACTGTCATTGTCTACATTTTGGCTTCCATCATCATCATCATCATCATTATTATTAGTATTATTATTATTATTATTATTATTATGTTAAACATGCAAAGCCAAGCAGAAAGTTAAAATGAGAGGAGCCAAAGCCTTTCCAAAGATGCTGTGTAAACCTGATTTATCAAATACTATGATTAGTAAGACATAGCTTTGGAGATTGTCAAACTGAGACAAGGGATTACAGGTAATGGTCTGATAGACACAAAGAAATCAGCAAAGGAATGAACAATGCATTACTTGCGACTTACAGAAAGTGTAGAACCCATTTTTAACTTTTACTGAAAACTTTGAACAATAGGCATCTTGGTTCTCATGGTAAGACACAGGTGCCCCAAGCTCAATGCGAGGGAAAGCCAACGAAAATATAAGGATTTGTATGGGAATCCCGCTAAAAGACCTGAGAAGATAATTTTACGAAAAAATTATCAATTAAAAAGCCTAACCTTATTGCCATTGTGGTATTTTACTATAACTGTGGACAACTGAGGAAGTGATGACCAATTCAATTCGTGTCGAATCTGGGAAAGAAAAACACACAGGAGGGAAGCGACCCACAATGGCAATAAGGTTAGAGGCTTTTTAACTGAGAACTTTTTTGGTACATGTAAAATTATTTTCTCAGGTGTTTTAGCGGGATTCCCATATAAATCCTTATATTTTTGTTTACTTTCCCTCACATTGAGCTTGGGGTGCCTGTGGGAAAGAGAATTCATGCTTTATTTGTCAAACTGATTGTCTGAAGCCAAAAGTCAGTTTGGCAGTTGTGGTCAAGGTGCAATTAGGTAAAACTGAGAATAATTTTAATGTGCTTAAACATTGTGTGATCAAGTATGTTCATCTGAAAATGTTCAGTGTCATTCAGACTAAGAGACTGAAGTAAGTATGAAATATAGCACGTTAAGTTTTTTTTTAATTTCAGGTGTTTTCGTATGGATTTTTCTCATTTTCTTTGAGAATTATTGGTTTTGTTGTGAGTGGTAAATTATTTGAACCAAATTTTTCAAAAGTGGCCTCAAGAGAACAAGCTTCATGATCCTCTTATTCACTTACAGAGGCAAAATGAAGGGCAGCAACAAACACCCACAGAGCAGGACACAACCCAAGTGAACAAACAACAAAACCCCCCACCGTCACAGAGTGTAGGACAGCAGGGAGTAGGGGCTTCTGCAAAGCAACCTCAACCCCAAAGGTACAAGGATTAAAAATTAATATTCATAAAACTGTATGTGACGGCCTCAGAAATTTGACTGCCAAGTAAGCCTGGTGGTTTCACGAGTTCTCCTTGCCAAGGTAAAACATGTAAATATTGACGCACTAAGTCAAATAAAATTTTTCCAATGACTGCAGAATTCTCGTGCGCTCATTGGCTAATTTTTGTTGTCAATAAGCGGACAGACACATAAATTTATAATTTATGCGAAACTGATGTGATATTGTTCGTGTCAGATTGAATGAAATTGAGGTTTCTCACATTTTTCTGACTTAATTTTGACATCTCTGCCTTTTTTGTTGTTGTAAAAACCAAATCGATGTCAGTTTTTCATGCGCCTGTCCTGTTATTGACAATGAATTTCGTCATAACATTGTCAAAGTAGGGTGCGAATCCACGCGGCTATCGCCTTGTGGATCCCCAGCTACTTTGACAATGAGGAAATTCATGATCAATAACAGGACAGATGCATGAGAAACTGACATCAATTTGTTAAGGTGATTTTAACAGGGTATTTATAACACAAGACTGGGAAGGTTCTTTTAATGTAGGTTGCAACCCTGTTGCACAGTCAGATACATGTACATCTCACAAGAGAAGGGAGTCAAGCAAGCCATTGAAGGAAAAGCTGCAAAGAGCAAAGATCAAAATCCAAATTAGGAGGGATTGTTCAGTGATTCATTTTGCCCTGCGTTTTGCGTATTTTACGCATTACATTCATTAAATACCCATTGGTTTCCGTCGAACGCGTCCCGAGTACGCATGCATACCGTAGTTATTCGGTTATAAGGCGCACTCGGTTATAAGACGCACCCCAAACTTAGCAGTTTAATCAAGCTAAGTTCTCAAACTGAAAATTACGCGAAAATACTCGGTTATAAGGCACACCAAAAAATTGAGAGTTATCAAAAGGATGTGATGAATTTGAGAACAATTATCCTTACACAATTAATAACTGCGAACTCTCTTTGTTAACGTAAACAGAGTGAAAAAAGCACGCATTTAATGATATACGTAAAAACAAAAGCTAAAAGTTCACTCCTGAAATGATAAACATACAACGCATACACGTTTATTTGAACCTTCCGACTTAATAAATAGTCAGAGTTCAGACTTCAAGCGAAAGCGAACAGCGCAAAAACTCCCACGGAAAGTCATTCAAAGGTGTTCGACAGCTGAATATCAACACGCCACCAAGGATGCAAATTTTAGTGCACAAGAAAGCCTAGATGAACGAAGAAGGTATGCACTGTTTGTTCAGAGAAGAAACTTTTCATGCGAGCGACAAACACGATTCTTGGAATATTCGAAACAAGGTTCGAACGATTGTACTGTTGTCACGGGTATCACGTTACTGAGCACGTGCTCTTAAGGACGTATGCAAATTTCCGTGTGTTTGCTTTTCTCTTGACGTCATTTAGTGTTCTAAAGGTCTCTAAAAGAACTATTCTTTTTTAATAGACAACTAGAGTCCTTTTCTTGTGTTGTTTAAACTGCAAGTTCTTCTCAAATTGACTTTCTGAATATTACAGTGATTAGACACTAAATGACAGTTTTATTTGTTCTGTTTTACAGTTGTAATTTCTTTACAAGTTTAAACACAGGCATCTGAATTTTAATCAATAAATACCTATACCAAGAGAAAAGACAAAAAACGCTCTATATGATATCTATAAGTATACACTATATGTATATTCATAGATAGGTAGAGGACTTTTTTTCTTTTCTCTTTATATAGGTATTTATTGATTAAAATTCAGATGTCTGTGGTTTAAAAAACATCAATAACTATATGATTGAAAAAATAAAACTACAACTTGTCTTGGTTACAATTTTGACCCATTGCATTTGAGTTGTGACCCATTGATTTCTGCCTGAGGGGTACACTGTATCCATTAACACAATTTTCAAAATGAATCACTGATTGTTAGGCCTTTTCGTTTTATTTTGATAATGAGAGTATGGCATCAATAATACTGCACATTCAAATAATTTGGTTTATGTTAAGCAAGCATCTATGATGATGCTGTGCTGTTGTCAAAACATCCTTTATAATCATATCACTGATTTAGTTAAATCTCTCTCGACCCATTCACTCCTCAGGTGCCCCAGGACGCCCCCAGTTGATGAGTAACATCATCTGGCATTAGAAAGAGTAAAATATTTGTTAAGACTCACTACCCAGAGTCAATGGGTTATTGAGGAATTTGTAACTGAGGTGAAATGAACATTTTTAGTGATCTTTAGGGAACCTTTTTTGTAGCAATACAGGAATGCCTCCACCTGGATCATTAAATTTTGTTCCTGGCATGCCCCCACCACGGTTCCCACCACCTGGACTGATTCCTGGGATGGTGCCACGCTTGCCTCCACCTGGTATTCCACCCTCTGGCCTGGGTATACATCCGATGGGTATACCACCTATTGCAAAGGGTGAGTGGTCAGAACATCGCACAGCAGATGGACGTGTTTACTATTACAACTCCAGAACACTGCAGTCTACATGGGAAAGACCTAAGGAAATGGATGTGCCACCTGTGCAGGGCATTCCACCGCCAGGTGGGTACAGTCTGCTGCAAGGTTTAATAAGGTCACCTTCTCAAGATCAATGGCTTAATTGAAGGACAAATTTAGATCTCCCAGAAACATACGTCAAATTCCATAAGTTGAAAAAGTTCTGTGCAATCCAAAGAGAATTGAAAGCTTGTGCTTCACAAAAAATAATGTATTCTCATCCATGGAAAAGAAATCTGGTTTGTTTGTACAGCTGTATGCTTCTTCATAGCCGTTGTTTCTGGGAAGGACATACTTGAAAATAATGAAAGGTTAATTTGACACGAAATTACTCAACCTTGCTTCTGGTTCAAAAATTGAATTTTGAACTCAGTGATTCTACATACATCATCTCTTTCACTTAGGATTTCCCCCTCCTGGAATGATTCCTCCTGGTCTTTTCCCTGGACTGGGTCAACCAGCAATGGATCAGCAGCCACAATCAGGAAGTGCGGAGGTGATGACAGAATCAAACTCTGAAGGAGGTAAAGAGGAAAAAGACAAACCCACAGATGGAGAAAGTCTTGACGATGTGACAAACACAGGTACATCCATGTACAGTACCATCATTTTTTGTGACAACCTGTACCTAAATGTACATTTATGTGTTTTTACTGCAAACTGTTGTTGCTGGCAAGGTTTATGGCAAAATTCCTGTATCTCTTTGTCCACTGAGAAACGATACATGCGAGCTAGTGGCCTGTGGTCCTGTAGGGAAATAGTGAAAAAAATATATGAAGACTGCCACTGGGGCCCACAGTCCTGTAGTGCAAGACTGAATAATAAGGACATCAAATAGCCTGCCACCGCAGTCCGCGGTCACGTACTGCAAGGTTGTGTAATAATGAAGACATTAAATGGACTGCCACTGTAGTCCACAGTCCCATAGTGAAAGAACAAGGCTTTGCTCTGAGGAAAATTTCAGGGAGCCCTTCTCCCAAGCGTTTCAGCTGGGGTGCCCAGCCCTACATTGTATAAGTTGGTTGCCCGAATTATTTGTGTTTATTTATTTTTTTCAATTCAATGTACCAAATCCAGAAAAATTCTGTGTGTGATGGGTGTCATGAATGCTAATGTAGGTTCCACAGCATATACTGGTACTAATGTTGTGGGAAAATTTGGTCTTGGAGATGTAAATGACAAAGGTGAAAGGCTTATTCAGTTTTGTGAACAGACTAATCTCATGATAGCAAACACGTGGTTTCAACATCCACCACAAAAACTCTATACATGGAAAAGTCCTGGTGATGTTAGAAGGAATCAGATCGACTATAAATTATCATGATAAGTCAACATTGCAGAAATGCCGTTAAACAGGCAAAAACGCAACCAGGGGTCGATATCAATTCAGACTATAACCCGGTCAAGATAAAATTAAGAATCAAGCTAAAGAAACTGGAAAGAGCCAAGACAAGAGAGCAACTAGATCTGAAACTACTAAAGGAACAAGATTACAAAGAAAGGGTCAATATTGAAATCAAAAACAAATTTGAGTCTTTGAATATTGAAGAAACACTACACCAGAACCACAACAAATAAAATATTGATAACAGCATATAAAAACTTCTATAAATGAAACCCTTAAAACAGTACTTCGCAAAAAGCCTAAAGGCAAAAAAAGCGTGGATGACTCGTGAAATTCTCATGGGAGGCAATTGAAGGGAAAAGACTATGAAAACTATCAAAGGTTGAATAAAGAAATCAGAAATGATTGTAAGAAAGCAAAGGACGGTTGGTTCAATCATCAAGATACAGAAATAGAGATTCTAGAGAAACAATTTTTTAAATTAGAACTAGGGAAATGCAGAAGAAAGTCAAACAAGCCACACGCCAAAACAGGGGTAGTAGCAGTGCTGGGTGTATCAAAGATAAAAATGGGAACAGCTTATTTGGCAAAGAAGAGAGAGCACAAAGATGGGTAAAATATGTGGCAGAATTGTATGATGATGACAGAGAACCAATACCACAGTTTCAAGTATGAACCTGGCAAAACATCTTGACAGAAGAAGTTTAGCATGCTTATACACCTAATGAAAAATGGAAAAGCAACAGGCCCAGACGACCTTCTAACTGAGGCACTTAAAGTGTTCGATGAGCAGCACATTACAGATTTGTTCAATATAATCTACAACACTGGCTATATACTAACGGATATGAAACAATCAATCTTTATTCCAATAGCCAAGAAGCCAAAGGCACAAAAATGTTCTGAATACTCAACCATAAGCCTCATGAGCCATGTAACCAAACTGTTGCTAAAAATAATACAAGTGAGAATAACAACCAAGATCAACCTAGAAGTAAGCATTCTATGAAGTGGTTTCAGACCAAAAATGAGTATGAGATAAGGAATTTTCAATCTAAGAACAATACGTGAAAGAGCTTTAGAAGTAGAAAAAGAGATCCACATGTTTCATTCACTATACCAAAGCATTTGACAGAGTCAAGCACTCTAAAATGGTAGAATGTCTTCATGAAATTGAAATAGATGAAAAAGATTTGCAGATCATAACAAAGATGTATTGGGAACAATCAACAATTATTGTTAGAATAGAATTTGGTACAACAACAGAATTCCAAATCAAAAAGGATGTGAGACAAGGTTGTGTTTTGTCATTCAGTTTGTTTAA
>OX421445.1:67099606-67129606 GCA_949126865.1 Montipora capitata
CTTAGATTGTCAATGCCCTAAATTCAATTCAAATTGGTGTGGAGCCCGATGAAATTCATAAATTGTGAAATTGTTAACAGTGGAGGCAAAGGTGAAGCCAAAGATGGTGGAGAGAGGAGGACGAGGTCGCCGGATCTGATTAATCAGGTTACATTTTGTGAAGAAACGGTTCAGGTATCAAGGTTCAAGTTGTAATAACATGTTTCATTTTTTTCTTTCACATTCATTTTTTAATATTCTAGGCCAATTTGCTATTCTTTCTGGTTCACCGTAGCTGAAGTCCTGGCATTCAGCTCTTGTAATTTCATGAGCTTATGTGGTATATAAAACATGTTTAGTTATTTTCTTTGACATTCACTGTTAATTGGGCCAATGTTGCATCTCCTTTCTGGTTCATCCAGACTGAAGTGATATTCAGAGTAATGCCTGAGTGCCTCTGGGATATTGTGTTACTGAAACACAGAGAGTGCTTTTTCTCATCGCTATTTTAATCATTCGCTGAAAAACTGAGTGCTTCTGGGATATATAACATGTTTTAAGTATTCTTTTTTACCTTTGCTGCTCATTAAGACCAATGTTGTATATCTTTTCTGGTTCACCCAGGCTGAAATCCTGGCATTCTGTGTGATGCCTGAGTTCTTCTGGGATAATATAACATGTTTTGTTTCTTGAAAAATTTGCTTTTAACTAGGCTATAATGTTATCTAAACAAAATTTTAGTTTCTAAAGAAACTGTGGTACTGCATCGGTGGGAGATTGAAACGGAAATTGATTTTATCAAACGAGTTGATAAAGGTCGAATAACCACCATGAAAGATTTGGAAAGCTGACGTCGACGAAGGGCTAATGCTCGAAATGTCAGCTTTCCAAATCTTTCAGTGGTTATTCGCCCTTTATCAACTCATTTGATAAAGTCAATTTCTGTTATAATGTTATCTATCCTGTCTGTTTCACTCAGTATGAAGTCCTAGCATCCTGTGTGGTGCCTGAACTCTTCTGGGATATACACTGTATATCCCAGTTTCGACTTGTCAAACCTCTAGATTTTTAATTTTTATTGCCATTCGTCATCACTATATGAAATTTACAACAGCCTTGCAATTTTCCCTCTGTGTATCGGTTACAGAAACAGTGAACTCAATAAGTTCGACATTCTCAGCAGGTCTCATGTCCGGAAAATTGATTGGATAGTTCACACCAATTCAGTTTAGAGGCTTTACTTGATTAGTATGTGATCAATGATTGGTCAAACGCGTACTTATCAGTTAATTTCAGTTTCTTTTTACATGTTCCACATTAATTTTAGCCAGTGTTAGTAAATATTTACTAGTCTGACAGTAACCTATCAACTTTTCAATTAAAAATGAAAATGGCATTTTAAGAGTATGGTCTATCTCGGGTTTCCAATGAAATGATTCCTTGATTGCCGTGTGTTTGCCAGACTTGTTCGAAAATATCCAGACTGTTTGTTTTTGTTTTGGTGTTTTGTGGCTGCTGGTCACCCGTGACTGACACTGAATACATTTAAATTTTTAACACATGCTCAATACAAAATATTGTGCAGGCCATGAGGAGAGTCTTCTTTCCTCTTCCCAACTTATCTAGGGCTTGCCGGGTACTAATCCAGAGGTCAGGACTGTAACAAAAACTATTTGTGCATTACTGGGCAGGGCTGGGGGGCAGGTATTTTCCCCGCCTATCCACAGTTTCATTCCCTCCTTTTTAAAGAGAGGAGCAATAGAGTTTATAATTGCAAATTCATTGTTTTTCCCACCACCTTCTCTAATTTTTCTGCCTACTTAAAAATTTAGGGACAGCCCTACTGGAGCATTTATTTTCTTTATTTGTAGCAAGTGAGAACATACCCTCTGTACATGTAGCTGAAGACACAGATGATTCTCCACCAACCAAGAAGCAACGGTACAATATCTAAAAATGCTTTACTTTACTTTGTTTTGGCGAATTATTTTGTGAATTCTTTTACGTTGTAAACTTGGGCTTGCGCAGTGATTAATCAGTCAATTCCTACTGCTGTTACTTTACACAATCAGTACCTTGATTGTGCACTTGTTTTTGTTGGGGACTTTCATGACCAATCTTCTTGTTTAAGAGCTGCAGCCCACGAAAGTTGTCAGAGATGCTAGAAGGGGCTCAGCATTTTTGGACCCAATAGATAAAAAAATTAAATCATTAATTTTCTATGATAACCAAAGGTCTTTGCCCATCTAGCCTAGAAATAGTGTTGTAGTTCAATTTTGACCTCTGGTTTAATTTTTTTGAACCAATACAGAATTTTTGAACCATTTCAATTGTTTTTATAACACCACCCATTTCAATATACTTGGACATGTTTCTATAAACAAGTAGAACTCTTTATGGAGTACCGGTATGTACAATATAAAATAGAGAAAGCATTTTTAAGATTATTATGGTGGATTGCTGTCTATGGTGCTATCAAAGACCAACAAATTTTAGTGATTAGGGTCAAATGCTCAGCTTGGTGATTTGGGTTAAGCACTTTTTTTGAATGGTTAGCTTTCATGTAAGGTTAGCGACACTGCCTGGATTTTAGAATTAGGATTAAGCTTTCAGTTTAGTGATTATGGTTACCGGTATGCACTGTCTTATTTGAAACAGTTAGGATTCCAGGAGGTGACAACTGCAGGCCACATACTGCTGACTGTCTACAAAATAGAATAGTGCTGATAGACAGTATTAATTTTAAGTATAAGCACCCATTTGATTAGTGCTGATAAACAGTATTTAAGTCTGTGCAACCATTTTAAAATGGTTAGCTTTCAATGACTGTGAGTTAGGATCAGTCTACAGTCTGCAAGTGCCAGACTCTGCATTCTAGGTAAAAGATTGGCATGCATTGTAGTGATTGGAGTAACTTAATTGAAGTGTTTAGTCTGAAACAGCCGTTGCCTTGGTCATTGGGTTAAGAATATTGGAAGTCGTCAAGTCTAGGCACCCATTAGCTTTCAATAACTGTGTGTGACTTGCATGTTGACTCGCAGCCGTGGCTGGCATGACTTACACATTGTCCTCTTCTTCTCTCTTTCTTTTTCAGCATTAGCCCTTCCTCAGAGCTAAACCCTTTTTCGTCTTTCACATACAGTGCAGCTCGGAGATAAGCGAACCAAAATATACGCAAAAAACGCGCATACGCAAAACGCGTAAACGCGTAAAAAAAAAACGTGGATGCGCGTCAACACATACGCAAAAAGGCTCATTAGTATTTATGAGCTCTCCCTTTGTCTTTCTTTTGTCGCCTTGTCTTTGTTTTTAGTCTCAGTCGTGTGCGGTGTGGTGAATGTGAAAATAATTTGCGTGTTCTCTGGTCGGTGCGCAAGAAATCTCAGCATATGCTTATTCTAATGGCGCAAAGTCCTTCTGGCTGGATATTTGTGTTTCAAAGCCAAAAATAAAAATAATAATTCATCAATTTTCCTTTTGGAGAAATATAAACCTAGCGACAAACTGCACACAAGAACCTTTTTAACATCGAAATTTACATGAAAGCGTTGAGAGCGATATTATCAAAACAAACTTCGTGCCGGTGCATCCGTTTAGTCGTAAACTAAAAAACACTACTCGAAAGCATAGGGCTCGTCATTAGCAGTTTTGTACAGCCATTCATCATTTAAATTGAGTATTTAACTCCTTCTGTCGTTTTGGATGTGAATACTTAAGTAGAGCGTGACGCTCACCGATGGTGAAAAAATACACAAACAACTTTCGGGTCCAATAATTGTTTTATCATTTGATGACTGAGTTAACTTTATTTTTCACAATTCGCAACAATTAAATCTTTTTTTCTTAAAGCTCAGGAAAACTGCCATTTTCACACAAGAGCATGGTTTGAATTACGCATGAGCAGAATATTATTTGCAGCAAAACACTTATTTGTAGACAGTTATTTGCAGGTCACGTGGTGGGCTCTGGGCCAATGAAAAGGAAGGAAAAAATACATCGAATGATACTAATAATTATTATAATAATTGATGGAAACAGGTAACACAAAAAAGTGGATTTTAAACTGATTTGTGTAAGTTTTTTATGTTAAAAAAGTCAGAATTCATTCACCTTACAGGCATTGCATAACAAAAACAAACAGTTAAAAAGCCTGTCAGTTGAAGGTTAACAAGCATTTGACTATCGGCCAACGATGGACATTGGACAGTCAGAGGACTAGTTTGGCCAATCAGGATGTTTCGTAACAGAATATTAAGAATCAAGTGAAGCTGTGGATCTCGCTCTGTTCCTGCTGCAAGGCCTTTACTACATTCCCCAAAAGAATGCAACCTTGGCTTATTTACATGTTGTGTCTGCCCTCATCCACAAAACGTCTTAATTTTGGGAAGATAAACAGCCATTTGCCAAACTCACTGTTATAACCACACTTCATTAAATCCTCTGAAATGTATCTATAACAAACAATATTCCCCTGAGTTGAACCGTTGATCCTGGGAATATCCATATCCATGTAAAACCTGTTGCACTGGCATAAAAACAGGATAATAACGGCTATTTATTTGTAACCTAGGGGTAATATTAATCTTGGATCATTGAACTGTATTTGACGGTCGAGTAGAAAGTTCTGCACAAACCCCATGCAAGCATCCTTGCAAACAATGATGTTTACAGATAATTTTCCCAAATCATTCGAAACAGACATTTAAATAAAGCTTTACAACAGCGTTGTAAAACGTAGTTAATGGAGCGTGACTCATAGAGCTATCCTCCACATGTCACATTATTTCGTAAACATTACGCAACTCAAACGAGACATTAATGGATTCCTATATTGTAACAATTCGAACTGTGTTCCTTTATCCTTGTCTTTAATACTGTCTGCCTACAGTTATATCCTTTATCTGGATTGGCGAAAAGCAACAACTATCCCCATTCATGTTGCGTTGAGCGCTACAGAAGTTGTTTGTATTAGATGGTACATTAGTCACCATTGGTTTAGTCCTAGACATTAGTCTCAGTGTAAAAGGTCTAGTAAAGTCCAAAGTATCACTCTGTGAGCTCTATAGTTAACTGTAAGGAGTACCTTTACTGTTTACGAATTTTATTCCCACCCTCCCCCCCTTCGGAGGTTTTGTTAAGGTCAAGTTTAAGAAATTCGGGTTCACCTCTCGGTACAGGCTTCGGTTAAGTCTCACAGCGACTTCCCCAAACTTCGGTGTTTTTCATGCTATGCCATTTTACGCTCTCTATCTGCCTTTGTTCTTGTCCGATCCATCATGTGCCGACGGAGTCGGCTCGTAGTGCTGGGGAGATAAGGAGGCTTGAGCTATTTTTACCGCCTACACTCTTTCCATTATAGCACGATGCTGGCCAGAGGTTTAGCTCGTAGTGCCGTGGAAAGTTAGGCTTGTATATCATTATTTGGCTTTTACCGGCCTACAACTTGTCGGATCCGGCGTGGTTCGCCTCGTGCATCGGGGAGATAAGTTCAGGCTTTTAGTCACGACACGGAAGTCGTCTGTCACGCCGATCGTGGAGCGGTGTCCCCCCCCCCCCCCCCTTTACGCCAACATTGTCTCTTGCGTTTTGTTATTGTAGTGTGTTTTAACTATAAATACCCACGGGAACTGCGACATTAACCTGAACAAACTTAGGAAGTGTTCTCCTCTGTCAAATAACTTCAGTCCAGTTTTGTTTTAGATCTTCTAAACGTTCCAAACTAAATGCATCTATTTCTCTGCCTCATAAATTCCGAGTAAACGCTTCTAGAGTGTCTTGTTTCTCATAGTAATTAACACCCAAAAATTACTTGACCACCGGAGGGTTGAAATTCCTGAATTAGTGGATTATTACCGGCAAGTAATGTGGCATGGCAAGTTTGCTTTTCTTTCTCGCATCTTGCCCAAGCAACAGACAGATTGAAGGGAAAAGGGTCTGCTTATCATTGATCTTTTTTGTCAGTATTCTTGTTCATTGGGTTTGAGTGTTTTGAGTTAGGGAGTATGGTGCCTTGTCAAATATGGTGTTTAAAGTAAATTTTGTTGCATTTAATTTAGGGTGGAAAATCACGATAAAACAGGGGAATGGGAGACAAGAATGGAGGAGGAGACCATGCCACTGGAATCTGAAATAACTGAACAGGAACCAGTAGAACAACCTGCTGCAGTCAGTGTTGTCCAAGAGCCAACAAAAACTACTACAGTAGCAGCTGCTAGTGGTAAAAAAGACAAGAAAATGATGTCACTTGATGAGAGAATGAAGGAGTTTAGGGATATGATGCTTGAACGATCAGTAGGTCTTGCAAGTTACCATTTCCATAATAAAAACTACAAGTGTAATTTTATATTCCAACTTTAAAGTGGCACATGCCCATGTAATGCAGCTGCAGCCCATCCTAGCTAATGTTGTTTACCAAAAATATTATGAAGGAGCAGCAAAATATTGCTTTTTAGTGTTTATTAGAAACATGTGCACCAATTTTACATTAGTTTATTGACTTTCTGGATTTGCACACAAATTGTGGTATTTTAATTTTGAATTACTAATAACTACTTAATAACCGAGAGTGAGGTCATTGCAGCAAAATCGCAAACTGAGGCCTTGCCATGTTGACCATGCGCAGCGAGGTCAATACGGCTAGTCCTAGGTTTGAGATTTTTGCTGTAATGACTGAATGGTTAAGGTTATTAAGTTGTTTATTACCAGTATGGCAAACCCAGTCAGAATCTGCGTTGTTTTTTTTTTTCTTTTTACGTGTCGGTAAAAGGAGCCTTCTGCACGTATTATCGTAGGATTGAGAGGGTAGTGGGAAATGCGTAGATTTCTCTGGTGGACACAGTAGAATGATTAACTTAACTGGCAATGGTGTCGAAAGTCATGTAAAGCAAATGCCGTTTTAGTGGATCTTTGAACAAAATATACCCTTTTGAAGCTCAATAATGGCAAGTCAATTGGATACTGAACAAGACAGGCGGTGGAATTTTAAAAGCGACGAGTAATGGACTTAGACAATAATCTGTCGCCCGTCGAGCCGTGGTGTTTTGTACAACACTGAAATCAAATGGAAAATTCTCTAGTAACTTATGGGTTTAACAAAGACAGAGAAGGAATTGAAAAACTTGGATCTGTGAGCCCTGTTATCTCGCTTATTTGTTTGTACTCAATTCTGCACAGTCTTCAGGTAACAATTATTGGAAATTACACTAATTCTTGTTGGTCAAAAATTATTTGAAAGAAAGCTTGTTGCCCATTTTTTACTTGATAATTCAAGTAAAGGGTTTGAAATTTATTTAGTTGCGTATTTGACACGGAGTGTAATTTGACACGATTGAGTTTCTTGTCTTCGCGCACATAATGAAATAGGAAGGGTTTTTTGCCTCTTACAGCAAATATGTTGTTTGTTTCAAAAAATATTTCGCTGGACAAGGTGGCCTTTATGAATTCATCATGTTGTGTAATATGCAAGCTTAACTGGATAGTTTTTATGGCAATAGTAAAGCATTTTCGAGTCAAAAGAAGGTAAGCGTCTTTCTGTTGTGTTAACTTAATTAAATATATATATACCATGTGGCGTAAACTTGATTTCCACTCTCAAAATTACCTCCAGAACCTACTTTTTTGCGTAAAATTAGCTTTTAGAATGATGTTCTTGTTTTCTGTGGTGATACTTGACGATTCGGGAACATTTTGTGAAAAAGTATTTATAACGGGTCACACGTGCAACTTGATCACCCGAACTTCCCCTAGTATGCAAAACATCCACTTGGCCTTTTGACATCCCATTGAAAAAAACTTGTAAAATATTCGCGGGCCGGTCGATTTCTCTGAAATTTGAAAGGATGATTGCTAACAAATATAGAAAGATTTTCACAATAACTAAAAATTGCTGTGTTAAACATTAGAATTTGACGAAGAGGTAAATGGGAGTAAATTTGTTGCCTGTGTTGTTATTTTTGTGATTTGACTGTTGTGCAAATACTTAATTATGAAAAAATATCTATGGATAGAGCATTAAAAAATCTTTATTTTTAGTGGTTATTTTAACATAAAAGATGCAACGCTTGACAAGAAATAATAGTTTTTCTAATACAATGTATTTGAAAGAAGAAACATTTCGCGGGAATCACGGTGAAAATGAGTTAACAAATTTGGATATGTGCGTTGAAATGTGATAGGCTAGGAGACAGGAAATTTATTTGTCTGACATATGATTTTGTCATTGTAGTGTAAGATGAAATTTATTTGGGGCAACTTGCTAGTTGGAAGATTATTTACATGAAACAAACGCTTTTTGCGAATTTTGAGTGTCATGAAATTACGTAATTTGTGTGACAAATATCCTTTTACTCTAACCCAAAAACAGTAACAAACTTCATATTTACTTAACCATTTCTTCTGCTTTTGTGCATTGTGATTTGCGATAATTCGCAAGTCTGTATTTGTATCTCATAGATGTTTAGATTTTCAATTACATGGCCACTCAACCTCTCAATTGTGTAAATAGTTCACCCTGAAGTCAAAATAGATACGTTTCTCAGGAACCTGACAAAGAAGGCTTCCTGACCCGACAGATGAAATCTAAATATTTAGTTAAATATTACAACAAAATTAAAAAACCAACGACGGAAATTTCTTGGCTAAAAAGTACGTTGTTTTACTCTGATAACATTCTGTAGTTCGTTCAGTTGACACAAGGTGATCACATGCACCTTTATGGTTGCCTAGCACGTGACAAATTCTTCCTTTTGACAATTCCGCTTATTCATAAAAGTCAGAGACTGCAGAAATTTTCGTGTTTTTAAGATCGATTGTCATTAATCTTTCGATGAGAATTCAATTCAGAGTTATATATAAAACCTATGTTATTTTTCTTCTTCATCTGTCTTTTGGCTTGTCTTTTTCTAACCCTGCAAACGCAAAGCCAAACAATGTTTTGACCTGGCATCAGATTAGACTAACAAGAAGAGGAATTATGAAGCGGAAACAACACCTTCAGTCCTTTCTTAGTGTGTGCAATAAACGTTTGCTTAGTGCAACTGCAAGAGATGCTGGAAAACGTCCATCAAAGCAATTTGCAGTTAGTTTTTTTGCAGACTATTTATTTAAAGAAGAAACGAGTGAATTTTACTCAAGAGCGTGTTTTGTTACTTTAAACTGAATTTGTTACCAAAGCTTAAAAAACTAAAAGACCTCAAAATGGGACAGGACATTATAAAATAATTGAATGTGTGAACGTGTGAGCCAAAGGGCCTCTGCTGGCGCGACATGTGGGTGACCCCTCAAATGGTCTTAATGACGTCCCACTTGAAAAAATGAACTGGAACGTTGCAGTTCAATACCACCCAATTCAGTGCCTTGTCTCTTTGTGTAACGCGTACCACAGGCAACCCAGTGTAAGCTTTTTTGAGCTTCTAGTTATATGGCTAACAGAACGGTTCTGAAGAAGAAAAGCTAATTTGCATAATCCATAAAAGGCCCATGTGCATTATGGGAGAATAATGCCCTAGCACGTAGCTGCTCTTAGCCAATCAGAGCACTCGTTATATTGGCCAGAAACACTAGCCATGTGATAAATTATTATGATGGCTTAAAGTGCTACTATGACCAAAAAACAATAATTATTTTTATTTTTCTTTGGATTTCAAAACTACCGTATTTACCCGTGTATAGGTCGACCTTTTATGGCCTCAAATCGCCCTCGACTTATACACGGGTCAAAGATTTTGAGCCAAGTTCCAGCTTAGTAATTTATTCAAAATTAACATAATAATGTTGTCTTGGGCATAACGAACGCAGTGGACAAAAGACTTCAAAATGAATGACAAAAGACTTCAAAATGAATGTAAGCAATTCCAGTTGAAATGAAAAAGGATTTGTCCAAATCTAAATGTTGAAGATACTCACAAGCACAAATATGAAATAGACACTGGAAATTTTCGTTTTCCAAAGGCGGAAAGCTCTAAAAGGCACTTCTGTTTCTTCAAATAAACGCGATCGTTCAATGGCTTAGTAACCTGGCACAATACCTCATGTTAGTGTGCAAGCATTGTCACTCGTGTTGTGTGAAAATGCTGGTTGGTAATGATTGTTTTTTATTCTTTATACAAACCTGGCTGATTTAAATGCTTTTGCAAACTTTGTATTGTTTGGTTTATGAGTTTTGTTTTGTTTGTCATGTGAGAAATTATAAGTCAAGGACCAATTAAACCTTGCACATTTTCGCATCGTTCGCAAGTTATTTTCAAAGATTGACTCCTGCTTCTGTGATGTTGTGCTTATCCTCTAAAGCCCTTTATCGTTGAACAACGAAACAGGTTAGCTTGAGGTTTACATGTTCGATTTTCTGAGAACCTTTTGGAAACTCAAGGACAAAATGCCCGCTTATACAACAACTGCCGAACCACAAAACTATTAAGCGCTTGAGGCCCTGATTTTTTTGACTGTATCCACATTTCCAGAAATCGAAGAATGCAAGATTAGTGTCCCAGTAACATTTAACAAAGAAATTAAGAAATTGCTTTTTTTGCCATCAAAAATGGGGGGTCAACTTATACATGGGATCGACTTATACACGGGTAAATACGGTATGTTAACTAAACAGTAAGTGACCCAAATCTTAAGCCGTGATTTAAAAAAGATACCTGTTTCTTTTAACTGGAATTTTCCTATTCAATGGTCCGCCATTACTAACTTTAAAATCTAGAGAGATCTCAATCGAGGAGAAAATGATGTCAAAGAATCAATAGTTTAAGAATGCAATGCGTGTGTACGCGGCTGAATTAATATGCAACACAGGAGTTTCGGGCTTTCAGACTTTTAAACTTGTGTTTTGCACATATAATAAGCTGTGTTTATACACTGAAATTTTAAGCAAGTGAGTCAATGACTTCACTTTTCCCTAGATCCAATCCTCTGAGGTCCAATTGGTCAGTTTGGAACGTGATTAATGGTGGACCATGAAATCCAAAATCTGCACTCAAAGTAAACAGCTTTTGGATAAAAATCAAAGCTCAAAAATTTGCCAGTCAAGTGTTTAGCAATCACACTTTCAAAATCTGAAGAAAAAATGGAAGTGATTTTTTGATCACAGTTGCACTTTAACACTGTGTACAAGGCTTGGGTTATGCCCATATGGATTGATTTACCAATACAAGTAAAGTTAAGGTATGATTTAATGGAATGGCCTATTTGTTTTATGCTTTTGCTGACCTACTTGTAGGTGTCAGCATTCTCAACGTGGGAAAAAGAGCTTCCAAAGATAGTATTTGATCCAAGATACTTGCTGCTCACCCAAAAGGAACGGAAACAGTGTTTTGAGAAGTTTGTTCGCACCCGGGCTGATGACGAAAGGCAAGAAAGAAAAAACAAGCTGAAAGCAAAGAAAGACGAGTTTAAAGCTTTGGTGGAAGAGGCTAGAACAGCAGGAAAGTAAGTTTGCAATAATATCTGGAAGGCTGTGTGCATACATTGTAACCATGCCAAGTGACCTTTCAGGCCATTTTTCAATTTTGCTCAAAATTGGCTGCAATTTGCATGTGGCCTATTACATGTATGTTGCCGTGGACATTTTTGTCAGTTTTGTTCTTCATTATCAAGGTCTAACTTAATTATGCAAAGCTGTCAGCTCCCAGTACCAAAAGAGAAATCAAAGGTTAGGGTTTCTCTTGAAACTTCAGGAGAATTGGTAATCCACGTGATGCAATGCGTGGTAACCCCATGGGGCTGTGCACCCCGTTTTTTCCAACTCCCTTGTAACTAAGCTCTGCTCCACTCATGTCCAATATACACAAATGGATACGATTTGTCAAACCGATGGTCTATTGGTACGAATGGAACGATTGATACAAGAAGAAAATGATGTCATTCTAATGGTTCTATTGGTCAATGTGCATCCCATTAAGGAGACTTTGATTATTTTCCCATGTGATCTAGCTGGGTACAGGGAAATTCTGATGGTTCATTAGTACCAATGGTACGATTGGTACTAAAAGAAAATGATGTCATTCCAATGGTTCTATTGGTACAAAAACAAGTTTTCTTTTACACCAAGTAGAAATGCACTAATAATTATTATGATATTCCTCGTTCTATAAGCCAACCACACAAAACAAGTTCACTTTTACACCAAGTAAAAGTGCGCTATAATTATTATGAATATTCCTCGTTCTATAAGCCAACCACACAAAACAAGTTCGCTTTCACACCAAGTAAAAACTTGCTATAATTATTTTGAATATTCCTCGTTCTATAAGCCAACCACGCAAAACAAGTTTGCTTTTACATCAAGTAAAAACGAGCTAATAATTAATTTGAATATTCCTTGTTCTATAAGCCAACCATTGGACCATCGGAATTGCCCTGTACCCAGCTAGAGCACACAAGAAAATAATCTAAGTCCACTTAATGAGATGCACATTCACCAGTAGAACCATTGGAATGACATCATTTTCTATTGGTACCAGTCGAACCATTGTAGAGCAGGATATAGTATTACTGGTACATCTCTCATTACACATTATAATGTACTGTAACTTGGCAAGTCTTGTTATGTAAATTGGACATTCTCAACACAAATTAAAAAACATTTTTTGCTACAAGCAGTGAAAAAACAACAAAGCTTAGAATGAGTTATTTGTTCATCACACAGGGCTACAACATTCAGTGAGTTTGCTATGAAATATGGGAAAGATGAACGCTTCAAAAGCATTGAGAAAATGAAAGACAGAGAAAGTCTGTTCACAGATTTTGTTGCTGAGCTGAAAAAGAAGGAAAAGGAGAATCTCAAAGTTAAGCAGGATAAGGTACATGCATTGCTTCTCTTGATGGCTTGAAGTGGATTGCTGTTTAGTACAGAGCAAATTATCATGTTACATGTAGCTATTAAAAAACATTATGTAGTTGGCAGTAAGGCTGAGTTGTTTGAAGCAAGGTTAAAATCAATACCATGATAACCTTAGTTACCTTAATAATTTACCAATGAATGCTGGTGTTAGCAACTCAGCCTTGGAAAGGGAATCCAGTTACTGTACAGTAGTGCATCATTGAATCTTCACAGGGAGTAAACAACTGGTACTCTTGGTGGTTAAAGTTGTAAATATTTTTTTTTACTAAAAATTTTATTAACAGTTTTTGAATTGCCTGACATTCAAGTACAATCATGTAATTATTATTTTTTTTTTCACCATGGAATTTGTTGTTTTGTATTAGTAATTTATTATTTTGATTTGTTGTTACACCAGAAATTTAAAATCCTAATTAAACCTGACAGTTATTACTTTGTTAGGATGTTGTGATTAACTTTCTGCTTGAAGCCTCGTGTCATGGCTGCCTTGGTTGCCCTTACAGTACCTTGACTTATATGTATCTTGATTTATATGTAAAATGAACCCATACAATTGGCATTTTCTTTATTATTGTGTGATTAATTAAAGATTCAAACAGATTATTCCTGAGATTCCAGCCATACTGTCCCAATTCCCATGAACAATATTATTACAGAGTAGCCTTTTTTTCATTTTCGTTATTTGTCATGATTTAACCTTGTGTCGTCCGTCCAATACAACACAGCATACAGTTGGCAAGGTAGCCTTGGCCAGTGAATTATGTTCTCCCTTTTTTCATCTGTCTGTTCAGTGTTTTGCCTGCCCCACAAGGTAACTCAGTTTTCATAGCTTTTATATCAGTGGTGATATGTTCTTATTCACATCAATGATACTATTCTTGAATATGTGTGGGCATTTTATTTCTAGTTGTGGTGCCTCATAATACAACTAGGTTTCAATGGGATCAAACATCTCATCATTCAGCTATAGTACTGGTTACACAAATGTAGTTTAAAAGATAGGGAAACCTCTTTTGGCTGGGCAGTTACCACCACTTCCCACCTAAAATAAGTCTTTTTGTGACAATTATTTAACAATATTTTAACTCTTTCCTGGAAGTGGGTGCCTTATTATTGCATCTTAAGACTGTTTAAGGTGATTTTTAGTTGTTTTTTGGTTGCATTCTTCTTCTTTAAAGCAAGGTAAATTTGTTATTAGTTGGGGCAAAATAGGTTTTGCTTAAAGGCAACTGCACTGTCATTTAAAATTTACTCTGTAGCAAAAAAAATGACTTTGCACCGGAAAATATACATAAACACTAACAGCCAGGTTGACCAGGTTGCAAACAAGTATCACAACTGAATGAAGTAGTCAGAATCCCAGACAAGTAGCCAAAGAGACTGGATGGCTTATATAATTTTTTTTTCAAGGGTAGACCAACGCCTCATAGAAAATTAATTTCATTCAGATAGCCAAGACCATAGTCCTGCTATCAGTCATCTGAATAAAATTAAGAGAGCTAGTGGCAGTGAAAATAATTGTTATCCTTGACTAAAACTGGTTTACAAATCTGGTGACATGGACAGCAGTTTGCTTGATATTGGACTCTTCCTGTCACAGTTCATCTGCTGTACATTACTTTGTTAACGTTTGGGATGCAAATGTACATGTAAAGATTATAGTCTGGTAACAAGTTTCTATAACTCTACACCTGCAGGAAACGTTTCAGTGCAGCCATGTTACTCGCTAAAATTTTATTAATTTTGTTTGAATGATCTGTTTTCCTTCAGCAAAATGTCAGTACATTATTAATATTTTTTTAAAAGCTTAGTGATTTTTAAATCCCAATGCCAGGTGTTGGAAAGTACCCAAAGGGGTTAGGGTTAGTGTTAGAACCTAGGGTTAGGGTTAGGTGAGGGCTATTCTGCTTTAAAATGTTGTTGCAAAGAGCAACATTTTTTTCATTCAAATGTTATAGATCAGAGATGATTTTTTGTTATTACTGGATGAACAAGAGCTTGACAGCAAGGCGCAGTGGCGCAAAGTCCGAAGTAAGATAGAGAAGGACCCACGCTTCAAAGCAGTTGAGAATACATTTCAGCGAGAAGAATGGTTCAAAGAGCATATTGAGCAACTTTTTAAGGTGACAATTTCATTGCACTATGTACTGAGGGAATGGATTTTGCTCTGTTTATCCATTTTTGATCTTTTTGAAGCTGCTGGCTTTCTGTGTGTCGAGGTCAACAACTAGAGCGGCAATCTCGTTTCCAAGGTCTCTCTTCTCTGCCTCCATTGTTCAACGACAATGGAGGCAGAGAAGAGAGACCCTGGGAACAAGGTTGCTAGAGCGGAGCAATTGCAGAATACCCGGCCCACCAAATGTCCTACTTAAAAAAGCTGCCAACGCGGTCCGCAGTCCCGAAGTCGATGAATGAAAACAAAAGTGTTAAAGGGTAAGCAGTGAAATGAACTGCCACCGCGGTCCGCAGTCCCGCAGTCGTTGAATGCAAAATGTTAAAGTGAACTGCCACCGCGGTCCGCAGTCCCGCAGTCGTTGAATGCAAAATGTTAAAGTGAACTGCCACCGCGGTCCGCAGTCCCGCAGTCGTTGAATGCAAAATTTTAAAGTGAACTGCCACCGCGGTCCGCAGTCCCGCAGTCGTTGAATGCGAAATGTTACAGTGAACTGCCACCGCGGTCCGCAGTCCCGTAGTCGTTGAATGAAAACTGTTAAAGGGCAACCGCTAAAATGAACTGCCACCGCGGTCCGCAGTCGCGTAGTCGATGACAACCTTGTCCCCAGGGTCTCTCTTCTTTCCTTCCTTGGAAAGGAAGAAGAGAGACCCTGGGATCGAGGTTGAGTCCTTGAATGAAAAGTAAAACGCACTGCCACCGCGGTCCAAAGTCCCGTGGTCGATGACTGAAAATTTTATAACTCCAAATAATAAAATGGTTGTGACCAGGGTCCGCAGTCACGTAGTAGTTAAATAATAATTGAAAATAACGGCCAGTTTTTAAGTGGCGTTTTCAGGATTTGTGGATTAAAGAACGAGGTGTATGACATGTTGAGTGCCCTTGTTTCGATTAATTGCTAAACGAAGTGGCTGTTGATTAGTTTTGTTGTAATGGCTCTTATGCAAATTTTGATGGCCACAGTTGGGAGGGAGATATGCGCCAACGCGTGAAAATTTGGCACTTGCGAGGTAACATTTACGCTACTCGCGAGATCAAGGGAGACGCAGGGGTAGGATATCAGCGCTTGTGTATGTCGCTGGCTTTAACATGAAAAATATTTGACTTCGATATGACAACGCGGTTAAGCTATTGAAGTAACGTTTAAAAAAGGCTTAACAGAACCGTACCCAATTACTGCTATCGTGAACGCTAACCCCAATAGAGAGCAATGCTTGTTTTCAAACATCGGGCATCAATTGTGATTTTATTGAAATTACATGGTACGTCATTGACGTCGATTAACTAAGTAATCAAACTGGTAAAGCACCTAACGTGGAAAATATTCGAAAGGGCGAGGGAAACTTGACAGTCATAACTTAACTTACATGCATGGGGACTTAAAAATCTTCTCAAACACGTTAGACACCTGGAGTTGATGAAAACATTTCCGGTTAAAATTACGGAAGGAAATTATTCGACTGAAGGTAATTAACCATTGGCTGGGTAATGTCTCTGTGAATTGGTTTAGCAAAACCACTGTCAAACTCATTACATGTTACTGGTGCTGTGGTTGGATACGGGTCGGGTTTTGACTTCACAAAGACTTTGCTTGTCGCTCTGGCCCTTGGAACGCGGAATTGCACTATTCTTCCAAACCCATCCGCCTGCAAGGATTCTGTGGCGCGCTCATACTCTGCCTCAGCGATTGTTCGAGATGTTCTCTTTCCATGCTTAAAGGCTGCAGCTAGGCGGGGGACAAGTTCTGGTGTCTTGGATTTTGGAAGCACTTTGCCCTCTTGAATTGCTTCATTTACCTCTGCGACAAACTGGTCAATAGTTTCTCGTAAAAGGGAGATTGCATCATCTTCAAAGGTGTATACTGTATTGTTGGTAATATTCTTAATAGCCTGGAAGACTTCCTCAAAATCGCTGATGACTTCGGTTGATAGGTCGTCTTTAGCAGCCTCCATTTCTGAAAGGGTAGGCCTGAAAGCTAGAGGAGTGGCAAATAAAATTCTGTCGATTAAACCGTGGCCATGGTCCATCTTCGTGATGAGCTTGGCGGCGTTTAACAATTGTGTTGAGCCAAGGATGCTAAAAGCGGTGTTAGATGGTATGACTCTCCTGTCTTCCGTTGAGTAGTGATACGAACAGCGCTCACCAGAGAACAGTTTGCAAAGTAGTTGGACGTCTCCAGTGGCGTTTTCCTCGTCGGACTTCATCAATTTGTTGAGTACGTCAAACACCTCCGGAGATAAGAGAATGGCTTTCTTGTTCTGGGCCAGATGCTTGACCAAACCTGACGAGGTTGTTTTGCTCAGTACAGTTAAAGCTAGGTCTGAGGCTTCCAGGGGATCTTGGGCTGCGTGCTGTATCGCAGATGATTTTCCTGTGTAGCAAAAAAGTGTCTTGTTTAAGGTTGCGAACAAATGGAAACCGCCTTAACAAAAATTAGGGTTAACTTAGAATTAGACTGAGTGGGTTTGGAAGACTAACCAAATTTCGATTTAAGCCATGTATGATGTTGCCGAACGGAGGAAAAAGATGGGAAAGTGTTGGTAAAAGGACGGTAAAACCAAATATTTTATACTCACCAGTTCCTGGATAGCCAACAAATATGGTGAACAGGTTAAGAGGCTGTCTGTGGGTGGAAGGGTCAACGTGGGCGTCGTTGCATGCGAGGATAAAGGCAGTTGTAGTCAGCAAAGTGGGAATAAAATAGCCTTCAGAGCTTCCAACCGATACAGCCTTATTTTTAACAAAACGGTGTACTTCGTCGTTCGTGAAGAGCTTGCTGTAAGGAAATTGTATAGAATTCAATCGCCGCTGTAAATTCACCCATGTCTGTTCGTTTTGCTTGTTAAGCTTGGAAACGGTATACATTCTGGATGTGTTTAAAAACACGACGAGAAACCTTTTTGAGGTGAGAAGTTTTCATGGCACAATAGGTGATTTGCAACCAATCTCCAGAGACATAGATAACAATGCTGCAATCAGCTAATGAGAGATCTTTTGTTTTCGTCCACCAACATGGCACTCACAATCACTGATGCGGAAGAAGTGAAAGTGAAATGGCGCTTTGCAAAGCATGTACAGAAAAGTGCAGAATATTTATTAATAGGCATTTATAGTTTTGATTTGTCCTTACATTTCCTTCTTACATTAAATAACATATCATATCTTTATGACAGACAAAGGGAGGCGGCTTTTAAAATTAAAACAGGTAGTTAGACATATTGTTAAAAATTTCTGTTGTTTTTTGTTGCTGTGTGGCTGGCTGTTCTTTGGATTGCTTTGAATGGTTTGAATAAACGAATGGAAAGGCGCGTGGTTAAAGAAATAACTACTGACTCTTTAATTAGCATTTACTTGGTTAATTCGCGGGTGTTAAAATAGTAAGTGGAATGATGAGAGATTTACAAGCGTCTTTTGATAACCTTACCGGGTAGTTGAATAAGCTATTCAGTCAGCAGAATCTGTAGTTTCGTAGTTTCTAGCAACAAAATGAACGAAAAGGGGACGCAAGTGTCAATAGGAGCGAAAAAACCACGTCAAACCAGCACTGGGACACAAACTCCACCTGGACCCCTAAACAAAGATCAAGAGATACAATGTGGAATGGCAAAGGGCAGTTATGCGCGAGATGAGAGAAAGGAGAAAAAATGGCGTTACGATGACCTGATTGTTGTACTGAACGATAAAGACAGACTTATTCAGTGGTTAATGGGGGAAGGTTTGCTGGCCAAATCTCGGTTATGTTCTGTTTGTGGAAGCGACATGATCCTTGTTAATTGCGATGACCGTTCGGATGGTTTTAAATGGGAGTGCAGAAGACGAATTGATGGCAAAAGACACAGGGTGGAGATGTCAATAAGGACAGGGAGCTGGTTCGCCCAGAGCAACATGACGCTGGAGGAGATCCTTAAATACACTTATTGGTGGTGCCAGGATTTGGATCAAGTGCAAATAAGACACGAACTTGTACTGGCAACACACACAGGCGTCGACTGGGACAGTTTTTGTCGGGAGGTGTGTGAAATCACGTTAATGGAAGAAAGGGAAAGCATAGGGGGAGAAGGAAAGGTCGTGCAAATTGACGAGAGCAAGTTTGGTAAGCGGAAGTACCATCGCGGACATCATGTGGAAGGACAGTGGGTGTTCGGCGGGATCGAGTGTGACAGTAGGAAATCTTTTCTAATACCGGTGGACAAAAGAGATGAACACACTTTATTGCCGATCATCCAAAAGTGGATTAAACCGGGAACGACAATAATTTCAGACTGTTGGAAAGCCTACACCAATTTAGGGAAATATGGATACACACATAGAACTGTGAACCATTCCGAAGAATTTGTCAACAAAGATGGTGACAGCACGAACAGAATAGAAGGACACTGGCGGCACGCTAAGGTTAAAATGCCTCCTTTCGGAGTCCGAAAAAACCACTTTTCGTCATATTTGGCAGAGTTTATGTGGCGCTACAGGAACAGAGACCGTGACTTATTTGAAATGTTCTTAGGAGATGTAAAGAAAATTTATGCACCAAACAAAAAATGTTAAAAGGCAAGGAGTAAAATGAGCTGCCTCCGCGGTTCATAGTCCCGTAGTAGATGAATGAAAATTGTTCAAGGGCAAGATGATCTCGTGAAAAGTGTAGTTAACCGAACCGCAACGTGAAAGCTAAAATTTTACGAGAGTAATTAGGCCTAATCACTGAAACGGGCGCTTAGGCTTAATCAGTAAACGAGTGCTTTCTTCTTCACACGATCTCGTGAAAAGTGTAGTGAACCGAACCGGAAAATGAAAGCTAAAATTTTACGAGAATGCTAAGGCCTAATCACTGAAGCGAGCGCTTAGGCTTAATCAGTAAACGACTGCTTTCTTGTTCAGACGATCGTGCTTAGGCTTAATCAGTAAACGACCGCTTTCTTCTTCACACGATCTTATGAAAAGTGTAGTTAACCGAACCGCAACGTGAAAGCTAAAATTTTACGAGAGTGCTTAGGCCTAATCACTGAAACGGGCGCTTAGGCTTAATCAGTAAACGAGTGCTTTCTTCTTCACACGATCTCATGAAAAGTGTAGTAAACCGAACTGCAACGTGAAAGCTAAAATTTTACGAGAGTGCTTAGGCCTAATCACTGAAATGGGCGCTTAGGCTTAATCAGTAAACGAGTGCTTTCTTCTTCACACGATCTCGTGAAAAGTGTAGTGAACCGAACCGGAAAATGAAAGCTAAAATTTTACGAGAATGCTAAGGCCTAATCACTGAAGCGAGCGCTTAGGCTTCATCAGTAAACGACTGCTTTCTTGTTCAGACGATCGTGCTTAGGCTTAATCAGTAAACGACCGCTTTCTTCTTCACACGATCTCATGAAAAGTGTAGTTAACCGAACCGCAAAATAAAAGCTAAGAGTGCTTAGACCCGATCATTGAAACGAGCGCTTAGGCTTAATCAGTAAACAAATTCTTTCTTCTTCACGCGATCTCGTGAAAAGTGTAGTTAACGGAACAGCAAAATGAAAGCTACGGAGCGATTGCAGAATACCTGGTTTAGGAACAGAATTATGAATATCATTTTCTGTCCCATGCCACTGCGGACAGGCAGCATTGTTAAGCACGACTGCGGGACTGCGGTGGCAGTTTTTTAAGTAAGGCATTTAGTGGACGCGGAAACAGCATTGTTAAACACGACTGCGGGACCGCGGT
This sequence comes from Montipora capitata, assembly GCA_949126865.1. Taxonomy (NCBI): domain Eukaryota; kingdom Metazoa; phylum Cnidaria; class Anthozoa; order Scleractinia; family Acroporidae; genus Montipora; species Montipora capitata. The sequence goes on from OX421445.1 coordinate 67,120,291, forward strand.
GGCAGCCTTTTTAAGTAGGACATTTGGTGGGCGGGGTATTCTGCAATTTAGCCGCTAGAGCAGTAAGCATCATAGCGGTCAGAAGCTCCTTACCGTCTGCGCAGGCTTATGTACAGTACAGCCCAAAAATAATGCATGAGCAAGAATTGTATAAGGTTAGCTTTGCTCTTGGGTCGCAATCGATGATCCCTACCGGCATATTTATATACATGTAATGGGACCAGAACTCAATGTTTAGTCATACATGTACCTTGAAAATCAAATGCACTATCTTCTTAAAAAAGATGTCAGTGAAAGTGAAATTAGAAATGTTTTAAGGTTACTGCTAACCTTTTCAGTCTCTTATTTTGGAAAATGTTAAAAATTAACCATGCATTTTTCAGAGATAATAATTAATTACCTTCAATTTGGAAAAGAACGCCATTCATAGCGTTGTAATTTAAAGCTTTTTACAAATATTGTTCATTAATTATTTTTAAAAAATATATAGCTATCCCCAATTCTCTTTTTAGATTTCAATAACACTTGTTAAAATCTGCTTTTCCCCCATCTTCAGTAAACCGTGCAAAAATACCTTTGAATTAGTAAGCATCGTCCTTAAGCAACGAAATCCTCAAGAAAAGACGAGGCAGGAGAAGAAGATAAAATTCCAATGAAGACCACTGTAAAGCTGAGAAAAATAGAGCGGAAGACCGGCTGGCTACGGTTGCTCACTTTGGAACTGAATTCATCATTCCTGTGGTGCCTGTCCACACTAAATTAATACCTTTCGATTTATAGGCTTTTTGTGTGAAATGGATGTCCAGTCATTAGCTGCTTTGTTTGACTGTGAAATTGCAGTTAAGTTAGCGAATTACTACCCTTTAGCTTGAAATTTTAATTAGTGCCGGTAATTTTTGCTGTTGTTCTAAACTGAAGAGAGAGGGTTTAAAGATTGTGCATGTAAAATTAGTTTTAGTTGTTGATTAAAATTGTTGGTTATTGTTTGCAAAGCTTGTTTGTTTGCAAACTGTCAGCTTAGAGGTCTTCGATCACTGTAAACTATATACACTAATGGCGATTAATTTTGTACTTTATACAGAAGCATAATTATTTCTATATACAGTATCTCTGCTTTTAGGCTTGGCTAAATCTATTTATATCATGTGTAAGTAAGTGTTGTGTGATGTCCTCCGAACTCGTTGGCACCAGAAACTCATGGTGTGACAAAAACAATAAATAACAGGCAAAAGCTTCTGCAGTCAAAATTCATTTGAAGAAACGCTGAGGAAGTTAGAGGTCTGCAAGACGTGAAGACCAACAGGAGCAAATCACTTTTTGTGTTTCCATAATGTAACAACACTTGTTGATGTGAAATGCACATCTATGCAAAGTTTTACAAGGACTTTTGAATTTGCCTGTTTGATATTTCAAGGAAAATGATGACCAGTGACAGTACATGGCAGCAAAAGACCTAAAAGTCCTAAAATAACAATTGTGTGCCTTAAGGACGGTGCCTACTATTGTTATTGCGCATACGTTCTGCGCATTTCCAGATACTCGGATTTCCTATCGGTAGTGCTTACTAATGCAGGGATATTTTTGCGCGGTTTAAATTTATGCGGAGAAAGCAGAACTTAGTAAGTGCTCTTGGTATCCAAAAAGAAAATTGGGGGTAACCATACATTTTTTTAAAGATAATTAAGCTGTAATTTGGAAAGGAACGCCATACGTTGCTTTGTATTTTAAAGCTTTTTGCTAATATTGTTGATTAATTATCTTTGAAAAATGCGTGGTTACCCTCAATTTTCTTTTTGGATTTTAATAACACTTGTTGAGATCTGCTTTTCCCGCATTTTCATAAAACCGCGCAAAAATACCTTTGAATTAGTAGGCACCGTCCTTAAATTGGCGTAATGAGCCATTCAGTCACGCCTCCGTCACATAATTTTCCCTTCATTTGTCAGCACATGTATTGATTTATTTGCTACAATGAAATAGGTACAGAACAAGTTGAAACAAGATTAGTGTCTGTCTGGGACTCGTGGATACATAAAATTAGTCCATGCAGATACATACTTGTCTTCTCAGCCGTAAACATCACATTCATCGCCAAGTTATGGTTGATTTCAGAACCATCTGAACTCTCAAAGTTAAACAGATAAAAGTATTTCAAATGCCTCAAACATGGGAAAAAGTCATATCGAACAACAAAACATACAGCTGATTGGAAAACATATAAAAGTCAGATTTTGTGAGCCACTTTAAAATTCACAAAGACAAAATAATTACTGTACATGCGTTCCTAGGTTAACTTAACCAAGAGAGTATATAACCTTAGGTCATCTATCTTGTTTAACGATCATTGTAAAAGTGGAAACAATTATATATCAAATTGTTTACACTCAGACCTGAAGATTGAGGATTTTTTCTACATTGAATACTGTGCATTATTCCAAACCTTTTCTTTGAAAATAACTATTATTGAAATAAATGCTTATCTTCCACTCTGTTTTGGGCAGCGCCAAAAGCTGGAATCCAGAATCCGAATCCAGAACCCAGAATCCGGAAACCAGAAACCAGAATTATGCACAATTCGGGACAATTACAATAACTTATCCACTAGATAACTCAATCTGCTGGATAGTGATTTATCCAATGGATAGCGTTATCCACCTTTTGAACAATCGAGACCTGGTTTCTTGTGCATCTTGATTGTCATTAAGTCTTCTAATTGGAAATGCCAATAAAGAAATGATCTTAATCGAAATTAATTTTTATTTATTGTACATGGTCAATTTGACATAAAAGTAATAATGTTTGAAATTTATTAAAATTATAAACATATTTATTTGATAGAAATGTGAAATGTTTTCTTTGCTCTCAGAGAGAGAATGCTGATTTGGAGAAAGAAAAAGAAAAGAGAGAAAGAATAGAAGCTAGCCTCCGAGAAAGAGAACGTGAAGTGAGAGCAAGCCAGGCTGAACTTGCTAAGGCCAGAGAGAAAGAAAAAGAACAACATTTAAGAGACAAAGCAGAACAGCATTTTAATGCCCTACTTGCAGATATGGTAAGGATGAGAGAATATTATTATTACTAGTAGTTTCTAAGACTAGACAAAGTGAGATGCTGCGAAAGATATCTTATATATGATGTAGATAGTGTACTCAATACTGAAACTATGTGGATTGGAACATAAGGATCATGGAACAATCTGAAAAGTTAGGGGACTAGAACGCAAGTTCAACAGTTTCATCACAAATGTCATACGGTCTCAACAGTTAATAACTCTGATGGTATTCCACTAACAGGCAATGCCTCCACTGCATGATCATTTATTTCTACATCTTTATAATGAGGATCATTTTGTGTAAGCCAGGACAATGCATCAAGGACTTTTCAAAAGCAACTGGTACTATTCAAAAAATGCAGTATTCAATTCAAGTGAAAGAGAACATAAATACTCCTCTAATTTAGAAATGTCAGCAAATTTCATATAACAGCAGCAGTGCCATTTGGATCAGGCATACCAAAACAATTACGTACACGAGAATCAACCATGTAAATACCATCTGCAGTCTTCATTAGACCCATGATATAGCCTTCTAATATTATAAATGCACAATCATCACTGAAAGCATTCATCAATGCCGAACGCAAAGTGAAGTATGGAACCCCTTTTCATGCTCGCCACTTATCTACCGGGATAAAGGAACACACGGAAAGCGATAAAAACTCGCATATTTTTAAGCATTACAACACATCTCCTTTATGTAAGAACAAATACTCCCCTTCGTGCTTTAGTATTCTGGATTCTGCCAGCAACTCAATTGATTTAAAACTCAAAGAAGCTTTTTATATAAATAAGATCAAACCGGAACTTAACAAACAATTGCAGCATTACAACACTTTTCTCACGTTTTAGTTCTTGATGATTGGTGTCACGCTGTAAATAGTACCCGCTTTTGTATTATGTCATGTTGTAATAATTTTTTCATCTACCCGTAGACTTTATAACTGTTCACACTTAGGAACTCATTAAACTGATGATGGCATAAGCATGCCAAAACATGTCTTTCAAAAAAGTTAACTGAAGAGAGTGTAGTGTAACGTGAAGTGCTAGATTTCTATCCCATGTGAACCATGTGAGCATTAGCCCTACTGATGGAACTGGGCCCACACAAGGACAGAGAAAAACTCTGATCAGGGTGGGAATTGAACCCACGACCTTCGGGTTTGTGTTTGGTAGCAAACACAAAGCAGGCACACGCAATAATAGAGAATCGGCAATTAAAGACCATGCTGAAAACACGGAACATGACATTTGGGTCAACTGTGTCCAGATCTTAGAAAAGAATGTTAACAATTGGCACAAAAGAATTTTCCCTGGAATCGTGGCACTCTACAAAAGACAAGAATGTAGTGAATGAACGAAAGCCATTCCCTTCTGTTTACAAAACCTTGATGAGACCCCAGGAGAAACAATGATTTTATTTAAATGACAAACCCTCACTTATAACTCCATATTTTACTCTGAAGAAGGCTGCAGTTGCAACTGAAAATTCAGTTTAATACTATTTTTTATCTAATATATACATATACCGGTAACCAAATTTTTAAAATCAGATCAGATACAATGTTTTTAAACACATATCCCAACGTCAATGACTTCCCAGCTCCCAACATCAGCGGTTTCATAGCTCAGTTGGTTAGAGCGTCGCACCAGTATCGTGAGGTGACAGGTTCAAACCCCGTTGAAGTCCTGAATTTTTCAGGCTTCTCTTCACTATTGCTAAAATTGCTACCATAACTGCGAGGATCATAGGTTATCCGCAGTTCTGTGTATGTTTTCATTTCATATATAATTTCGTTCGTTCAGGGATATGGCTGTCAATGTGACAGTGCATAGACAGAAACACCTAGGGACAGTGATTGGGTCAAGAGAATATCTGGAGGGACATGTTGATGAAAAGGTGACTAACTGGGTCAATGAAATTGTTAAGTTGGCTGAATTCGCAGTTTCACAGCCCCAAGCGTCATATGCTGCCTTCATCATTGGCCTAAAGCACCGGTGGACCTATTTCTTGAGAACATTTCCTGATGTACAGGATGTTCTAGAGCCGCTGGAGAATGCAATATCAAATGTGCTTATTCCAGTGGTCATGGAGCATAAAATGTGATCTAACCCTAACCCATAAAATGTGGTCTGCTTGGGTGGGCTTGCATTCACGAATCCTTGCTGTGAAGCAGAGCACAAATGTACATCATCGGTCAAAGTAACCAAGCCCCTTGATGAAAAAATTGTGTCCCAAGCCCATCAGCTACCAGATGAATCCCAAGTAAAATTAGCACATCAAGCTGCTAGAAGGAAGAAAGACTAGTCACTGAAAGAAACTGCAGATGACATCAAGGAAATGGCATCAACAGAGAAGGGAGTGTCAATCTGGTTGATGGTGCTGACTGTCAAGGGGATGGGTTTTGATTTAAAGAAGAGGGAATTTTGTGACGCCAACAAGTTACGCTATGACTGGCTAATTGATGATATTCCGTCTACGTGTGTTTGTGAGGAGCTCTTTACGGTGCATTCTTGGAAATGCACTCATAAAGAAAGGCTATTTTTTCCCCCTCTTTCCCATACCATTGTTGATAATGTGGTGCAAAATACTGTGCAAGCCTTTGGCCATTTCTTAACCAACATTGGAATGGGGGGAGGGGGGGGGGGGAAGTAGGAAGAATGTAATCTTTATCACACAGATAAATTAGGTTATCACATTTTCCCAACAAGGTTTGTCCAAGATTGTGGTTTGAGTTGAGTTTTGAAATGTTCAAGTCCTCTTGAGAAATGATTGTGCCAATTTTGGAGACCTTCGAGAGTTTTGAATGTGTAAAATAACATTTCGCATTCAAGTGTAGAGGCATCTAAACTTTAGCGTTACTTGAGGGGTTATAACGTGTTGGCATAATTTGACAAAAATAATTTCCGATATAATGTTGTTTAACTATTTTCTATTTAACAACTTTGGAACTGTCTTGTCACAAATAATCCTTCCTTTATCTCTATTTTTGCTCTTAAGGTTCGAAATGCAGATGTTGGATGGAAGGAGACCAAAAAGAGTTTGCGTAAGGATCATCGTTGGGGAATGGCTGATGCTCTGGGAAAAAGTGACAAAGAGACCCTTTTCAAAGAGCACATAGAAAACTTAAACAGAAGAAAGAAGGAGCAGTTTAGAAAACTACTGGATGAAACTCATGAGGTACAGTGTATATTCATACAAATAACTTCAAATTCGATTAAAAATTGAAGCGCAGCCAGGATTAGGCATATTAAAATACAATAAAAAACGTTCTCTGGCTAAAAATTTTGAAAAGAATATAAGCTTTCGGCTGTCGATCTACAGCCTTCCACATCCGTGGAAGGCTGTATATCGACAGCCGAAAGCTTATATTCTTTTCAAAATTTTTAGCCAGAGAACGTTTTTTATTGTATTTTAACTTCAAATTCACTTAAAAGGGGTGGTGAGGGGGATTCAAAACTGTGTATTGAACTTTCTGTTGTGTCTTGCTAAATGACATGCAGTTTACATGTGCGAATGTTGCGGTGCCATGTGGGGGATATAATTGGAACATACGTTTAGAGGTGTCAAGACTTTCTCTGGTCAAAAACCCCTCTTCATGTACCGGTAGTAGATTTTGTTCCTTCGTAAGGTTACTTTTGTTGTTCTCCTCCATCCACTAAGTTCCTTACCATGGTAATGGCAGAATGACAACACAGCCTCCTCCACCCAAGCAAAGGAAGTGCATTTTGTTGTTCTCGCTCAAGAAAACCACTTCATCAAAGACGTAGCTTCCTTGCTCACAGAGCCTCCATTTCTCTTGGTACTTTGAAATGAGGCACTCTGGTTTACAATGCTCTTTGATCAAGCAGTTATCCACAATTGTGGAAGAACAAACTGAATTGTGAAGTTGAGGCACTTTGGTTTGCAATGCTCTTTGATCGGGCAGTTATCCACAGTTGTGGAAGAACAAACTGAATTGTGAAGTTTTTTAAACACATGCCTTGAAATTCTCTCAAATGTACATAATTTGTCATTGTTTTTGTCCACTTATGGTATCATCACAAACTAAAATTGGTGCAAACTAAAATTGGTGGAGAAGATGACTTATCATTAAGTAATCTTTTCACACATGTAACGCCACGCCAAGCACTGAGTCCACTTGCTCCTAGTCATTAAACGTTAAATTACATGTATGTTAAACCGCATTTACATTTTTGTTCAAGTGGGTAAATGTAAAGGTCACATAACCCCAAAGTTTTAAGCTGGGTACTGTGTGACACAGGTGACATTAGGAAATTTTTTGAGTCGGACAGGAGATGAAATCAGAATAATTTTCAATTTTATGGCACCAGCAGTTGTTAATGCCTTACATCTTCATCATATAACCTTAATTCCACCAAAGTGACTGTTTTGGGTTAGGGTTTGTTTATGGTGCATCAATGATGGGTGATCTGCAGGCAGGTTATTTGCATTTTGGCATTTTCAGGTGTTGCATAACTGTTTGGAGCATGATGTGAGGGCATTTTGGTGATCACTGGGTCAATGGTATTCTGATGCAGTGTATGCATGCTCCCTCGCATCTGCTTATAGTTTACCCCGCTCAGTGTATGTGTGTTTTGTGTAACTCCCATTTTGTAATGTCCTTAGTTATTATCTACATTATACATACATGTAGTAGGTTCATGGACATATGGGAAAAATTTTGTTTGGGGAGGCTAAACATAATTTGCCCAAATATAACTTTGTTCAAAGGTGCAATAAGAGGATTCTTTCCTGACATCACATTAATTGCCTATACCTTGAGAGCACGCGCAATCAAAATAGTACAAATATTGTTGGTAAATCGAGGTCAACATTTCTACATGTAAACTACTGAAAAAGAGTTGTAAAACATACTCACTTTAGCTCTAAAATAATGAAGTATGATTCTCAAACTCATTAATTATTAATAAGGTAATCATCCAAGAGGTGCCAATTTTGTCATGTGCATGTGGTTTGAAACCCCGGTGAACACTGCAATGACACTCTATCCATGAGTTTCATGTAATATCAAACCCTTGGGTTTGATCACAGGCGCCCCACGCTCAGTGTGAGCATGGCCGACAAAAATATAAGGATTTGTATGAGAACCCAGATAAAAAGCCTAACCTTATTGCCATTGTGGATAGCTTCCTTCCTGTGTGGTTATTTTCCAGATCCGACGCGATTTGAGCCATTTCACAATTTCGTGGTTGTCAACAGTTACAGTAAAATTTCAAGGCTGGAAACTAAATTCTCAGGTGCCACCAATTTGAGTCAAGTATTCCTGGATAAAATATTCCCACAGTCACAATTTCACATCAGAATCAATTGACAAAGATTGAACTTTTCATTTCAACGCAATAGCACTCCTGCGAGCAACGTCAGGCGGTGAATATTGCAACAAAACAGCATTCAAAGACGGTGCTTTAGCACAAAAGTGGCCGCGGCTTTGACTGGTGATAACAAACTGACCCTTACCAGGGTGGCGGACCGTAGTTTGTCGACCATAAAATTTCTTTATTTCCCCGGGTCTACTGGCATGACTGCATTGACTCAATCGTCCAATCACAGTCACGCGTCCTTCGTATCGACAAAGTTCAAACACATTCGCGGAAAGCATTGAAAGATGCAAGAATGAAAGCCATAGTAAACAATCTTTTGCGCATTCATGACGCTTTTATTAGTTAATAGGGTTTTGTACATAGTAGGCTGTTCACGATCATAACTGTATTTATCAAGCCTTCAAGAAATTAACATTAATTATGCAAATAAAATTTGTTCCCGTAGTTTATCAAGCGCCCCCAGCTACGGAAATTATGTAATTTTTCGGGCAAAACGCCAACGACACTCTGGAGAAAACATTATAAAATAATGCTGTTGGCGTGATTTCCAAAAGTCGTAAATGAAGTTCCAGTTACTTACTTTTTAGATGATTAGATACCTGAAAGTGGTTTCTTCCTTGATTTGGTAATTTGAATAATATCGTGTAAAATGTAAAGTGTATCGTTTCGCTGACATCTGCTGCAGTTCACGCCAATTTCACAGAGAGCGGGAAAACGCTTTGACGAGTTTACACGAAGGTCAGGTTTAAGGTTTCTTAGTTGAAGTTCGTTCGATTCTTTGTGGAGTCCGGGGACTTTATAGGTTCAAGAAAAAGTGAAAAACTTAGAAGTTCACTAAAGGTCAAGCAGCCATCAAGGTCTACAAGGCGAAAAGTAAATACTTCACAAATTCCTTTAAGTAATTTGTTTATTCTATTC
>OX421445.1:67134606-67147106 GCA_949126865.1 Montipora capitata
CAGTTTTGAACCGTGCAATAACAATAGTAGGCACCGTCCTTAAATAATATAAATTTTACCCTGACTTTACTGGAACGGTACGTCAGTTTTGCCCGAATAATACAATTTTTGCAGGCCCCCCAACCCCCCCACTCAGTACGCTGATGAGTAGGTTCTCCACTGTTCTTCCAGTTCAGTGTGTTGGGTCCTAGGGCTGGGGCTTGGTTTGGCTGGTGGGTGGGGCTCGTGGCTGGTTTGCTGGTAGGGCAGGCACTTGAATGTTCTTCACTTACTGTAGTTTTGGCACCCAAGCTCCAATTACGACTTAAGCATTAACCTCTAAGTCTAATACAGGTCCCTTTCATGGTCTGGTAATTGTACCTGTTCTCCATGTAAAAGTTGATGTTTTGCAATGTAAAGGGATTTCTGCTTTTCAACTGAAGTGAATCTTGGGGGAAGCCAACTGCTTGTTGTTTTTTTGACATTATAGTGCGTTTTCCAAAGTGAATTCTTACAGAATGTAATAACAATGAAATTACTTTCCTTCAGTATTTGTTTTCATTTTGCTATGATACTTTTTCTTTCTTTAGGTCTTTATTGTTTTTTAAGCAAAAATACATGCTAAAACAAGAACACTTACATTAAAAATAGTAGAAAGAATTAATTAGAATTACAAGGCTATCGACATTACATAAAATAAACATTACATTAAATAGCTACTACTGGAAAATTGATGGAGTCAGTTGTGGCGTCAACTATTACCACGCATGTCACAGGACGGGGACTTGGAAACCCGCATCAGTGGGCGTACAAAAAGGGTCATTCCACCGAGCTGTTGCTAGTGAAGATAATGGATGACTGGAGACGAGCGCTCGACATGAAATATGTTGTAGGCGTGCACGACATTCATTGACTTTCGTAAGGCATTTGATGCGATTCCCCACTCCATTTTGCTCCGAAAACTTCAGAGTCTTGGTGTAGCTGGGGATTTATGGTGTTGGATAAGGGATTATCTCTCTGGAAGAACACAAGTAACAACGATTAATGGGTGTCAATCTCAAGCTATGCCAGATGAATGAAGGGGTAGTTTCTAAAGAAACTGTGGTGCTGTGTCGGTGGGGAAGTAGTATACAAAAATTTGGTTTTATCAACGGAGTTGATAATGTAAATTGGCCACCGTACAGAGATTCTAGAATCTCTGTACGGTGGCCAATTTACATTATCAACTCCGTTGATAAAACCAAATTTTTGTATCAAGCTATGCCAGTTACTTTTGATGTACCACAAGGGTCGGTGCTGGGCCCCACACTGTTTTCCCTCTTCTGTAATGACCTGCCCGGTATCACTGAGGGTATAGATGGCAACCCACAGCTTCACATGTACGCAGACGATACCACCGTTTATGTCTCGGCTCCTACTTTTGATCTGGTGGCTTCCAAGTTAAATGAAGTCCTAGCAAGGTTATATACATGGTGTTGTGAGAACTGTCTCACTCCCCATCCTACTAAGATGGAATATATGCTGCTCAGTGGACGCGGTCAACTGACTGGGCCAAAACAAGTTATTAAGATGGGTGATTATGTTATCGAGGAGGTGGTTTCTACAAGATGCTTAGGTGTTGAGATAGACAATGCTCTTAAATGGGATCATCATGTATCGGAACTAACGAAGTCGTTTACGCAGAAGTTGAATTTACTTAAATCACTGTACTTTCTGCCTATACAGGCGAAAACTGATTTCCATTTTGGGGTTATTTTGCCCTCTGTTACTTATGGTATGTTGGTTTGGGGCTCTTGCGGTCAAGTGCTTTTCTCAGAACTGGAATCTATACATGTCCGAGCAGCAAAAATAATATTTAACTTAGATTGGTGTACGCCAAGCAAGGCGGTTCTTGCCATAGCAAAATGGAATACCTTGGAGACTATGTATGAGAAACGATTACTAATTCTAGCGCATCAGGCTTATTATCATCTTTTACCATGTCCCATGAGCTGTCTTTTTGTAAAGTATGAAAGTAGATACGATTTCAAGAGGAAAATGACCTTTAGGCTACCCAGGCCTAGGACTGATATGATCAAGAAAGCATGCTCATATAAGTCAAGTATTCGGTGGAATGCCCTGGAAAACCAAATGAGATCAATTTGGGACATTGACGCTTTTTATTATTATTATTATTATTATTATTATTATTATTATTATTATTCTATATTTGAAAAAAAGCCTTTTAAAAGAACTTCTTGAATAGGGAGCGATCAACCTCTTCTAGTACGCCATATAATTATGTCAATTCGGTACGAAACATATTTGCATTTAAAGCAGTGCTGTAGAAAATTCTGGACTGTTGTTAATTCAGGTATTGAGGAGGCGTATATGTTGTAGTTCAATTTGCACTTTGGTACGATTTGTTTTTGTACCAGTACAGAATATATTGAACTGGTACAGAATATACTGAACTGGTACAATTTTTAATTTCATAGTATAGTTTGTTGTTAACTTACAATATTAATTAATTTTTTGGAGCACTTGTCAGCCATGAATAAACTTTAGTTCTACTGTGGTTAGTTTTCATTTACAATCATCCCTTGTTACTTTTTGTAAATCTGAGCCTAGGATTAGTGTTAGGGTAAGGAAAGACAGTGTTAGGGTTCCAGTTATGGAAAGGGTACATGTAACTGGGTTAGGGAAGAGTTTGGGTGACAGCTGATTGCCAGTGAGCTTCAATTTCAAACACATCAACACTTTTGTCTTTATTTTTCAGCTGCTCATGTAGGACTTCTGTGTGAATAAAGTTGCTGTTTTCTCTGATACTGTCTCTGCCTTGGCATTATTTGTAACTAGTGATTATCTTATGGTAGTCATTTTGTGATTTACTGTAAAGTACTTAAATGATTTTACAATAAGTTACAATTGTTCATAATGTTGTCATATTGTTGTCTTTTTGTAGATAATCATGATGTGTTGTTTTTTTGTGAAGAATAAACATTAAAATTATTTGGAGTACTATTTCTATGAAAATCCAGATGCTTTTTTACAGGCTGCTGAGAAAGATATTCCAGTTGAATAGTTTAATTGCACAGTAGTGGCTGAACAGGGATATAATCGTGAAGGAGAAATCAGAGTGTTTATTTTCCCATACTGAGTGACTATTTGCACAAAACCACTTTGCTCAATTGAGGTTATTTTCCCCAGTAACATGTTGGGGTGCAGCGGGCTTGTTTTGTCGACTTTGTCAATTTTTACTGCCACCATATCAGCTACTTTGAACTTGGGCTGTTTTTTCTCTTGCTTTCTCTTTGTTTGGTTCACCATGGCTGCGTTGTATTTTGTTTGGTTTTCTATTATTTTTTGTTGTTTTCTTGGTTGGTCTTCATCATGTTGTGGTTGTGAACTTTTTTCATTGCTTTCTTCCATATTGTTTTCTTCTTGTTCAAATTGGCTTTCTTTGCTCTGTTGATTTAGCTTTTCCCTGTGAGGTTTTATTCCGTAGACAGCTTCGTAAGGGGAGACTTTGATGGCTCGGTGGTATGTGATGTTTCTGGTGCATGAGGCCTCTCTCGTGTACTGGCACCATTTCTTCATGTTTTTGTCTGCTGTGCTCACTATCAGTGACCTCATGTATTGTTTCCAAGATAGGTTGCTTCTCTCAGTTAGCCCTTGGGTTGTTGGTGTCCGAGGTGCGCCATGTGATAACTCGATGCCGTTAATAATCCTTGCAGAATATCTTTAACTTCTTGTTTTCGAACTCTCCCCCATTGTCTGTGATTATTTTCTTTGGAAATCCGTAGGTGTAACAGTACTCTCGGAGGCTTTTTAATACTTCATCAGCTGTTTTTTGTTGTAAGGGCACAACTGTCACGAACTTTGTGTGATGATCAATTATGTTCATCGCCCAAGTATGTACGTTCTTGCATTCACGGGGTATTTCGAAAATCCATCAGATCGATTTCAATCAGTGACAGGAATTCTGGAGATTGAAGTGGCTTGGTTACCATCTTAACGTGGCTTGTAATGGTCTTCTGCTCTTGATGAATTTGGCACAAACTTACAAATAGGTTCACAACTCGTACATTCACTTCAGAATAATTCTCGTTAATCCACTTTGACGTTATTTGTCTGCCTCTATGTGCTGTCCTTTGATGTGCCAAAGTCAGAACATCGTATAGTTGACTCTTGGGTACAACTACCTTTTTCTCGGTGGTTAAGATTTTCCCTTGATGGTACGACCATTTCTTCCTCTTGAGTGTTGTTGCTTGCAACTTTGTTAATTTCATCGTATCGTGATTTACGGTATTGGATTCGGTGAGCGTGTTCTCAGCTTGGCCTTTTACGAACTCTTTGGCCGAGTCATAAAATTTGTCTTCAATGAAGAGAGTTATTTGTGAAGAATTGCGTTTCTGGTTCTGTTTATAGGTCTCTAATTCTTTGTAGAATGCTTCTTTTGACACACACTCCATGATTGTTTGAAGGGTTGAAGGGATGTTAATTTCAGAATTGGTAAGTTCTGTGCATGCGTGCATAATTAGGTGCAATAATATGTGAATAATAAAATATTTGGACAGAGAGTGGCCTGGGATGAATATTAAAATATTTAATTATAAATTATCATGATAAGTTTGCATGATCTGCTTGTGTGGTCAAGTGGATAAGATAGTGGACAACAGATCCAGAGGTAGGGAGTTCAAGTTCAAGTTCGGGTGAGTAAAAAAGAAAGTCTTGAGTATACTGTGTAAAGTCTGTCATAGAGGGAGTGGGCATAAGGGTATGCAAGGAGGGGGGCCACCTGGAAAATAAGGGGGGATAGAACTGTGAAAGAAAGGGGGGTTGGATAGAGGTGATGGGAAAGATGAGGGAGGGTAGGAAAGTAGAAGAAAAGAAAGAAATAGCGCGTTCTTTTTTAGACCCCCCCAAAAACCAAGCCCCTGTTTTTTAACTACACCCGAAAAAAAGGAAAATCCCTTTTTTAGACAGTTAATAAAAATAAACCAGTACAATTAAAATTGTACCAGTTCAATATATTCTGTACCAGTTCAGAAAAAATTGTATCAAAGTGGAAATTGAACTACAACATATACAGGTAGACCGTACGTTAGTTTAGGTAAAACAATATTGATCTAAAAACGTAATCTATATCTGGTTGTTGGTATGCCTCTTTACGTAAACATCTTATCACATAAAGACACTTGTTGGCCTCCTGCAGCTTAACCTTAGTATGCTCATTAAATCTTTGAAAAGTAACCCCTAACACTTTTAAACAAGAAACTTGCATTATATTGTTCACAGGGTCAATAATCATGAGCAACCTTCTTACAAAGTATTAGTTCATTACATTTTTTAGGATTACATGCCATGGCATTATCTTGGGTCCAACTGAAAAATTGACTGACAACCTCTTGAGAAAGATCTATTTCATTTTTACATACGTTGACTATCAAGGTGGTGTCATCAGCATATTTAACTATGCTGGTAAGGTCATTATCCCTAATGGCCAAACCATTAATAAACAAATTAAAAAGATGGGGCCTACTGACACTACCCTGACATTACCCTGGGTTGTTCCTACTTTATTAAGTTCTTGTTAAAAGCTAGATTGTCATTCCAATCACATGCAAATATTTTTATGGTTTCCACAGCTTACTCTAACCTCATCTTGGAGAAGTATTAGGAAAGTAATCAAAGATGACCCAAGATATTCCAAGTTTTCAAGCCATGACAGTGTAAGAAATGAATGACAGGATATAAGCACAAGGTCCCAAGATGGATTTTTGCATGATTCTTTGGTCATTTTGCAAAATGACTTCAACTTCTGCAGAATTAACTGCTGGTTTTATACTGAATTTCCTTCTCTTGCACCTCCTGTTTTAATTTTTTTTGTAAATTTTGGTGCAAGCTACTCCATTGTGTTACAAGCATAAGAATTGGTGAGTTGACAGTAAATCGCCATAGGGAAATAAGAAAGCTGACTTCTAATTGAGTGTTGAGCCTAGTTAAACTTAAGCTTTCCAATCGCCCTACAATCATATTTACTTTAACCAACTTATTTGATACAACCAAATTTTATTGCATCACTCACCAACCAAAGGAGAAAGATATTTTCCTTAGGAAGTAATAGAGGTTACCCCATTGTTAATGAAGGTTATTATTATTGTATTTTATTCATTTTTTCATGGTCAGAATTCTTGCTGTCTACTGTGTTGCAGAAACGTGAGGAGGAGTTCAACAGTTACCTGCGTGACAAGCTTGCTGATGCTAAAGGAGACTTCAGACAATTACTAAAAGAAACACATTCTCTTAACTACAAGTATGAGTTAGCTACTGGTCTAATCCTTTTTCATCGTTCTAGTCATCCTGTCAATTTGTGATGAGTTAGGTTAATGTTGTTGGTGTATCTTTGTCTCCTGTCCAGAAGTTTGATTGTTTCAGTGCAATGATATTGTGATTGCATGTTGCATTATTTCACTGTACCCTGGGTCTGTGGTGTGATCAATCTGCTGGTTTAAAAATGTACATGCATGTCCATGTAAATGAAGATTAAAGTAATTGATCAATTTTTCCTCTTCTGAACTTAGATCAAAGAAGCTGGTTGAGGAATCTAGTAAGCATCTGAAGGATATTGAAGATACTTTAAAGGTAATCAAGGATTTTTTTAATTGATGTAATAATTACCGGCAAAATTCTGTGAAATGAATAATCCCTGACAGGTTTCTACTACAACAGAAAAGAACTATTTGGAAATGGAATGCAGTTCATTATTTCCTTCTAAATAGAATTCTCCATGTTGAAGGAGCTTCTGTTCAGAGACATATTGTAGAGCTGTTCTCATTAGTAATGTTTGAGGAGGGGATCTTATAGGCAAATCTTACATTTTGTCTCATTAACATACAAGTTTGCTGATAGAAGGCATCATGCCATTCACAAATTGACTTCAAAAAGGTAAAAAATGAAATGTCCAATTTTAAGCCTTTGGGCGAGTAACTGGTAAATTCTTGGGTGGCAAAAGCACTAATGCCCCAGACAAGTGGATTTAGCCATTGGACAAGTGGGTTGTCAATCTTACTTGTCCAAAATAATTTTAAAAAACAAGGTGTTTATTATATATGTTTAAGCAGAGAAATTAGTATACAGTGAAGTTTTTGCGAGTGTAAGAACAAATCGCTTTTCATAAAACTAACTTAGAAGTTGGAAATGAAATGAGTTGAGCACTTACGATTTATCATTTTATTTCAATGCGTACTACTGAAAGGGGCCTGGGACTCATTTGGGTTATCGATTTGTGCATCTATTCCTCTTCGTCGCTGTCAGCACATGCACAGTGACGGCCGATCAGCAAAGTATAAAAGGCTATTTTGGTGTACCGGTAAAGTAGCTAAAGAGAAAAGCAAAACCTTCGGCAGAAACACTTAAGAGAATGATAAGAAAAAGCAATCTAACAGCCCAACGGTTCGAGCTCGAAAGTTCCAGGAATCTTGGAAGTAAACTGACGCTTTAAATGCTATGTAGACGTTATCTGAGCATAGGGAGCCCACACAAACAGTGTGTCTGTTTGTATGTTCGAGACCTTGTCTCCTTCTAAGGACGTGTAGTAACAGTCAACGGAAAACCCACCAAATCGCTCAAATTCACCATTTTCAGCCGCAGAAATGACAATACACAACAACTGAGGTTATTTTGAGCTTTAACATAGTCATTTCTCGATGTAAGTTTACTATATTAGGACTCTTCAATATTTCCCATACATTTCTTTATATTTCGAACATACAAACAGACACACTGTTTGTGTGGGCTCCCTATGATCTGAGTTCCAAAATAGAGAGGGTTATGCTTCGTATCCATGAGTCATACATTAGAGCTTGGATTTAACTCTACATCCAAGGACAACTAGACTTGAGATTTGGGCAAGTAAAACCAGAACCTCACTTGTCCAATGGACAAGTGGAGTTCTAAATTTTTTTCTTACCCTGTAATGAGCCCATACATTCTTTGTAAAATGTAGAATTTTCAAAGCATCATTACTCAGAGATGATCTGGTAAATTTTGCTCATCATGCCATGGACTTTCAATATTCGGTAATAATTTTGTGGCTGATAGATTTGAAAACGACAGGCTTACAGGTGGTGTACATGTATGCTAATAAGGCAAAAAACTGTAAACAAAGATTCCACTATAGGGTCAGGAGGGTCACAAAAATACCCCCAAGTATGTTTTTTAATGTGTGTTCAAGTGTTGAGATCTGATTATTTGAAACTTGCAGAAAGACAAGAGGTACTTGGTACTGGAATGTGTACCTGATGAACGAAATAGATTGCTTCACAATTTTATTGAAGAGCTATTCCGAAGTGGACCACCACCACCACCTACAGCTT
Source organism: Montipora capitata (assembly GCA_949126865.1). NCBI lineage: Eukaryota > Metazoa > Cnidaria > Anthozoa > Scleractinia > Acroporidae > Montipora > Montipora capitata. The sequence continues at coordinate 67,142,946 of OX421445.1, forward strand.
CTGCTCCTTCAAACAGATCTAAGATGCACTGATGCATGCTTGGAAGTGAAATAAATTTGCAGAGTTTCACTGTATCCATTAGATGCTTTTTTGTTATTTTCTGAATTTTTGTTGTAAAAGCAAGGAATACAAAATAGGCTAACAGGAGGAATAGGAATAAACTTTAAAGTTTCATTGATTATTTTAAGCTACAAAATCTTCAGTGTTACCTGGAAAGGGCTGGGACTTGCTAAGTTTTGTATCGTGTAACCATATCAGTTTTGAACATTGAGAATTTTTCTTGTTGAAAACAAATTTTACCTTTGCAGGCTTTAATACAAAACTGAGCTACGCATAGTGAAAAGTATCACTTTATGGTTTAATTCATGGTTTTAATAAACTTTTGCATATGACAAAAAGACAACAAGTTTTAGTTTTTTAATAACCTCTGTATGTATTCCCAGACCATGTGACTTTCCTTACACTTAACAGCCTTAGTGCCAGTTGGAGATTTTACTCTGGGTTATGTCAGACAGTTTTAGCCGCACCATGACCTCAACGAGCAAGCTCTCCATCTGGAATGAACGTGCAAGGAGATGTGTTGATAATTCGCAGTTTCAACTTTTATATGATTTGATTTTAAGGGGGTCTCCCTTTTTTGTAACAAGAAAAGACAAAACAAGAGGTCCATTTTTTGAAGCTTTATTGAATAAACTACATGGACAGAATTCATGGACAGTGACTGCATGCCTCTTGTTAATGAAACACATTTTAAAGTTAATGTGTTGGGGTAAATTTCTTGAATATGCTCAAAGGGTTGATGCAATCCACAGTTGAACCCTGTTCTCATAAAGCAAAAAATTACCATCCACTGGCATTCTCTTTGATCCTGTTAAGTTGATGCTTCCCTCATGAATGGTGATCAACTTTCTTTGAAACGTCTTTTGTCAACTGACAACAAAATGAAGTGCATTTTCTTATATTTCATGAAAAAAAGTTCGTTTTTCACTACCCTAACCATAAATATCAGAGTTACTGTCTTGCAACCCAGTGAAGGAGTACACAAGAATTAGGTCTGTGACACGAAACCCTACACCCTAACCTCTTCTTAAAGGCACAGATACTGTGAATTTAAAAAATGGGAAAATTTTAGTCACTGAAATATCATTTCTGTCACATTTAACTTGGTATCAATACTTGTACCCTTTCACTGGAGCTAGACACTGCTCATTATTAAATACGATTAAGTGTCTTAGCACAGAATTATCTGTATTTGACTGCTTTGCTGTTATAGTTAAGGTTTCACCTTTATGTATTAATTATGTATTATTTTTTGGCATTACCCACTGCATTGAATACACTGAACCTTTATCTCAATAATTCCCATCCTGTTCCTTAAAATGTAGCACCTGTGAATCTTGAACAACACAAAACTCTACAAGGAAGCATCAAAATCAAGCGTTGTTCCAATTATAGCACATAATATTTGAATTAAAGGAACAAAGGATAGCAATAAGTGATTTTTGTTTCTAAGGGTTTTGATTTACCCATTGACTCCTGGGGGATCCCCATTGACAAGTAAAATTGTCTGGCATTAGATAGAGTAAAATACTAAGTATGGCCGGTTTTGGGGGGAAAGGGTTAAAGGCCCACATTCGCCCAAAAGTCATTGCAATCGTTTGTTTTTGTTTCCAAACTACGGCTTAACCTAATGTATGATCTGATTGGCTGAAAGCACTCATGCGAATCACGTGGGAAGCAACATGTCAGCCATTTGGGTAATTCCGTGTTACACTAATTTCAGTCACGGTGCGCAATAATTTTTGGGCAAATGTGGGCCTTTAATTGCTGCAACTGGCAACAAATTTATGCAAATTTATTGTTTAAATTCCTTATGAATTGTCTTTTTACAATGTGCAAACTATCACTTGAATTTTTAACACTAGAACTTAAATAAAACACTGCATTGTTATACACCTTATCCCATGTGACCTGCATGCTACAAACTTTTCGGAAATGGTGTCACCTTTTCTCTATCAAAATGAACTCAATAATAATAATAATAATAATAAACACTTTAGTTTTAAGTCTCAAGGTTATTTAGCAGAGCACAAATGCTCTACTACCGTAAAGTTCCAATAGTATCAACCCTTGTTACTTTCGGAATTAGCAGCTTTTGGGGCTCATTATTTTCAGGGGAACAAAAACTATGAAACAACCTAGCCCAAGCTCTTTTTTTTGTCCGAAAGAAAAAACCAACATATTAGTAAAAAATGACACTTTATTTGTATTTTCCATAAACAGAAGGTAATTGTAATAGTGATACCTAAGTAATAAATCGGCAATATTCTGATTAAAAACAAAAGCTATGATAGGTAGGTAGGTAATTTTATTTCAACTCTGGTTGATGAGGCTGATTAGGCCCCTAGAAGTACATGCTAGGATGCCAAGAAAACTATGAAAAAGTAACAAAAAATGTAGTTCAGATTATCAAAATAAACAAAATTAATATGAGGGACTTCAGTCGTCTGCTTGTGAAATGTGGTATTGCACTGCCCAATTCTGGTAGCAGTGAAATATTTAACTATTCTTTCATTCGTGTGCATTGGACATGAAGTGATAATCACCTCATATCCAATAAGCACAAATGGAATAATTTTTTTTTTTTGGTATACACTTCACGATTAAAACCTTAAGGTAATCATTTGAGTTGTAGTTGTTACATGATCTTAAAATGCAAAATTATCAACAGTGAGAATTTCGAGCTTTTGAACTTCACTCTTTTGTACCATTGAATATGCTTATGCCGAACTTTGTGGCTCTCTTTGTAGCTTCCAGGATGACATTGTCAAAAAGTTGCTGTATTTCCAAGGGGGACCCTTCACCAAACCTGTTGTTTTCGGAACAAAACTGAAACTTCGTGCCTAATTTTTTTGGACACACTGACACTTGCCACAACCTCGGTTATTCGCTGATAACTGGGATTGGGCAAGCCAATCAGAAAGCTAGAAATGCAATAACTGGGGTTTGAGTATATACTAATTGATGCCCTACTAAGCTATTGCATGGGTGACTCAGCCGATGAAGAGGAAATCGAATCTTCCCTGACTCAGGGGAGGAAAGCTAAACTCAGTGCTTTTAGTCCATGATGCACCAGACTTTATTCTGCAGTATGTTGAGTTTTCAAGTATAATTTGAAAAATTATTCCTGTTCTTAATACGAAATTATACCAGTTTAGTTTTAACATCAGTGAACTGATGTCATGGACAAATGATGGCTTTTGCTTTCCCTTGTTGTAAAGTGCCTTAACGTGTTCAATTTGTCACTGCACAAAGATATTAGTATTGTACATTAAGAATTTAACTATGGATTGTAAACCAAAGGCATTCGGTATGTGGAACTTGTTATTTTCGGGGATCACTATTTTCGGGGTCTTGCTACTTTCAGAATTTCTTAGATGCCTTGAACTTCTAACGTTACTTTTGGGGGGTCGTTACTCTCAGAACTTTACGGTAATCGGGGAGACTGCAAATCAACTGCAAATCAAATCAAATGTTGGTTTTTGAGGAGAGTGGAAAACCGGAGTACCCAGAGAAAAACCTCTAGAAGAGTAGAGAACCAACAAACTCGACCCACATTATGACGTTGAATCCAGGAATTGATGCTGGGCCCCACTAGTGGAAGGCGAGTGCTCTCACCACTGCACCAGCCCTCCTCCCTGCAATGAAGACCCACTGTCCTGTACATAACTTAGGCTGACAAAGAAAGGGGTTGAACAGTTTCAGAGAGTGGCAAATAATAACTATGCCCTTTATTATCATGAGTGTAATAATACCCTTTCTGGGTGCCTGGCTGCCACTGTTGGATTCCTTCTGCTGGACAACTTTGTGGACGGTCTCCAGTGTAGGTATCTTTGTATGTTGTATTCATCATCATATCCCCACTTATAGGACGATGAACATCATGCCGCGCAGGCTTGGCAGGAGCAACATACCGTCCTCTGTAATGGCTCCGCATGGTTGATTCACCAAGAAATTTCCCAGAGGGTGGTCTGTACTCGTCAGTTTGGAGACTTTTTCTAGTGGGCTGCATCTCCCAGGCTCTAAAAGCCTCCTTGTGAGTGGTACTGTCAGCAAATGGTTTCCCTGAGGCAAAGGATGTGACTGGTGGTTTTGCACTTT
>OX421445.1:67154606-67157106 GCA_949126865.1 Montipora capitata
ATTTCCGAAAATGCTGAAATTGGAGTTTATGAAGTATAAGCCAACTTCCAGAAACACTGAAGACTCGCTGAGCTCGAATATAACATTTACAATAACGACAAAAATTGAAGCAAAAATCTTTGCCAAAAAAAAAAACCCCGACCCCGACGCCGCGTTTTGGCCACTACCAAACGAAACACTTTTTCTTTTTGTTTTTACCCTGTAAAGGAGGAGGCGTTTCCCTTAAACGAGAAGGTCTTAATCATTCCATACGTCACGTATGAACGAAAAAATAAACTTGATATCATTTCCATCTTCAGTGACTTGTAGTGAAACCTGAAGCATGAAATTCAACCTAAAGAAATGCAAACATTTCTGTATAACTGAGAAAAGAGTATAAAATTAATGAAAAAGAGGTCTTAAAACTAATTTAAATAACTTAGGAAAATTTTCCCAAAGTTTCGAACAGAACCTTCGCGGGACAATGCCTCAAAAAATTTATAATCACTGTCTATTTCGGCTCCGAAGAGATGTTAAGAGCGCCACACATGCCCTTGGGAACTCCATTCTTTCATTCACAGAGATCCTTTCAACGTTCGCGCGCTAGGATTCCAGAAATTTTACGCCATAGCGCGGATGGGTGTCGTGAGGGGTTCATTCTGTATGTTGTCGGATTGCCGACTCTTTACTTGCGGTACGCGCGAGATCATGAAAAAGAAAAGAAAAGATCATGTTGGCCCCAATATGATTTCCCTGTTTCAAGACGGGGAAAAGGACCAAGGTTTAATTTCCACCCACACCCTGACCTTTATAATACCCAATCCTCTGCTTCGAACAACTTTTACACACAAAGCTCTAGACTCTCTATTCAACTAAACTCGTTTTCTAGAATTGGAACAACAATTTGGAACGAGATGCCTCTTACATTAAGAAATCTTTCAAAATATGACTTCAAAAGAAAAATTGAAAGAGTACTTTTCGATATCCTGACTTCGGAAGACTCTTACCTTGGTTTACGAAACATTATTCAAAAGGTCAAGTTTTCTTAAGATTTCACTGTATTTTCTTAGAATAATAAGTATAGCCTTAATTGTACTATTCCAGCTTGAGATCTATTAAGAATGTTTGTAAAATAAGATATCTCATGGCGCTTTCTCCTATTGTGGTACTAATTAGCTCACAAACTTAATTTTGTAATTTATATTCTTGTACATTTATCTTCTTGATTTACCTGTAAACTTGTCCACCTACTCTTTTTAGTCACGACATGACCCATCCAGATTAGCTTCTGCTACCTGTGGGCATGTCCAGTTTGTTAACAATACCTATTAGAAAAATAGAGAACTGAACTGAACTGAAAACCTTTATTTACTTTACCTTTATTTTCAATTCAATGGTTTGGAAATAAACTGAAGTAGCTTGTATTCTCTAAACAATTTTCTATTCCCTTCTTGAGAGAATAAAATGAATTATGAATATTCAAAATATATTTTTACCCTAGATTACTGGAAGCAAGTCTGTGAATACGTGGCAAATCAAAACAAACAGTGTACCTCAGTCAAAAACTGAGGAAGCTGCTTCTACACAGAATGTGTCAGTCCAGTTGAAGTTTCGTTGGTTTAGAGTCATTTAATGACAGTTTTAGCTAAAACCGTTGCACCAAAACATTGTTTCTCACACCTTATAAGGGTATACATGGGTACATAGGGGTATGCATGGGTATACATGGGTACATAAGGGTATACATGGGTAAATAGGGGTATACAGGGGCATACAGGGGAATACAAGGGTATACATGGCTATATAAGGGTATACATGGGTACATAGGGGTATGCATGGGTATACATGGGTATACATGGGTATACATGGGTACATAAGGGTATACATGGGTACATAGGGGTAGACAGGGGTATACAGGGGCATACAGGGGTATACATGGGTATACATGGGTATACATGGGTATATAAGGGTATACATGGGTATATAGGGGTATATAAGGGTATACATGGGTATATAAGGGTATACATGGGTACATAAGGGTATACAGGGGTATATAGGGGTATACATGGGTATACATGGGTATATAGGAGTATACATGGGCATACAGGGGTATACATGGGTATACATGGGTATACATGGGTATATAAGGGTATACATGGGTATATAGGGGTATATAAGGGTATACATGGGTATATGAGGGTATACAGGGGTATATAAGGGTATACAGGGGTATACATGGGTATATAAGGGTATACAGGGGTATGTAAGGGTACACATGGGTATATAAGGGTACACATGGGTATATAGGGGTATCTGAGGGTATACAGGGGTATGTAAGGGTATACATGGGTATATAAGGGTATACAGGGGTATGTAAGGGTATACATGGGTAAATAAGGGGTATATAAGGGTATACATGGGTATATAGGGGTATATAAGGGTATACATGGGTATATAAGGGTAATAATTGAAATACATTATCAATAGCTTATATTTAAATACATAATAATAAGGGATACAT
>OX421445.1:67159606-67184606 GCA_949126865.1 Montipora capitata
TGAACTTGCAATCATTACTCCAAATGCTACTGAAGGAGAACAACTAGCGATTACCTAAGACAGTTTACTTGAATAAAAAAACCAAATTATATTTGCTTGGTCAAACATTGACCAAGGTGTGGCAAGTAAATAATTATTGTCCCTTTTCTAGAAAATTTTGAAGAGCTGTTTGGAAACCATCTTGTATTAATCACTGACATGGTCACATCTGTGATGTTTAATTTACAGTAATACTTTTGTCATCATGCAGGATCTCATGCAGGAAAAAATAAGAGATGAATAACAACCCTGGCTTTTTTTTCATCACAAAACCAATAAAATATGCAATGCTGAACTCCTCATCAAAATCTCTGAAAACAACCTGGAATGTTGCTTGCCATGCATGGTTTGACCATATCAGCACACACAGCAGGAAGAGGTTTAGACTTTAGCACTGGAAGCAGAATAAATGACATGTTTAAGAAACAACAGGAAACTGACCAAAGTAAAACAATAATATTATTAACACTTGCTCATTTTCATGCAAAGATGTCACCTAAGATACTTGGAAAAACATGGAAATCTGTGCCCTTTTTCTAAAGATCCCTTTCTAAGAAAAAACTATACAACTTAACTGACTCCCTTCATAAGGGGTTTTGTCTAACAATGCAGATAAAAATAGTTGCTCACATCTTGAAGGTATTGACAGTCAAAATGATAGCCAGCCAGATATCATCACTTTCCACAAGATTTCTTCAGGTCAGATGACTGGGGCAATGAAATCAACAGAAATCTAGAGATCAATTAAATTTAATGAATAATCATACCACAACCTAGTGTGTCCTGCAAAGCAACACAAGAGCTGGAAAAGAGAGAGCATCACCATCTACCAGACAAACCATTGCTCTTGCTGTGGACAACCAAGTCACAGAAAATCCATGGCTCTCGTATCACATGTGGGAGGTTAAAACTTCTGTTGTGTCAAAACCCTCAGCGTTTTTAGAGGAATTGCCCTTAAGCGAAAAACAGTAAATGAAAAATGTTGTCAATGTTGTTGTTTAAAATTTACAACTTTTAGGTCTTCAACGGTGTGACCGAAACATGAGCAAACATGGTTTGGCGAAGATAACTTTCATGGAAATGACATAAACAAATAAATATATGATGCCTAAAATAAGCTTACCTCATCTGACTTTCTTGTTGGAAACAACTTGGAAGTTGAGGCTATGTTGAGCGTGAGATCTTGATCATCAAAAGGACCAAAGAACTTCCCTTCACCGCCGAATAAACTTAAAAACAAAGACCTCAAAAGCTTGAGTCAAACGTGTTCGAAGCAGAGCATGCGCACTCATTTTGCCGCGGTGTCCACCGGGTTGGTGTTAGCGTGTGTCACCTTGCTTTTATTGTTGTTCTTAAATCAGTAGCCCATACCAATGCGATTTATTGACATCATAGCGTCACCGAATGGGAATTGTCTTTGTTCTGTTATTCTAAAAATAGATTGGTCCACAAAACTTCCTTAACATAGGCTTAATATGGAAGTTGTTCGCTCCTAGTCATGGGCTCACAGCTGCTTAAATTGTCCAGATAAGTGCGATAATCACTAATCTCTTTCGTCTAAAGATTTTTCTGCCTGTAACTTAACAAAACAAGGGGTGGTCCACAGGGGTAGTCCATGGATCAGGTCCATGAAGGGGTCCATGGACGGGGTCCACAGGGGTGGTCCATGTTTTGTGTACGTCCAAATTCTTTTATTCCCCACCAAGGTCTCCCGACACAACTGTTTTCTCTCAGATGCTAATAGTTAACGATTATTGGACGATGTTGAGCAAAATGGCGTGATTTGTCAGTGGCAAGCGGATTCAATTATTTGCCAAGGCCGAAGGCTGAAGCAAATAATTGATCTGCGAGACACTGGCAAATCACGATATTTTGCGATAACCGAGTTCAATAATTGTTTTATCATTCAATCACCGAGTTTGTTTTCAATTTTTTTTTTGGGAAGCAGTAAGTGCGTGCTGCTGGCAGAAATCAATTGGTTTCCTTCTCAGTTAAATAATTTATTTTGTCGACTTTAAATTGTACATACAGTCAACTGTGAATTACCAAAATGTATGCCTTCAAATGGCTGAAGACTTCCAGGAACAAGTTCACAGTCTTCAAGGATTTGAAATCCGAAAAAAAAAAAAGGGAAAATGTATTCAAGAAAATTTTCAATTTCGCATGAGCAGAATATTATTTGCAGTAAAACACTTATTTGTAGGCAGTTATTTTCAGGTCACATGGTGGGCTCTTGGCCAATGAAAAGGAAGACAAAATACATTGAATGATAATTAAATTTCACTGGCTTCAGTAAGTCCAGCAACAAAATACTCGAAGCACAATATCCTAAGAGAACAAAGTTTATTTGTATTTGCTTGTCAATTCCTTGAAATCTTGAGTCAATACACCTTATTCCAAAATGGCCGCCATTTAAATATTCTTTTGTTTTTATTCAAATTAGCCCTTTATGCCTCATTCTTAAGCTTAAAATTCAAAAGAATATTTTATCTTGAACGAGGCAACAAGGGCCAATTTGTATGTGCATAAATCAGCTAGTGGCCATTTTGGAATAAGGTGTATGCAATCATGATGGGAGACCCAAGCGAATAAAAGAATTTGCGGTTGACAAACTACGGTCTGTGACCCCGGTAAGTCAGTTTGTTATCAACGGTCAAAGCGGTGGCCACTCTTGTAATAAAGCACTGCCTTCGAAAGCTGTTTTTTTGCAATATGCACTGCCTGAAGTTGCTCGCAGGACTGCTATTGCGTTGATGGTGGGTTGAGATGAAAGTTCAATGGTCTTCAGTCTTTGTCAATATTGATTCTGATGTGGAATTGTGACCATGGGCACATTTTATCCAGGAATATTTGACTAAAATTGGTGGCTCCTGAGAATGTAGTCTCCAGCCTTGGGATTTTGTTATGGAACCGTTAACAACCCAGAAATTGAAAAATGGCTCAAATCGCGTCGGATCTGGAAAATAACCACACAGGAAAGAAGCTATCCACAATGGCAATAAGTTTAGGCTTTTTAATTGAGATTGAGATTTTTTTTCCACATAATTATCTTCTTAAGCTTTTTATTGGGATTCCCATACAACTCCTTATATTTTTGTCGGCCATGCTCACAGTGAGCTTGGGGCCCCTGTGCCGTTAGGTAGAAATCTCTATCCTTCACTCTTTACCTGTTACCCGTTACCCTTTACCCCGTGGAAAAGCACTGTCGATGAGCGAATGATAATTCTTACCCAGAACGATCGTCGTTTATACAATGTACGCTTCGCCTATCCACGACTAAAATTACAAACGTCACACTCGCAACTGATTACAATATCAGGTTTTGTCGGATAATGTTTTTCAGTCAAAGCATGTGTCAGTATTATTGTTATTTTTTTTGTCTACTGGCGTCCCTTTTCAAGTTCATACAGAAGGTTAATCGACATCCATCGATAGGGCCTTTCCATTTTTTCTCTTTTTATGCTGCTTTTAGTCAGCACATCGTAATTAAAGAAAAAAAGAAATTAGTCAAGGAGCGCAAGGAAAATCGAACACATATTAATTGAAAAATTCGGATATATTGATCTAGCAACAAATGTGGCAGGTGTTCACACATGCTACAATTAGAATTGTTATAGGACCAATCAAATAGCGTCAGCTAAGAAAGATTCCGAGAAAACAATATAACGCGCCTGTTCATTTTGTAATCTCCTTCCAGTAGTTTGGGTGTCGTGTGCGATGACCCTTCTCCTATCATTGCGCTTTCTCCAGGTTGTAGCGGTACCAAGTAGCTCTTGGGCTATCTTATCTCTTGCAACATCAGTAACTTTATGATTCATCACCAGTTTGAAGCATACTAAGGTCGATGCCTCCATGAGGAGCATCCGCGCGCATCTGCTGAACTTACTGATTCTCCGACGATGTTCGTCAATCATTTTTGGTGTTGCTTAAAAAGCGGTAGCGACGTTTAGTTCTCCGGAGGCCACTAACGATGTCAAATCTATCATTTGGAGGCCCAAAAGATCGCCCAAGTAAGTCTAAATTATTAAAAGTTTGTTTTGGTTGCAAATCCCCTTCCGACTAATCAATTCCCTAACGATTGCATGCCAGCTATAAAAAGCGGATGCTAAGTGATGTCTCCCCCCTCAAGTTCGATAGGTGAGACGTTGTAATCCCTAGTATATTCTAAACATATTTGCTAAGATCAAGGAAGTAAGCCGGTCGTAGTTTTGGAGTTAGAAAACGATTGATCACCTGGCTTCGCTGAGTGAACTAAAGAAGCAGAAGAAGAACATTCGCCAATCTGAGTCTTGGGTTGGTTCCTTCACGGTTACTAAAATTAACCTATCACTTCGCAGAGCAGGTTCCTGGGCAACCCTTAGAGTGTTTTAAGAAATCACATATATTCTAAATTTAGGTAAACTTTGATAGCCAGATTTTATTTTCATTTTCATTTTTTTATTGCTTTCAGAAAGCACTTAGTTTAGTGGCAAAAGTGCGTTCCCCTAAAATTACGGATTGATCCAAGAGAAGCCATTGTGAAATTTCTCACAAAAGAAAGTTATTACATACATCTTATTCGATGGTTTAACATATAATACGCGCGGATATTTTGCGAGTTGCATAGTATTTTTCCGAGCTCCGCAGGGGCGAGGAAAAATTACGAGCAATGAGCAAAATGTACCCGAGTATTATATGTTAAACCATCGATTAAGAGATTAATTATTCCACTACAAAAAGGTGTTATTTTGATTCAATTTTATCTGGTAAGAGTGTTTCTAAAAAAATGCATCATCTGTCCTTCCGGTCGCTTGCGAACGATGTAAACAGCACAGAAAACCAGCCAAATGTCCTTTGCATGTATTTGTTAACCTGTGAGGCAATTTTTCAAGAGCTTATAATTATTGTTTAGTGGTCTGATTAAAATTGCCACTGCAATTCTGCTGCATGAATTGTGCCCTACTCTAGGATTTGTATGGGTCAGGAAGTCATTGCCCTTTTTAAGAGCAACTTTTTTTACCTATCAGAACCATCAGCTCAACCCCAATCCCTGCATGTATAAAACCAAGTGAAAAATTGTTTTGACCGCAAGAATACTCCTCCCCCTACTTATTAATTAAAGTGCTAACTATGACCAAAAACATCACTTTCATTTTTATTTAGATTTCAAAACAATGTTAACCAAACAGTATAACCAAATAGCTATAGACACCTGTTTATTTTAATTGGAATTTTCCTATCTAATAATTGTCTGCCATTACTATTTTAAAATCTTGAGAGAGCTGGATCAAGGAGAAAATGACATCAAAGACTCAATAGGTGGGTTCATACCAGCGGAATAAGTACACCTTAAGTATACCTGAGCTCAAGTATACTTAAGATCGTCCATGTTTACTTACCGTGATGAGCGTTCATATTAGAATTCAAAGTATGCTTTCAAGGTAATCGTGTTGTCAATGAATTTCCTGCTGCACAACATGCTTGATTGACATCCGTTTCCGGAATGTGTTTTGATAGTAGATAAGTAAGCTCGTAAGGATGGTCTGAACTAGACTTGAGAGTGTACTTCGGCTTCTTTGAAGGAAATAAGTTACCATGGCCACAAAGTAGGCTACTTGAGCTGAAATTAAAGCCGTTCACATCTAAAGTAGGGCTCAAGTGTACTTAAGGTATCCTTAGTCCGCTAGTATGAACCCACCTAATAGTTTAAGAATGCAATGCGTGTGTATGCGGCTGAATAATTATTACTATGCAGCACAGGAGTTTCGGCCTTTAATTCAGACTTTTAACTCGTGTTTTGCATGTATAATAAGCTGCATTTACACGTTCAAAAATTATGAAGCTAGTGAGGAAATGACGTCATTTTTCCCTCAATCCAACTCTCTGAGGTCCAGTCAGTCAGTTTGGAACAGGAGTATAATAGCGGACTGTGAAGTCAAAAACAAGTTAATACACTCAAAGCAAACAACCTTTGAATAAAACTCAAAGCTCAAAATTTTGCCACTCATTGTTAAGCAATCACACTTTCAAAATCTGAAGAAAAAAGGAAGTGATTTTTTTATCATGTAGCGCTCTAAATTGGCTTCTTTGCCTAAATATTTTTGAAATTTGTTTTAATTTATGTACAGGAGGTTCTATCTGTGAGCCTTTAATGCAGACCACAACTGCAGGAAGAGTAATGTTGATTCATGACCTAGTGTTAAAGGGTGATGTACAGGAACTGAAGAAGGAGCTTGAAAAAGATATGGGTTTGTTCCTTTTCAATGTTATGTATCGATAATAATTTAATTTAATTGATAAAAAACAAATAATTTTTTATTGTTAGTCTGACTGGCCAATACCCTCAGGTCCCAGAGGCTTTTCCTGAGCGGGGAGAAAGCCACAAAGTGGTGAAGGGGAGTCGCAAAGCAGCGAGAAGAGAAAAACCTCTGGTTACTTTGGACTTGAATCTCACTTTCATGCAGACGCCAAGGTCAGGATCTGACCCTCAGGCTCGGATTGGTTGATATTTTTACAAACATGCAAATCAATATGATTGGTTCATTTGATTGGTAATACCTAGGGGATGTGTGATTGCTAAGTTGCCATTGCTCCCTTTTAAAATTATCAATTTGATGCATTTGACAGCTAGTGTCTGCATGAAAGTGAGATTCAAGTCCAAGGTTAAACCAGAGGTTTTTCTCTTCTCGCCGCTTAGCAATCTATAAATACTACAAGAACAATAGTACATAAGAAGAATGAAAATTAACAAAAAGTGTTAGGTATACAACCGGACACCTTCACCAAGGCATTGCTGAACAGAAAAATTTGGCAATTGGTCAACATTTTTTGCAAGCTTACAGTAGTAAAGATCTTTTGAAAGAATACCGCCTTAAGGTCATAAGAAAGTGCCTGGGCAAATTTGATTGCTTAGTCTACTAAATGTTTCTCATTAAGAGTCTCAAGCCTAATTTGAATATCCAGATGGACTCCATATGTACCTAACTTTTTGTTTTCATTTTCATTTTTCCTTTCTTTCACTATACAGTTTTCTTTAATTTACTATTGTTCTTTTAGTATTTAATTATAGATTGCAATTTTCAAATTACTTTGACTTGATAATGACGTCTAGCTAACGTTGATTGAAACATGTTTGTTTCTTAACACAGTTTTTAACATAGTTTTCAGTATTTTTTAGTATTTTTAGACAATATGTCTTATCACAGTTTTTTATGGCTGAATGGCCAATCAATTTGATTTTCTAGATGGAACGCCATAACTGTCTTATGATACTTTTGGTCACGATATTCGGTGCTTGCATCCTTATATTCGGTGCTTAAATCATTATATTCAGTGTTTACTTCATTATATTTGGTACTTAAATCATCATATTCCGTGTTTACTTCATTATATTCGGTGCTTAAATCATGCATTATATTTGGTGTTTATTATCATTGTGTGGTTCCAGAAAATATCCATACCCCCACCACGGAAGACCATTGGAAATTCCGAGGGAGAGGGGGGGTTAAAGGGCAGTAATTTCCAAGGGGTAGGGGGGTTTCGTGGGAAACTACTTTTCCAAAGGGTCACGAACCACATACAAAACATTGAAAGCAACATACGATCGATCTGAAGCACAAAACACACTATCGGACGATGTTTTGAAACAAAAGTCAGTTTTGAGATAAAGTTGATACTATTAGCTTCAATGTTTCCGTTTTTCTTTGAGTTAGCTAGTGCTACAAGCTCCCGAAGCTAAGGACAATGTGTCTTTCATTTGGGATGGATTCAAAACATTTAAAATGGCGGTCTCAACTGGAGTCTTGTCCCCAGACTTCCAGCTTTGTCTCTTTTTCGTCCAAGCGACACTTCCGTTTGTCTCTTTTTCGTCCAACCAACACTTCCGTTCACTTGAGTATCACTTTTCGCTACCTTCACATGCAGTAAACACATTTTTGATAGGATTTATGTTTTACTGGGGGTAGTAACTCATTGAAAATGCGATAAGACGCAAGTTCCCTCCATCTCAACGATTGCGTGCAACGACATTTGCTTTTTTGTGGGTGGCATTTAGACCACGGACAGGAAGCGGGAGTCAAGTTTTCTCTTCTTTGAGTAAACGCAATATTTATTGCGGCCTTGGGAAACGATTGCTGAGGTTCATTTTGTTGTGTCAAACTGTGAATTCTAAAACAGGAGTTTGACTACTCATTGGAGGAAGTAAATCACACGAAAAACAATAAGAGTCACCCTCTCGATTCCATCCGTGGCTCAAAGGCAAGCAACAGTGAGGCTGTGTGTCATTTACCGGCGAGAAGGACTGCTGGAGAGTCAGTAAATTTGAAGACTGCACATAAATCGCCATATCTAAGTTAACAAATATGATGGATTATTTTGGCGTCAATAATATTCTTCATAAAACAATCGCCTTTGTGATGACGTTCACGAAACCTACCGCGTCAACATGTGTGGTCCCTAAATATTAAAGAATCAATCTGAAGAAACTGACAAAATGTGTAGACAAAGGAATCTTGTAAGTTTCTGTTTTATTTACTCTGGTTTGCGAAGTTGTTTAAGCGAGTGAAATGTTCTCATCGAAGTTTGCACAAAAACGTGAAACAGTCGACGTGCAACCCAAATGTTTAAGCTTTGCAAAGTTGATAGCGCACAAGCTAAAAGTTTAGCTGGATAATGAGCTTAACAAAG
Source organism: Montipora capitata (assembly GCA_949126865.1). Classification (NCBI taxonomy): domain Eukaryota; kingdom Metazoa; phylum Cnidaria; class Anthozoa; order Scleractinia; family Acroporidae; genus Montipora; species Montipora capitata. The sequence continues at coordinate 67,168,310 of OX421445.1, forward strand.
TGTTACATTTTTCTAAAAGTTAACCTTAATGTTTACACTGTTGTAATAAAATTCTACCACAATTACGTAACTAATTCACTTTCGTTTTTATAAGTAAAAAAATTCTGGAAATTCCTGAGGGGAGGGGGGGTCATCAAAGACCCCCCTGGAACGGAAAATCTTGGGGGGAGGGGGGGTGCAAATCAAAAAGTCTTCCGTGGTGGAGGTATGGATATTTTCTGGAACCACACATTATATTATGTGCATATACTTCATTATACTTGGTGCATACTTCGTTATATTTGGTGCTTAAATCAGTATATTTGGTTATCATTTTATTATACTTGGTGGTTTATTCATTGGGTGTTCAGTTCATGATATTCTGTTTATTTAATTCATTATATTCAACTGCAGTGCTTATTTCACTATACTCGGTGATTAAATCATCGAATTTGGTGGTTCCGACAACTGGAGCACACTTCATAATATTATCTTCGGTCCTACCAACATTATACTCGATGGTAAAATCATTTTCTTCAGTGCTCTTTTTGTTATGATTGTCACCAGGCTCCCAACAAACATTACTGGAGGTAAATAATCCCAATTCCCGCGTATCTTTGAATCCGAAAATGGCGGAAAAGACTGCGATTATGACCTTGAGCTCCATTCTCAAACTCAAGTAATCTGACAGAGGTATTTGAAAAGGAGAAAATCACACCTGATGTAGTTCCACTGTTATCTGCGAGCGAAATCAAGCGGCGAGGGGAAAATTCCGTGGAGTTATATCTAAGTTTCAAATTTGCCTTGTTTTTTTTCATCGACATTGAAGTTTTATATCCAACATTCAAGTTTGACATTGAAGTTTTGAATAATACTTGACATCGAAGTGGAAAATTCATAACAAGGTCAACATTAGCCTGACTTTCATTTAAAGGCCAGGTAACTAAGCACACAACTGTAAAGACGTCTGTTCCCGCATATATCTTTTATATCCAAAATTCAAGTTTGACATCGAAGTTTTGAATAATATGTGCTTGACATCGAAGTGGAAAATTTGGCGTTTCACATTCAACTTTCAAGTTCAAGACACAGATAGAGGACTTCCCATACACAAGTGAGTGATGTAGCCTGAGGTCTGCTATCCGTGTCTTGAGCTTAAAAGTTGAATGTGAAATGCCAAATTTTCCACTTCGATGTCAAGCACGTATTATTCAAAACTTTGATGTCAAACTTGAATGTTGGATATAAAACTTAGATATTGAATGTAAAAACCAAGGCAAATTTGAAACTACATGTAGGATGTCAAATTCTGATGTTGAATTTTGCTGCAAGTATAACTCCATAGCATTTACACCCAGCCACTTCATTTTGCTTGCAGATAATAGTGGAACTACATCATTTGTGATTTTCTCCTTTTCAAATACCTCTGTGAGATTACTTTAGTTTGAGAAATTATGGAACTCAAAGTCATAATAATATTGCAGTTTTTTCCGCCATTTTCAAATTCAAAGATATGTGGGAATACACGTCTCTACAGTTGTGTGCTTAGTCACCTGGCCTTTAAATGAAAGTGAGGCTATTGTTGACCTTGTTATGATACAGACCTCCCTCCTTTTCTTATGTTAAAGATGTTGTCATGCTAATTAGTAATAATTTACATGCGAAAAGCAGTGAGGGTTCTATCAAAACAAGGTCAATTCCAGCCTCACTTTATTCATAGGCCAGGTTAAACTAAGTACACAACTGTAAAATGGTGTATTGGGATTATTTACCTCCAATAATGTTTGTTGGGAGCCTGGTGACGACCATAACGAAAAGAGCACTGAAGATAATGATTTTACCACCGATGTTGGTAGGACCGAAGATAATGAATTGTTCACCAGTTGTTGAAACCACCGAATTGGATGATTCAATCACGGAGTATAGTGAAATAAACACGGAATGTTTAACAATTATTCTTTGAAATTGAGGTGAATGTGGCGAAATATTTACTGAGCCGCGAAGCGGGAAGGTAAATATTCACCGAAATTGAAAAGAATAATTGTTTAGTATATACTCACGAAGCGATCTCAACAACATTTGCAGAAGAAAACCATCCAAAGTCGATTTAATGACATCTCCATTCATACGTGGAAAACGTGCAAGCGACACAAAGGATGCGTGAAAGTGTTTACAGAAGCTTCAAACATGGCAAATCTAAAATCCTCGTCACCAACAGCGAAATGGTCATTTAACACTGTTTAAATCAGCAATCTAAATCGAAACAGTTCATTTAATTAAAAATTAACTTACATACCCCCCGGTAATAAAATTCAATCCTTTTGGCTGCAATATTGTGATGATCTTTAATCTATCTTTCTTTCTATATCTAACCCTATCGCATTATTGCTTTTTATTATTACCTTCAAAGAATTAAGTCATTTACTCATTGATTTATAAAATACAGTAGCTCTTTTCTTGTTTTCATTTTAATTATAACAAAGATGATTGCTCTGACATTGTTAGCGATTACCGTTGCTATTGTTTAAATTAATGCAGATCTTTTGGAGGCTAGGAATAGTCAGGGTATGACTCCTTTGTTCCAATCAGTTAGCTGCAACAACTTGGAGTGTGTTCAGTTGCTTGTAACATCTGGTGCAAATATAGATACTCGCGACAATGTTGGAAGAACTCCAGTGGCACTTGCAGCTTATCAGGTAAAATACTCTTAACCCATTGATGCCTTATTTTAGGAGTGTCAGACCTCATAGATTTTTCTCATCAATGGGGAGTGGTTCAGGAGTCAATGGTTTAATGGAATATTAGCAAATCAATAATGTTCTTATAAGCAAAGGCTTCTAAAACAAATTGAGGTAAAAATTATCGGGAAAAATGCGCAACGTTTTTGACCAAACCTCGGTCATTATCAAGCTTAAAAGTGAAGATAAAATTTGCATACATATAAATATAAAACTAAGAAGTAAAAGTATGTAAAGTATGAAAATGTACAAAAGGGGGTGTTAAAAACATGCAAGAATAAAAAAAAAGGATTAAAACACTTTCGCATGAATTGAGTCTGACTGTACATTGAGGCTTGGTCTCAGTTCATTAATTAAAAACATCTCATAAATAAGAGAGTCAAACTTGCTCTTGCACTTTTTTATGATGGTAAAATTCCTCATAAGGTCATTGGGCACATAGGAATGTTCCACACGGAAATGCTTTCCAATGGAGAAAGACGCATTCTTGTGCTCGTCAATGCGTTGATGCAATTGCCGCCGTGTGTAACCAGCATAACCTGCATCACACAGGTCACATTTAAATTGATAAACAAGGGATTGTTGGTTGACAATGGGAGGCTTGACTTCGCGTGGTTTCAGATGCTGTTTAATCTTGTGGCTAACAAATATGGGCTGGATGGTCACTTGAATCTTCTGGTTAGATCTTTAAGTTGTGCTCTTACAATATCAGCTGAAGATTGGTCCTTAAATGGCAGTACAACGGTTCCCGTCTGAAACGACGCAAAGTCAAGCCTCCCATTGTCAACCAACAATCCCTTGTTTGTCAATTTAAGGGTGCGTTTGATTGACCGTATTTCGGAATAGGAATACATGGAATATAGGTTAAAAATCCTTTGTTTTTATGGAGATTCACATTAAAACTGTCAAACATATGCTAAAATGCTATTTCAAACATATTTTTATTTTCTTTGCTGCTTCCAAACGAACCAATGAAACATACCGTTTTAATCATCACTCCGTGTATTCTTATTCCGGAATTGGGTCAATCGAATGCGCCGTAAATGTGACCTGTGTGATCATTGCAGGTTATGTTGGTTACACACTGCAGCATTTGCATCAATGCGTTGACGAGCACAAGAAAGCATTTCCGTGTGGAACATTCCTATGTGCCCAATGACCTTATGAGGAATTTTACCATCTTAACAAAGTGCAAGAGCAAGTTTGACTCTCTCATTTATGAAATGTTTTTAATTAATGAAATGTTTTTCAATTAATGAACTGTTTTTAATTAATGAAATGTTTTTAATCAATGTGCAGTCAGACTCAATTCGTGTGAAAGTGTTTTAATCCTTTTTTTTTATTATTCTTGCATGTTTTTAACACCCCCTTTTGTACATTTTCATACTTTACATACTTTTACTTCTTAGTTTTATATTTATATGTATGCAAATTTTATCTTCACTTTTAAGCTTGATAATGACCGAGGCTCGGTTGAAGTGTCACGCATTTTTCCCAATAATTTTTACCTCAATAACTTTCTGTACTTAATTTGTAAGGGATGCACTGTCCCTGAAATAGACTTGTGGAAAACTCATTCTGAACTAATACTTTGTCCAACCTTTTAAGTTTAATAAAAGGTATATCCGCAGAGTATACTGTAAGCAATTCCAGTTGAAATTTGAAAACACCACTAACTGAAATCGTGCTTTTCTGCTACAGGGCTGGCATGATGGACTGTATTACCTGCTAGCAAAAGGAGCTAACTGCTTGATTGCTGATAACTGTGGGAGACGTCCTCTTCATGCAGCAACATACTTCAGCGATGAAAAGTAATTACATTACATTACATTACATAGGTAATTAACTGCTCCCCATAGGGGCTTTTCAGGGCCAATGAAACACAGTCAACAAAACAACAGAACACAACAACTTATAAATAAACAGTTAACAATCCCAACTGGCCAGAGGCAAACCAGTTGGCTATTTACAAGTGCATCTGGGAAGTTAAACCAGGGACAACCTGGATCAAATTTAACGAGTGGTCAGAGCCGGTCTTGAACCTGGGATCTCCAGATCTCAAGGCAAGCGGCCTAACCACTTGGCCACACTGCCTCCTCCCAGAACTCTGGACTACCCAAGTCGATGCCAATTTAATCAAGTGGGGAGGCCAGGACTAAAATTTAATTGCTGCATGTTTACAGTGCATTTAAAACTAATTAACCTAGTTGTGATAAAAATGAATAAAGAAAGTAATTAAGCTTCCTACATTCCGAAACTAATAAAATAGATTATTAAGTAAGATTTAAGCTATCTAATTGGAATAGAGTTGAGATTGTCTAGTTGTAAAAACTATTATTAGTTTAACCCTTTCACTCCCAAGAGTGCCACTTATAGATTTTACTCTGTCTAATGCCAGACGATTTTGCTCGTCAATGGGGAACCCCACAGGGGTGAAAGGGTTAAGAGATGTGATTTTGAAAAGTCCCCATGGTTAGATATATGCTTTGAAGATTTGTATTCAACTTTAACTTTATGTTGTATTCAACTTTATGGTGTGAATGGGTGTTTGTGTTTGTGGAACATTTCCACTGTGTTGGCGTTCGATTCTGGACTCTGGGGGATGGAAATGCCCAGCAGTCTTTAATGTCAACTTGCCTTGATCTTTGGAACAATGAATACAATTTTTTCTTTAGCTTCCTTTTTTTACTAAATGTGACTCTCATGAGATGAAAGTGTACATGTGGATATTGTCTTCAAATAATGATATTATTAACCCATTGACTCCCGGGAGTGAGATATAACTGATTTTACTCTCTCTAATACCAGACGGTTTTACTTGTCAACTGGGGACATCCTAGGGTGCCTGTATGGTCAGTGGGTTAATGTAGTAGATAAAATATGAGCGGGAGATCTGTATGGGCGTTTACAATGCTGAGCTGAAAGCGAGCCATGATTGTAAATGTTCATACAGATTGGACGCGAATATGTTATCGTACTTGTGAAATGAAACAGTTTATTGAATGAAAGAATTGTTTTGCGATTCAGTAATTGGACATGCATGCCAAAACATTGTAAGTCCCACAGAGGAGAGACTTCATGGGACAACAATGAAACTAAGAATAATTTTCAGTCACTGATAAAGCGTGATTATGGCAACAGGACGGTTTCGTTTTCTGAAAACTTAGAAGGAAGAAATTACCTTGTTGTCTGGAACATTACCTAAAAAGACGAAATACAATACAAAATGGGCAGTGAACACTTTTACTGCCTGGCAGAACACAAGAGTGAACAAAAAAGTGCAGCTGGAAACAGATTGAGGCTGAAAGGACTTGAGTCGACCACTGTGGAGGACCTATCAGTCTCACTAGAGCACATGTCTGCAAAGAGTTTAAACTTCTGGCTTTGGAAGTTCATTTGTGAAGTGGTGAAGCAAAGTGGGGAATGGTACCCTCCTAAGACGCCTTACCTACTTGTTTGCAGCATTAACCGGCATTTAGGAAATGTTCAGGGGGAAATGGCATTCAGAAAAGTGATAGAAGGTAAAACTAAAGTTGGTTTACTAACTTAGAACAGACACCAATAAACCGATGCCTACAACTTCCCGCACCCTACAAACGACTCCTCAACAACATCATCAGACAAACAACACACTGATTTACTCTATCAACGTATTCTGCGATACATGTACAGACCTTAGACTTATAGACGGATCGAAACACACCAATCACTGTTTAGTCTTCCCAGCCAATTGCATCTAGGCTCAACTGACAGTCAACAAATAACATCACGAATAAGTTGACCAATGACATCTACAACCGGAGTTCTTATAGTATCTGCTGATGTTACACAAATCACCAAGTTGATTCCGAAGATGACTTCCACTCAGGTTGTCGAAAGGTCAGTCAATGTCCTTCTCAGGACTACACTCACCCAAACAATTGTACTTTACTTAATTATGATATGACTCCTGCATGGGTTCAAACCATTTGTGGTAAAACTACATTCTTGGAAGTAAATTGTTTCATCACATTTGTGTTTATTTGTATGTTCCCTTTTAACCAGTATATTGTTTGTGTTCTTAAGGTTTATGACGTTTCGAAAAACATTGCATGGGGAAATGAAGGATGCCACCAAGAGCGGAGTTGCGCAGGTATCAAAGATGTTGGAAAAAGAGGAGATAGCAGAGACAGAGGAAGCAATATTGTGGGACATGGCTCTACTGGGAGCAAATGTGTGCTTCCAGAAAAATATCCATACCCCCACCATGGAGGGAATTGGAAATTCCGGAGGGGTGGGGGGTCAAAGGACTTGGAGATTCCAGAGTGGAGGGGGGGTGATCGGTGAAATTTGTTTCCAGAGGGTCAACTTCGATTTAATAACTTCAGTGCTGATCTAGCTGTCAAAAATTACCACTAACCTACTTAAGTAGAACTTCAATGTTGAAAAATAAAACGGCACATTTTCCAATGCCCAATTTCGTTAAATTTTGAACAGTTTCCACCAAAAGCTCTTTGAAAGCTTACTAGTTCGGGAGAATGGAGCCGTCCGATAGATGCAGCCGCCGTTACTAATTACCAGCCCACATCAACTTGTAACTAAGAGGAGTGGTTACCTCAGTGGCGAAAAACTAAATTTCTGATTTGTGAGACACTCAATCAGGGCTTTTCTGTGAGCCTGAAAATTAATCGTCTTTGAAAAGGAAAACAAGACTTTGAAATGGCATGGTGAGACCTGTGAATTAACTCAGACACGACACCTGTGAAATTTGACTAGACCATTACTGCACACGTCCATTTGCATCAGATTTTGTCCAGTTAGTGGATGTGATTGATTCAAACTCGCGTAAAATAAATATTGCCAGCTGTGAAAACAGAACTGCTCCACTGTCAATTAACTTGTTCACACGTGGAACAAAATCAATGAACACAGTTTGCATTTTATTGAAGCTTGTAGCTCCCATGCACGTAGACATCAAAACGTCACGAAACATGCATCTTACGCATGTGAAAGGCTTTTTAATTTACATATTTAGGCAAAAGATATGCATCTTGTTTCGCTTTCATTAAAATATCTCTTATAATACCAGCTTACTGTATTCTTCTTCCTCAATCGCTGGCTGGTTCTTCCAGACACTTTAAATTTTACCGCTTTATTTTCTCTGATGTGGTCTAGTCGTACGCATAAAGAAAAATAAATAATTCGCCACAGGAATTCATCTAGCCGGTAACCTGGGACATCAAGTTGTGTTCAAACGGTGTACTTTCATATTGGTGTCATTGATAGAAGCTTAAAAGAATGGTTGTCTTGAACTTCAATAGAGAGCTTTAAGCAAAGACATTTTTGAGCCACGGATGTCAACCGGAAGTTTATGTTCTTGCTTTTAGCATGTGTTCATGCCCGACCGATGAGTTACAAAGCTCTTATTTTAGCATATTAATTTTACAGTTTGACGTTTTCAATGAAAGGGGAGTAAATACCCGTTGAAGACTTCCAGTGGACGTCTGTGGCTCAAAATGTCTGTAAAAGCACTCGTGACTAGCTTTAGCTGCTTTGAGATCTTCACAAGAAAGTTGCTTTTTCTTTCGTTATTAAGCGATAGATGATGGAAATGACGTAAACCTAAGAAAATTATGCCGTTTTGTTGTGAATATCTTTCTCCTGGTAAAATTTTGCTTGTTATAATTGGCTTTGTTTAGCGATCAAACGTGTTCGTGGTCATGTTCGTGATGATAATTTTGTTGTTTACTCGTCAATATAAACAGCTTTAGAGTAACTGTATCGTGTTTAGATTGAAAGGGAAAGATTGTACATCATGGAAACTGCATGGACAGGTGACTATTTTCGCTATTCACTTTATAGGAAAATGCTGTGTTTGTCTTTTGCATTGCATATCTTCGCCACATAATGTCACAATATTGATCGGAAATTAACGATAGTGATGTGTAAAGGAAAACGGCCTTGTGTTTATGATTTTGATAAACTTTATTTTGGGAATTAATTTTTTCCAGGGGGTCAGGGGATGTTTAAAATACTTTTGGAAATTCCGGAGGGGTGGGGGGGGGGTTAATTATGTCTCGCAAAAATGGAAATTCCGGGAAGGTGGGGGGGGGGGGGGTTCACACGCAATTCCCGGTGGGGGTGTGGATATTTTCTGGAACCACACAATACAGCTGAATACTGCATATTTTGATAATGGCAAGCTGTTCAGTCTACGGACCGGTGAACATAGATTAATTTGCTTGAGTAATATAATATTGTTGTGGATGGAAACAAAATAGTTTTTGGTGAGTTTAGATGCAAAACATTCAAAGGCGGATAAAAGGATTTGAAAAATATGCCACTCTATATTGAACACATTTGTCACGGGCACGGGGAAGGCCACTGCCCTTGCCTTGCTTTAATGTATTTACTTTACGTTAAGAAAATTTAGAAGCCATGCTGAATCTGCCGACAACTTTTACATTCGTCCCCACAGGGATGGGAAATTTGAATATGAGAAGAGTCCGGTTGGCTTATGCACTCTAAACAAAAGCATTCCTGAAAATTATTGGAAAGGCACGATTGCCTCGCAAAATATGGCACATAATAAATTGTCTCTGTGTTGCATGTGCTACTAGATTGTTCCAGAATTCAGTGGACAAGAAATTGGCAAGGGAAAGAATAGGCCATAGGTCCAATGCACTTTTTCGGTTATCAAAAGGCTAGTGGCAAACAGGTCGAAAATGTAAGTAAAGTTTTGGCACCGGTTAATGACGCAAGGAAGTTGCGTGAAAATCAACCAATTGAGAAATGTAGAGAGTCTGAAACAAGTACTCAAGTTCTTGAAGATTTGCCAAACTTTGATTTGCAATTGTCAGAGGATATTTTGGCTTCTATTCCAATGCTGGAGACTGTACAATGAGTAATGTAAACAACATATGTACAAATTCTGTCTTCAATAACTGTACAATTAATTTTGTAGTTAAGAAGTGAATCGTTGCGTGATATTTAAATGTAGGAGATTGTAAAGGAACTACAAAGACAGTGTTACAAATCAAATTAAATTCATGATGAAAATATCTCCATTGTGTTTTGCATTTTAATCAGTAAAGTTCTGTATCACAAGGTAATGAATACTAATTGGCTGAGTAGGAGCCTGTATCAACCCCAGCCTTTCCCTGCTACCTATTCAATCCCTCCGTATACTTTCAGATAGTTGATTTCTATTGGGGTTTTCAGAGGTGTACATGTGACTCAAATACTGTCTGTTGATTGGTCATAACTCTTATGAATTATTATTGAATTTTACAAGTTAATTTATCAATAATATTACAGGATACTGTTCTGATCAGTATGACATAAAGAATAAGACAATCCATGTATTCAAACCATAGAGGGTATTTAAATTAACAAAATGAAAGAGCTTTCTGTAAAGCTCCTTAAAAACCGACATTGTCATCTTACATTCTTACTTTTTTGGCTCTTATAACCCCATTACCTGATGCTCTAACCACTGAGCTACTGGAGACTCTGTGGTGAGCACCAGATTTCACCCTTGCTCACCACAGGATCTCCTGTAGCTCAGTGATTAGAGCATCCGACTAGTTCACAGAGGGTATTGGGTTTGAATCCCATCAGGGGCTCAAATTGTTTTTCCATTTGATGCATAATATCTTTCACATAGTATTTCTCACATTACTCGCTTAAGTGCCTCCTAACTGTTTTCTTAAAAAGAACCTATTCAAGGTTTGTATTCTCTGCCTAAAATAATTGCCCTCACCAATTTTTGCACCATCACCTCCAATATGATGAGGTGTCATCAGATGTCAATCTAGTGTCTATTATATTTCTATTAATTATTTTAAACGATGGAATAACAATTTATAACTGACTTTCATAGTTTTCTGTGAGTTGGGTGAAACAGAGCAAAGTTAAATTTATCAATAGGGCTGATCCAATCAATGATAGAAAAGATAAGAACTTTCTTGTTGTATGTATAGTGTCTATCTACATTGTAGCATACATGTACATGAAATGTGTGCTGATTGGGGACACCTATCTGAATTCTTATGTAATTTACAATTATCTAGAGTATACATATCGGTCAGTATAAAATGCAGACTGCAGACTGCAGACTAGGTCTAAAATGCAGAGTATGGTACAAAATAGGTCTCGGCCCAGGCCTAGGCCTAGGCCTCAGTCTGCATTTTACACCCAGTCTGCAGTCTGCATTTTATACCGACCGATTTACATATGTATATTTGAAAGCACAAATAAATAGAATGAGGGATGGCAGTGGTAGTCTAGAAAAGTTTAGTTACTGCAGAGATGGCAGTGCAGAATTTCCTGTTTAACCTATAAGGGTCAAATTTTCTGTGAGGTTTTGTCTGGTAGTCACAGGATTCAAATCTTGTATCCTTTTGTTTCTTTGCACAGTTCTCTGGAAGTCCTGCTGCAGCACCTGTCACTTCAAGATGTAGAAGCTCGAGATAATGAGGTATGTACATTGAATGAAGACATAATGTTACTGAATCAGTCAGATTGCTTGAGCTAACATGTACAGCAGACAGAGTCATTCAGAAGCTTAATTTGATTATTAGTCCTAAATACTGAAGCAAAAGTCCTTGAAACTCTACAAAACCTACAGTTGCACACAATTTCCTTTAAAACAGCAAAGTGGCCATACATGTATATTTTTGTAGGAAATAGAAAATTTAAGGTCTGAATTAGAGATATGAAGTTAATCATACCTATAGTGGCTGGCCTAAAAAAGTCAGGTCAACGATCAGTTGGTTTCTTAGCAAGTCACAAGCCACTGCATGGGCAGTTTGCTGTAACATACCTCTATTAATTATTATACCAATCATTCCATTATTGTAAAATTTATGTGTTGCTGTACTATAGGGCCATCAAAACAAATATTAAAAATGTCATCATGATGATCTTTGAAACAAATGCTGTTAATGCCTTAACTTAACCATTTAATATCTTTTGGTCGTATTGAGTTTTGAGGTGCACTATGTTTTTCAAGAATTAAAACAGTATTTTTGTCTAAAATAATTACTAAACTATAGGGTGCATCTTACAGGCAAATATTGCCTGTTTCTCGTCTGAGGAGGGTCTGGGAGGGGGGGGGGTGATCTGGATCTCGCATCACAGGTTCATTTTCCCTACATTCACGAATCAATCATTCATGAGGAAATAAAAAGTATGGTAATCAAATGGACGATTCTTTGGTCTTTGTTTGACTGCGATAAAGTAGAAGGGCAATGAATTTCATTGCTATTACATCGTAGAGCTCTCTTCAATTCTTCACTTTCACATTTTTGAACTTCAAAACATCTGTCGTCCTTGATTTTTTTTTCTGATGTTAAAAACCTGTCATGAAGTTCAAGTTATTTTAGATGGCACAGTATAATTTTTCATACAAATTTCACCTCCAGCCTATATGAGAAATAACCACAGTTATTAATTAGAAAACAGAGCAATAATTTACCACAGTGCGATGAAAGAGCTCCAAGGCTGTGAAGTGATAGTTCTTAGTCCTCTAGTGCGGATTGTTTTTGATGAGAAGTTCACTCTCTTCCTCTTTACCTTTACTTCGCGCAATTTCATAAATGTTTCTTGAACTTTCAAAGTTCTTTATGCCCATCTCTTTCGATGGGCTCATTAAATACATACATACACAAATCCGAATTTGAGAGGCAGCTTTTATTTCATTTTCCAATGAAACAACTGACCTGGCCAAAGCGTCGGCCAACAGTCGACCAACAGTCAACCAACAGTCAACCGACTTGTTGGCCAACATGTCGGCCAATGCATTGGTGGGATTAGATTGTTTACCTTTTCTTGATATATCTATTAAGGCCTTTGATAGAGTCTGCCATTGTGGTTTGTTAGCCAAATTAAGTAATCTTGGAGTGGAGGGGACAGCTTTGTTAAATTGGTTTGCCAGTTATCTTTTCGATTAAAAACAGAGGGTGGTGGTTGAAGGAGTTCAATCTGATTGGTGTAAGATTTAAGCAGGAATTCCTCAGGGATCAATCCTTGGTTCACTGCTGTTTCTTATTGTCATGAATGGTCTACCTGGTAGTGTTAGTTCCAAACTGTTTTTTATTTGCAGATGATTTTTTTAATTGGATCAAGTTAATTCTCTAAGTTCCTGTGCCTTGAAACTCAATCATGATTTGGCAACAAGTTCTTCTATGGTTTTTTCGTGTAAGAAAAATAAACTGGTTCACCACTCCTTGATCATGAATAATGTGGTCTTTAATTAATTAAAGATGTGGCAGTTCATGAACATCTTGGTTTGACTTTACCCACTAATCTGTCTTGGCAAGCTCATATTCTAAAGATTCGCCACAAGGCATCAAGGAAATTAATTCTCCGTAAGCTGTTGAAGTATAAATTAACCCACTGACTCCTGGGGGTTCCCCATTGACGAGTAAAATTGTCTGGCGTTAGACAGAGTAAAATACGAAAGTCACGTTTTACGGCGACGTCAAAATAAGCAAAACAAAGTCGGCGCAGAGTCACGATGGTTGACCCTGTTGGCGGGAAATGTGGATCAGAAGTAAATTAGACTTCGGGTTGCCCTCGCCCCGTAGAAAGTGTCTGGTGTTTAAGTTCCCTATTCCCCATTTATGCCTTTTCATCCCTATCTTAATTATTCATCTCCCATTAGTTTTGAAGAGCTGCTATTTGACCCAATAGGTAGGGAGTTTGTACTTCAGGGTCCTCTTCTCCTAGGTGGGCTGCCACCCAAGGCTACAGAGTCCTTTGTACCTCACATTTTGTTGTAACCCTAACAAGGGAAGCTTAGGGGTCACTGACATTTGCCAAAGGTGTCACCCCAGACTTTGGTGCACTGGAGTGTACATGTACCCATAGTACATGAAGGCTGAGTCGGGGCTGAGGCACAAATAAAAAATTTCCTGTGCTACCTCAGTGCCCATATTATTATTATTATTATTATTATTATTATTATTATTATTATTATTATTATTATTATTATTATTATTATTATTATTATTATTATTATTATTATTATTATTGTTATTATTATTTCAATATCTGCAGGGAATGAGTGCTCTTCATTGGGCAGCTTTCCATGGGCGAACAGGTCATGTCAAGTTGTTAGTTGAAAAGAAAGCAGATTTACTGTCACGTGACACAGATGGGAAACTGCCTCTTCATTTGGCTGCTCAGGTAATGGCCTAGTCATGCATATTATACAAGCATGTAGTCGTGGCTGTTAAACCTAAGATGAGCTTTGTGTCCTTTTTGGTTTGGAGAGGGGGTCATTTTCTGCCAAGTAAAGTAAACTGCAATGGGGCAACTACTGCGGTAGTTGAATTATTTGTCACTTTACTGAGATGGCAGTATCCTTAAGGCTCAAGCCAAACATTGAACAATGAAATAGGAGGCTAATTTATTCTGATGTAATCCATAGGTTGGGGAAAATATCATCAGGGCACTATACATGCAACATGTACATGTACAGTGTACCTTGTTTGATGAACTTATGATTGGCCTTAATTTCCATGAGCAACATGAAACAATTTAAGGCTCTCAAAATATTACACTCTCTGAGTCACTGTAGTTAAACATGCCAATGACAATCAGTATCTTTCCACATTCCACTTTAGGGTAATAGGTCTATTCCATTACAATTTCTTGTATGGGTGATGGCCGCCCATAAAGTACTTAGGAGGGCTTGTCAGCAGTAACTAGTGAAGGTTCTTACAGATTTTGGTGGTTTAAGCAGAGCTCCATGTGGAGCACAATGGTTAAGACAACATGGTAACCCATCGATGCTAGAAAGTTCGGTTTTTGTTTAATGGCATCTTTGTATGACTGTCTGTCCGTACGTCGGACTCCATACCTCCAACTTTTCATGTAAGCTTGTGTGCAAAATGTCACACTGCTGGATCCTGCATTTTTTCGCAAGGAGTTGCATGGTCAATGTACTGCATTAGACACTGTGTTTTTAATTAGTAAAACAAGCAAAAATTTTGAAGAAAACCAAAAAACAAGCTAAGTATTTTAGAAGAGAAAAAGAGAAAAAACCCTGTAAGCTGGCAATGAGTATGCCAAAATGTATTGAGGTAGTCCATCACTATGTCTAAAAGTCTGTTTTAGTCATCCATGGACCCGAGTGGCCCATCTGGGTAGTCTATGGACTAGGAGTCAGGGGAATATACCTAATTTGCTTGACTTGGAATGTAGAGGAATTAACAAGTTTAAAGGAATCATTTCCATACATTTGACTGTCTTGTTCTTATGTAACCTTACATATCTTTAAACAATATCTTTGGTAGAAAAGTGGACTGCAAATCAAGAGTTTGTTTCCCTGACTGACTGTTAGGGAACAAACGCTGACTGTCATTCTAACCCAGCAACATTACTGTAACAGTTGTTTGTCTTCCTACTTTGCACTTGACTTGTCCTTGGTGCCATAATGAGGCTCATAAGGCTCTGACTGTTGTTTCAAATGTTGCTTATATACTTGTACATCACTAAGAATAATATATTGATAGTGTTTTGACTAATCAGCCCATAGCTGGATTGATAGATTATGCACTTGAAGTTCTCAAGAATAATTTTTTTCCCTTAGAATGGCTTTGTCTCAACTTGCAAAATAATGCTTGAGGCCTCTAACAGCCATAATCTTGTTAATGGAAAAGATTTCTCTGGAAAAACACCCATCCACTTGGCAGCTGCTGCTGGACACTGTAATTTGATTGTTGAGCTGACAGCAGTACCACATTCAAACTGTGAAGCAGAAGATAACGAGGGCAGGTAGATTATACTTTTGTGTTCTTTATACTTTTAATGACTTAAGAGTAATATACATGTAAAATTGGTTGCTTCATAAACTACAGGTCACCTTTGTTTTGGTCTCTTAATTCCCAGCTGAGCACCACACCAATCAACTATACTTGGTTTGAACACAAGTAACCCAGGCTCACTGTGTGCGTCACGTAGGTATTAAAATATAGAGAACATATGAGGCGATTAAGTTTAGGTCTGAAAATTTGCTAGAAAATGGTAATAAAAATCGATAAAACTTACCATGTGGTGAGCTGTTGTTGTCTTTAATACGTACACGAAGTTTCGGGGAAAATGGTCCCCATTCACCTTCCTTCATAATATAGTGACAAGGTAGGAGACGGAAGCCAGCGTCGGGACTCCGATCGACCCAAAACAAGCACGATTTTTTCCGCGAAAATCAAATCCAGTCGCTAAATAAACACGCCAGGTTCGTGGAATAGGAATTTCTCTAAACCATGAATCCACTGAAGCATCTCCAGGTAGCAACGCGGAGCCACCAGACTCCGTAAAACTTGTAAGCTAACCTGCTAAAATGGCGGCCAGAAAGCGTGGTACTCACGAGGTGCCCAATTCAAAATGGCACTGAACTCTGGACGCCTGGTGACGAGTATAATAAGTCTCCCTCGAGGGAGGGGAGTCCCAAATTGCTCAGTGAGGTTTGTTTTTAGCAATTTGGGACTCCCCTCCCTCCAGAACTTCCTATTTCTATTCCTATTCCACGAACCTGGCGTGTTTATTTAGCGACTGGATTTGATTTTCGCGGAAAAAACCCTGCTTGTTTTGGG
>OX421445.1:67197106-67199606 GCA_949126865.1 Montipora capitata
GCTCATATCTCCTACCAGCCAATAGAAACGTGCGTCTGACAACACATAACCAATCAAAATTCGCAGCTATTGACCAATGAGAGTGCGCGTACTATCCTAATTATTTTATAAATTATTGTATTAGATGTCTTTTGTATTTTTCTTTCATATCAAAAGGTCCTTTTTTTGTTTCTTCAGAATCAGTGGTAGAAAAGCTTCATGTCCCTGACATTTGGCTTGGATCAAAGCTTGATGAAGTCAGAGTAACCAATGGTGTTGCTTCTGAATCTCAAACTGAACTTAGTGATTTTGAAGTACAAGACATCTTGGGCCGCTCTGGTGGCACTGCATCAGTGGAAGTTCTTGTAGAGATGAATATAGAAGAGGAGAGCCCCTCATATTCAGGTCGGATATGTGCTTGTGTTATTCACCCGCACCCTTTTTTTTCTTTTTTGCAGAAAATTTCAATTGCTTTGCAATTTTTTAAAACTGCAATTTAATGCCCCAGGCTAATCTGTATTTAAGTGTCAACACAACCTATAGGCTACCATGGTATTTAAGGGGGTTCAATATTAACCCCACATTATCAAGAATTATCTGTTCATAAGCACGATAAGCAGTATGTGTTCCTTACTCATATGTTGCTTACATAACCTTCATACAAATGTTTCAATCGCATCCTTTTGAACATACTAATTGTGAAGGCTTGTTCTATTTTTGCATAGACTGCCTGCATCCTGTTGTCAATGGAGATAGTGATGTTGCTGATTGCAGCAGCGATGAGGACAGTCGTTATCCTCCTCAGATGGCACTCACCCCAGTACCACTCTCACCTGTCCCACCAGTTGATGGCAATCACAACAATTCAGGAAGGCCACCTATGTTACCCAGGTTCAGTTTTGAGGTGTGACATTGGTGAATCAATGATCAGGCTTAAAAAGAATATTCACTGGCCTTCAAAAAGTAGCAGCAAGTGAGATGATCATCATGTCAAAACTATCAAGGCCTCTAGAACTTCATGTATGCTCAATACTACAGGCTTCCGGATGAGGGTCCTTCCACAATCATTTTTTTTAAAACATAAACTTAAGAATTTAAATGTAATCATGTTGACTAGTTTTGCCTTGGTTTGGTTAATGTTAAGTTTTGTCTATAGGAGCAAGTATCCCCGGTGGTGCGCCCATCAGTTTGCATGTCCTCAACCCTTGCGCCTATAAAATCCAAGACAATGCCAGATCGACTACGAATTAACAATATCAGGCCCACGCCAGTAAAACCGTCCGAAATACCGCCACCTTCCACCACAATAGAAGCATCCCTTGCTCCACTAAAGGTGACCAAAGCCAAACAAAATTCAGTTCCTGTTACTATTACACCACAACATGCAGGCTCAAGTTGTCCGAGGGAAGTTAGTACCCCAGAGATTGAAAATGGAAAACAGTTGACAAGGAAAGGGAAACTTAAAGTGGATCCCCTAACTCCCTCACCTACCAGGTTTGTTTTATTCAATGAACTAATTCCATGAAAATATATTTGTTTCCTTCATCAGCATCATCAAACATCTCACTCAGTTATAATGGTGCTAGTTATTTAATAATTAGTTGGATCCTGGCTTCTGAGTGCAATGCTCCCGAGGAAATATCTTATCAAGGGACTTGCATACACCCATAACCTGCAATTTTTCTTTAAACGTTTTGAACTGTATTTATGAAAAAAAAGGAAATTTAATTTTGGTAGGGAGTACAGAAGAAGTGAGCCTTGACAAAAGTATACAGAATCTAAGACCGAGGGTGCTTTCCTTTTGACAGAACTGGCCAGCCAGACCAATATCATCATCAAAGTATGTTAATGTGAAGGCGTTGTAGAGTTAGTCCTTCCAAATGCTCGGTCTGGCCGGCCAGTTCTGTCAAATGGAAAGTGTCCCTTGTTTTAATTTCGAAGGACATTTCTAGTAAAGGTTAAAACAATAGAAAGTAAGTGTGCAGTGCTTTTTAGGCAAATGAGCGCGGAAAAAACGAAGGTAAAGGTTTTGCTCAAACTGAGACAGTGAACTGCGAGGTTGAAATAAACTTGATACAAGTTAAAATTAATTTACTAATAATTAATAGTTTAATCATTTACATAGCGCCCTCTTCATAATGATCAACAGCGCTTCACAGTAGTTAATCTAATTAATCTTAATTTAAATCTATACTAAAATGATACAAAATGGAAATATACAATAGAATCAGAACCCTAGTTTTACTATCCCGAAGGTAACGTAATCAATTCAATGTTTGAAAATTACTCTTAATTTCTTTCATAGTGACCATATGGACAAAGCAAAAGATAAACGACCTCTGGCAGGAAATGCTGCTGCCGGTCAGATCCTGCCTGTCATTTCAGATAACTTAAGTCACTTAACCCAGGTGCAGGGTACACGGCAAGACCAGATAGGTATTGCAAAAATTTAAAGTCATGAACTCACCCAGCTTCCCGTCACTCGGACTAATCGCTGAAGCTTTCAACATTGGATTTCTAT
>OX421445.1:67207106-67222106 GCA_949126865.1 Montipora capitata
CAATAATTGTTAATTCAGTGTACAAAAATCTCTAAAACAATAGGATTGTTATACAAAGAAAAATTTTACGTACCTAATAAGTCACTACTTCAGCTTTACTATTCTTTAGTTTATCCGTACCTTACTTATTGCCATGCAGTATGGAGTTCATCTTACCCTACAAATCTCACTAGAATCTACTTGTTACAGAAAAGAGCTGCCCGAACAATACTAGCGGCATATTATAGGGCTCATAGCAAACCTCTTTTTCAAGTACCCGGTATTCTGGATATTTATAGTTTACATTCATTTCATGTTGGATCGTTTATGTACATGTGCCACCATGGAATGCTACCTTACTCTTTTCAAAATTTAGTTCAAACTGAAAGCCAATTTCATAATTACTTCACCAGAGATGTGAGTCATATCGTTTTCACGGTTGCAGAACAAACAGAAAACAATTTACTATTTTGTACCAAAGTCCAAAATTGTGAAGCTCCTTACCCTATTCGGTAACTCAATCTAATGATTTAATAACTTTCAAACACTCACTTCAAGCTTACCTTTTTCTTTCACAAAATAGGTAATTTATATGGAGCATATGAGAAGCCTGACCCAGTATGGAAATGCAATCATTCCTGGGCTGGGTCAAGCCCTCATGGTAATGCGTATGTGAAATATGATCAACACTATCCGTACATCCTGTTAGTTTCATAATATTGCTCCCTACGTTTTTTTATTTCTTTTTTTTTAACCATTTTGGATTTTTTCTTTGCCTCTCCTTTTCCCGTTTTTAGTTATTAATAAGAAGGAGTCCTCCCTATTAAGCCTCCGTTGCTTCTTGAGACTTCCTCGCCTTTAATTGTATTTGTTGATCCGTTTCCATTGTAATATGTATTTGAGTCAAATGGATAATAAATTAATAATAAATATGCTAAGCATTATTTACTGACTTTCCAGTTTCTTTTTTTGAAAAGAGTTTCATTGTAACAGTGTTCATATCACGAAGAAAACTGTGAAGTTAAGAATACGTAGTTGCAGTTTTAGAGCAGAAGGAACTCTACTCAGTGGTGTTAGAGATCACTTAAACTTTATAAGTATACATGGGGAAGTATTTTTTACCACAATTGCATGTAATCGCGCAATCCGATTGGCTAATTTGCCATTGTTTGTAAGAGTCTAGACAACGCTGCTCGCGCCAATTTATTACGCAATGTAATTGCCAATCAGGAACGCTCATTTTGGGAAATAAACCAATCATATTGCGAGAAAGGCAACGCTTGCTCTTTCTTCGTGCCATGATTTTGGTCATGCTCTGAAATAAACACTTTCTTTGGCGTCGGATCTTATGGTAAAAAACAAATCGAAAGTGGTTCAGCGTTGTCTGTACTCTTATCGACAACGATACTAACATGCCCCCAATGACGTCATGTGTAAACCGAGAATAGTATGAGGTAAACATTGCAATTCTTTATTCATTTTTTAGAAGCAAGAAAGAAAAAGAGGAGGAAATCTTGTAAGAACCGGAGTATTCCTGAAGATTTAGGTAACATTATTGACAAAAAAGTCTTAAGAATATGATCCATTTCACATATCATTTCATCGTTAAAAAAGTCTTGTTTGTTGCATTGGCCCATCATATGCTAAGTTTGTTGAGTCAATGTTTTTTTTTCCATGCTTTCAGACGTGACACCAAGTGGAGATTTGGTCGAAAACATCGATAGGGATACCATATCAGATAAATGTATAAGCCTTGTTAAAGACAAAAAGTCTAAGAAAAAAAAAATCAGAAAAGTGCTGAGTTGGAATTTCTAATATTCAGTGTATCATTAATTTCATTTATTCCAAACGGATGTGCTCAATACAATACAATACAATACAATACATACTTAATTGACCACTCCCCTTAGGGGCTTTTCAGGGCCATTGAAACACGATCACAACAGAACAGAACATTCAACAACAACTGTTAAGAATCCCAACTGGCCGGAGGCAAGCTAGTTGGCTATTTACAAGTACAGCTGAGAAGTTGAACCAGGGACTACCAGGAACAAGTTCAACGAGCTAGTGGTCATAACGTGTCTTGAACCCGGGATCCCCGGGTCTCAAGGCAAGTGCCCTAAGCACTGGGCCGCACTTCCTCTCCACAACAATGACAGAACTTCGAAACCAATTAATCATTTTCATTTAAATGGAAAAATGGTAAGTTTTGGATTGTTATTGTTTTGTCTTGTTTACAAAAGGAGGTCGCATACATGGATCTAAAAAAATGTCAACATGATCTTTCAAACATTGAGAAATTAACCTCGCCTGTGCCCTGATATGCAGTTTCTCTTTTATCCACCAACTGTACATGACTAGGGAGTCCAATTTGTATTAGGCATTTAGCTTCTATTTGGGCTTTCTTGTCATATTCACCAAGAAAATGTTATTAGTTTCTAAATATTTGTTATGGTGTGGCAAATAAGTAAATGATATAAATGTTGTAATACTTCCTTAAACCATTGTCTGTTATAGCGAAGACTTGATTGGTTACTCTTGTAAATATTTTATGTAACAAGTCATGTCTTAGAAATAAAAATGAAAATGCCTTTCTAAAACCACTTGGCATTTATACAGATGAGATGAATTTTGCAAGATAATTATTTTATTTCTTAATTATTGACTATGAAAGTTGTACAGCCTCCCTTGAGTATCGCCACTCCTGGCTGATAACCCAGATATTTCTGGCGGTGCGTGAAAAACGGCACTTATCGTGGTCAGACAAATAAACACGCTACTTAATTGTTCATGCTCTGCCGAGGTTAGGGCGAGTGTCAAGCAGCTGTTCGTCATTTCTTACTTATAATGAGAAACGAGAAAAATCTATAAATATGCTCATTTTTTGAACGATGACTTTGAAGCGCTGTATTTCCAAGTTCAGTTTTACATATTTCACAAACCAAAGCTTGAAATTAAACTTCCTCCTGTGGTTTCTTGTATGGTGTTTTCTCTGTATATTTCTGTACGGTGATCATATAGAATTGGCTTCAACATTTCTTGCAAAGTGTAACCGGTTCAAAGGGCATTATTGCGGAACAGGAATTCTTCATTGAAAGTCTCCTATACGTCTAAGGTCCCAAAAGCACCTCTCAGCAGTGAGTATAAGTCTTCCGCAAACATTTCGCTAATGAAAGAGGGTCAGGATATCGTTTTTACACTACCTTTGAAATGGAATTGCTTCGCCCGCCTTAAAAGACACAGAACAGTGGAAAACCCAACCAACAATAATCCTGTTGTTACACTCCACTTAAAATCGCGCTATTATTTGATATTACTTCTTATCACTTTTAATGCTGCAACACCTCCGCCAAAGGCACTATATTGTGACGGGTTGGCGGGTTACCCCACCTTCAAGCCTAGGCGGGTTACCGCACTTATGTGAACGCAAGGCTGAATAAATAAGAGTTAATATGGTCAGGCGGGTTATTTCTCGACGTCGTCGTTCCGAAAGGTCCCCGTTAACATTCACCACAACGACATTCTTACTTCTAGACACTGTGATTGGGTGGAATAATGGAAATTGAACTGCGCAAACGATGGTGTGTCACCCTGATTTTCCTTGTTTGTTTCTTCAATTGCGTCGGGCTTGCAGTCTGCTCCCGCTTTCGACTGAAAATGATATGCAAACAGGATAACGCCCATTGTGCACTCTATACACCCTAATATATGCCGTTTTCCGCTAATGTCGTCGAACTCTTGCTTTCAAATTTTATTTAGAAATGTACAAAGGCCTAAAACTTTTCCGATTTCTTTTCTTGTTTGAAGCCTTTGTACATTTCTGAATAAATTTTAAAAGCATGAGTTAGACGTCATTAGCGGAAAACGGCATATATTAGACTTATTAAAAGGGTGTATAGGATTGTATTTCCCCAAACTGCTTCGCCAGACCTGGGAATGAGGTTGAAGGTCCTTCACTTTTCGCAACATTTTTACGTAATAGATAAAATATGAGCGGGAGACCTTTATGGACAGTTAAAACGGCGAGCCGCAGGCGAGCCGTTTTATAGCCCATAAAGGTCGGACGCGAATATTTTATCTTACTTGTGAAATGAAACAATAGATTTTGATTGTTATGTTAATCACGTAGGCGTGGAGTTGTCCCATAGGAGTTTAGCATTGAATTTAGCAATCTATTTTGGTAGAGCTTTTGTGGTAGAAACATGGCTGGTTGGTTTCGCTCTCCAAAGAGTAAAGAAGAAGAGACCAGTCTAGTGTCGGAGCAACTCCGAAAGCAACACAATACAACACTAAATGGGGTAGAAAAGTCTTCGAGGAGTGGCAGCAGCAGCGACGGCAAAATAAATGTGCAATGTGAGAAGTTGCACTTATCATACAGGTACCGTCGATGACTTTTCAGAGCCGGTAGCCGATTAATTACATGTAATGGCACAAATGGTATGGTACAATGATTTGTACTTTTTAATTTAGCAGTGACGTCATCAAATTCTAAAATCAAGATCTCATGAACGAAAAGTAAGCGTTTTCATCGCTAAGTGAATTCTAGATGTTCGTGTTGTTTCTGGCCACCATATTGGTGCACAACGGTGGTGCACCAACATGGCGGCTCCATACAAAACTCTATAAAGTTGCGTGAAACGCTTCGACAAATAACTAAGAAACGATGTACCGCACAGACCTGAGAATTAGTGAGGTGATTTATGAATTAGTTTCCTACAACATTCCAAGTTTTTGGCTTATTTCATTGAACGGTTTCGTGACAATACAAAACGCTCTATTGTTGGTTTTCACTCACGCGATCAACAGCCATGTTTTTCAACGGAATCAAAAGAAAACGTTTGCATAATAATAGAGTTAAATTCCCGGAGGATTTGGTGGGGGCTCCAACATGGTCGCCGTTTCTTTGTTTAGGGGCTCCAACATGGCGGCCGTGTGAAAACCGAGAATAGCGGAGGTCGAAGCTAGACATCAGCTTAGCAGCCTGGCATGCCAGGGGACTGGGCGTGAGTGCTTGGTGCTGTGGTGCTAAGTGGGTAGGCCTAAAGAAACTACGCATTGCTGCGGCGTGGAAGCAAGAGGATATGCATGAGAAAGGACAACGCAGGAACCTCACCAATAATTTTTCAGTATTCCTTCTCTGAGATTGTGCCATTGAAATCGACGACGATTGCGAGGTTCGTGAACAGTAGTTACTAAGGCATTATACAGTTGCCATGTATTTTCAAATATTTGCCTGTGATTCGTGAGGCGATAGACGCTAGTCGCTTTGAACTCTTTTTAAAGAATTGAACTTTCAATTCCATGTTTACAAACATCGCTTTGTTTCGACAGCCAATTTGTGGCTCTGGTTAGCACGTAAATGATAACAATAGGTGACGTCAACGATTGCTCATTATTATCAGTTATATTATTATTGATAGTATGTGGAAGATATCGTTGACGTCACCCATTGTCATTAATGTGCCAACCAGAGCCCTATTTGCTTTAGAAATAAAAGGTCTTTTGTTCCTGTAGTTGGCAAATTTGAATAACAAAAGCAATGCTTGTAAACAGCTGTCTTCCCTATATAAAATTTATAATACATACTAATAATAATGATATAATTAATAATAATGAGCAAAAAGTAAAAAATGGTCGAAAAAAGTCACTTGAGATGGTAATACATACAGCCATTCATTTAATTTGTACAAGACACACAGTGCTCGAAATTAATGGTCGTCCGGTCGTCCCACATGACCAGAAAGTTTCCCGGGCGACCAGTTTTCGGTAAAATGCAAAAGAAAAGAAAAAACAACGGATCAACCCAGGCAAAAATAGAAAATGTATTACATAAGCAGCACTCGACTCACTCAATGGTTTTCTGTTGTCAATGTCTGATATTATTGTGAAGTTAACAATAGCTGATTTCCAGTAGTTGAGCATTTTCCCGTGTTTTGAATATCTGTGGCTTTTACAAAAAATAATTGTCTGATAGCAAAATTCACATGTAGCTGGCGAGATCGAAGAAAAAAACTACAGGCGCAGTCACCTAGAGCGATGGGATACTCAAGCTCCAACACCATGTGATTGCTCAACACGGTGTGCATTTAATTGTAGGGCGTCTCCCAATGGGCAACAAAAGAATTTATCAGTGCAACCAAATTTATGGGTTTAGTTGGGACAACCTGAAATGTTTTTAAAATTTGAGCACTGGACACATGGTTAGATTTTACTCAGTTCTTTGTTTTTCGATCAGCTTTGAAATTGTTTTATCATGAAAGGGGATAAAGACTACACTGATGTTTTGACGGGAACTTCTATTTGTAATTTGGAGAACAAGATGCCTGGAGGTGTGTACACGGGATGGGTGAATGTGAGCATTTAACTTTTTGTAGCGATACGCAGTCTGCTTGCACTAGCAGACAAGCTTGCATTAGGCAGGCTCCTTCCTGCTTCCATGAAAGTGGCAACAAAAGAAACCTGAAATTTGAACAGTGGAGTGGTAACGACACAAGGAATTTTCTCACATGAAGTAAATTGAGAAACTGTTAAAGGGTGATCCCCATGAGGATATGTTATTTGACTGCAGCAAAGGGTCATTTTCAGTCTTCGGTTTTGTAAATGTTAGTTCAGCGAATGCAATGAAGAACATTCAAGTCTCATGAGAGCAACAGACAATCTCCTATTCTGAAGAACATTTTCTAAAGCTTGCAAAAAATTCATTACCAGACACTGTAAATGAAAAATTTTCTGTTACACAGCCACAGTTTCAGAGAACCATATAATTTTTTAAAACACTTACTGTAATTGCTTAGGTAGAGGTCACAAAAATTGAACAAAGGTCCAAGAACACCGATTCCCATTGGTCCACTGACGTTGAGCCCTGTTGGACAGGGTTAGTACTTGGATGGGGGACCAGCTGGTGATCACTATTGAAGTTGCGTTGCTTGGAGTCTACTGATATTCCATAACGCAGATATAGCATAAATACCTATAGTAGGATACCTTTATTACTGTGAAATTACTAGAAAGTGACCAGTACAAAGAGATTCTCCCCAAAATATACAACTACTTTCAAATGCCTCGTCAATGACAAGACGGGACTTGGACGCACCTCACTAATCCTTTATTATTGCAAGTTTATATCCTGATTATGTAGTGTAAGTATGGATATTTCAAACAATTTAACATAAGACACTCTTCATTGAAATGAAATATTACTGAAAGGAGCTTCTCTTGTTTGTGTTAATTTTGTAGAGTGATCTGTAATGGGTATATTCAGTGATTATATTCTAGATTACACCACTTGATAGACTGATATTTGACAGGGAAAAAACTATGTACACATAAAGCTATATAAGCAAGTTACATTTGTGTCCCTATACTGTAGGTTCAGCAAACTGCGCAAATTGGATTTGTTTTTCAGTTTGTGACGGTAGAGTGTTCATAAAAAACAACAACACTCCTTTAAATAGCTGGCCATATTATAGCCAAGAATTTCATGAAATCATCATTTTGATTTTACAGACCTTAAACCCATCAAACATTAAGTCATAAGAGGGGTGTTGTGAGTGCTAATTTAAATAACACTGCTGTCCATCAGGTACAGTAAGCAATAATAATAATAATAATAATAATAATAATAATAATAATAATGATAGTGGTTCTTGAGAAGGAGAGTACACATTGTAATATTATAGATGTATCATTCCCTTTTGACACCCGTGTTGTTGACAAAGAGAAGGAAAAGGTGGACAAAATTTAATGTCGGGATCTGAAATGGAAATTGAAGAGGGTCTTGAGCTGCAATGAAGTGATGATGGTGATTCCCATAGTAATAGGAGCTTTGGGTGCAATCTCAAAGAATTACAACCATTTTTTAGTGAAGACCAGCGATAATCTGAACTTTGGAACCCTCCAAAAGGCCTGCCTCCTTCACCTGTAGGAACTGCTAGGATTTTGTGATATGCACTGAACATCCAAGGTTGCAGGTTGCAACTTGATACTCAGTTGAACATTACCAGCTTTTTAAAATCTTTAGCTTTGAGATGACAAATAATAATAATAATAATAATAATAATAATAATAATAATAATAATAATAATAATAATAATAATAATAAAATCCTACTTTTTGGAGTATTCATGACTCCATTATCAAGGAAAATATAAAAAAGATCATGCAAATTGCAACATTTAAAGGGGTTTTGGTGCGAAGAATTAACATAAGAGGGTGCGAAGATTATAAAAAGATTATGAAAGAAAATACTTTCGCACAAATGGAGTCTGATTGCACATGGAGATTTGGCATTAACGCTCTTATAAAGAGCATTTCGTACACTAAGCAGTCAAATTTGTTTCTGCATTTCTTAAGCACTTTGAAACGCTTTAGCAGGCCCTAGGGCATTGTCCCGTGCATGTTTGTATAGTGTATAGGGCCTGCTAAAGCGTTTCGAAGTGCTTAAGAAATGGTGAATAAGATGACAGTAAAAGCACGTAAAATTGCTAGCACACGAGAAATTTGTAAACTTCGCTTTGGTCTGGGTCTAGTGCTTTCATCCTCTCTTCCACGACCCTAAGCTCCTCTCCTTCTCCCATCTTCCCATCCTTGAATGCTACTTCTGCACATATGTTGATGCCATAACATGTTCCAGTGTCCATTGGACACTGGAACATGTTATGGCATCAACATATGTGCAGAAGTAGCATTCAAGGATGGGAAGATGGGAGAAGGAGAGGAGCTTAGGGTCGTGGAAGAGAGGATGAAAGCACTAGACCCAGACCAAAGCGAAGTTTACAAATTTCTCGTGTGCTAGCAAGGTGACAAGATTGATGTGAAAAGGGTGATGGAGAGAGTTAAAAAGGAAGTCGAGAAGTGGATGGAACAACTGGTGAAAACAACTCTAAACAATGAGAACCTCACAAGAGCAATCAATTGAAGAGTAATACCCATAGCTAGATATGTCTTGATTGTGTGCATGTTGTGAAAAGGAGAGATTAAAGAGTTAGACAAGGTTCTTAAAACGGTACTCATAAAAGAAGGATTCCACATTAAATAAGCAAGTGATGAGAGGTTGTATGGAAAAAGAGAAGATGGAGGAAGAGGATAAAAAAGCTTCAGGGAGATGCATTTAGAGACCAAGGTACAACTTGCATGCTACATGGCAATCTCAACAAATGCATGGATCCAAATATTGTATAAAAATGAGTATTAATTTTTTTTAAAAAGGAGCAGACATTCATAGAAAGAGAGGCAGAGGAGGTGATACGAAAGGTGAACAATGAATTCTTGGGTTGCACGTCACGCAAGTGAAAACATAAATCGCTTACCATTATTTTAAGAAATTGAGTCAAGAAATGGAAATGTTATAGAAGAGGAATAAATATACAGCAAGTCCAAGTCTCAGGGCTGTGCGATATTCCGTACTTGAGTTATTCAGCAAAAAATATTACTCAAATTTTTAGAGTTTAGTTTGGAGGCGCCAGGTTGGTGAAAAAACCTCTTGTAGCTGATCGAGATAAAAACTCAAAAGGCTCTTTATTTATTTATATTTTATTTTTTTTGTGACATCACGTTGTTTAGAAACTCGAGAGATACAGGGTAGTTGGGTAGCTGCATGCCTGGTTCAGGAACTATCTGCAGGACCGTAAACAAAGAGTAGTTGTAGATGGGATCGCCTCCAGCTGGTCCTCCGTGGCCGCTGGAGTGGCTCAGGGAAGTTTACTTGGTCCATTACTTTTCATCATCTTTATCAATGATCTGCCAAGTGCTCTGCTTGTTTGGAAATCTCACAGCTATCTATGCTGATGACACTAAGCTGTACAGAAGTATCTCATCATATCCAGATGCAGAAATCTGCACCAAGCCCCATACATACATACATACATGCATCCTTTATTTGATAAAGCAGGTTGAATAAATTGCAGCTAATGCTGATGTGTACAGGTCTGCTATCTACTTTACACAAAGTGAATTAACATCTCAAAATATATCCCCAGGTAAATAATTATAAATACAAATAATACATAAGTAAATATATAAGCGTAAGATGACTATCTAAAAATAGATATATTAGTTACAACTAAGATAACTTTAGACAATGCATTAAAAGATAAAGGATGACTAATCAAAGTAACTAGTAATAAACTAGATATCAATAATACATAAATTCATCAATGATATTATTAGTTGCAATCGAGTTTGTGCTGTAAGTAATGCATTTAGAGAATTTCTTAGTGCTAGCCTTGAAAGAGTTGTAGCTAGCTAACTAGCTAGGTAAGCAGTTCCAAACAATGCTAGCACAATGAGTGAAAGAATCATGTAAGGCTTTGGATTTACAAAACACAAGTTCCAATCTTAAATTATCTCTTAAATTGTATGAAGTTTCGTGCTTTGTAAATAAATTGTTGATGTCATCAGGAGCTAAGTTATGAAGAACCTGGTATGCAATACAGGCAAGTCTTCTCTTATACATGTCATGTATAGATAACCATTTTGCCATGCTGAGAACTTCATGTTTTGGGGTAGATATGCTGATATTGTGAATCAGTCTGGCAGCATGGATATGCGAGTCCTTGAGGTCAGCCAACAAGTTAGAAGATCCTCGCAAAGATATACAATAAGTCACACTTGGCAAGATACCTTTGAAATAAATGGATTCCAAAGTGGATCGGTTGAAGGTTAAGTTTAGAAATCTTTGCGTTGAAGTTTGAAGTAACCATTTTGATGTGAGGAGACCAGTTAAGCTTGTTATCAAGTTTGACTCCTAAACAAGATGAACTGGAAACACAATTGATGGGTATATAGTGATGAGTCTGATTGGACCGAGGAATGGTGTTTTTGAGATGAACATTACTTCAGACCTGGCTGGATGGATGAGCATGGAGTTAAATTTAGACCAGGTACACGTAAGTAATTGATGCAAGAGATTTTGAATTTGGATTGAAATGGAGTCACTGGAGTTTCCAATAGTATGGGCAGTGGAGTCGTCAGCGAACATTTCTATCTATGAGTCAAGGAACAAAGGCAGGTCATTTGTAAAGATGCTGAAAAGTCTTGGGCCCAACAAGGAAGGTTGATCAGAGGTTGGTTAATCTCTTTTCTCAGAATTCGTACCACTAATAGACACAAACTGGTGGTAATTAACAATCCAGTCAAATGAGTCACCACATAGACCTGAAGCCTGGAGTTTTTGAGGTAAAATTTGATGAGACACACAGTCAAAGGCCTTTTGGAAGTCAATAAAGATTATGCCAATTGATTTTCTTTCATCTAAAGCAAGCCTCCATTTCTCTGTGATGCTAAGAAGCAGCAATTCAGAAGATCTACCTAGGTTGTGTTCAGAAAAGAATCAAGTTGAAAACAAGCAATGCTTTCCAATAACTTGCTTGGTATATTTAGAAGTGAAATTGGACGATAATTTCCACAGTCCAGAGTACTACCCTTTTTATGGATACAGTGAACCTCTGCCGTCTTCCACTGCGATGGAAACAGGCAATCATCAAAGCTCTTCTTTGCAATGTTAAGAAAGTTATCAATGAAGAGACCACCCAGCATTTCCAGTTCTTCGTCAGTAATATTATCAGGGCCACAAGCTTTTCCCACTTTGTTGTAGTGCTTGAAACAATAGGATAGGAGCTCTCTATTGATGGTAAATAACTGTAAAGAAGGGCTAATTCTGTAAATGTGATTGACTAGTTGAGTGGCAATATCCAGGGCTGATAAACTGTTACTACATGTATTAGCCAGAGTTGAACATATATTGGTAAAATAGGAGTTGAATTCATTTGCTTTTGAAAGATTGTCGGTTAAAAGTGAACCAGATCGAGACTTCACTGGGGCAATGATAGAGCACTTACTGTTACCTTGGAAGGATCTGACTAGGCTCCAAAATTCTTTACTGGATTTAGCATTGGTGAGTTTGCTATTCCAGTAAGAAATTTCAGCTGATCTTAACAATTTAGTACAATAATTTCTTTTTTTTTGTAAGCCAACCACTCCGGAGATCCTCTTGGTGTTTTTTTGGCTTTAAGGAGAAGATTGTATGTCTTATTCAGCTCTTTTCTAAGGGACGAGGACATCCAGGGAAAACTATTAGATCCTAACTTTAGCCATTCTAAGAGGAATATGTTGGTCAATGATGTACTTGTATATGGTTTCCCATGCCCAGACAGAATCATCAATATCATCAAAGATATCACAGATAAACCATGGAGCAGGAGCAAATTCAAGTTGAAGAGCTTTGATGTAAACTCTTTTAAAATCCCAGGCTAGCTTTAATTTAGGTTTCTCAGAAATCTTTCTCAAATTTACAGTAGCATAAACCAGGTGGTGAACGGATATCACAGGATTGCAGGCACCATGACCATAAGTTTTGGACGGAACAGAGGTAATAATCAAGTCAATCAGAGAAGATGAATTGCCAGCGATTCTGGTGGGAACGTCGATAACGTTCTTTAAATTGAATTTACAAAGTAGGTTCATAAATTTCCTTTTCAAAGAAGAGTCACATGAGGATGATAAATTAACATTGAAGTCGCCCAATAAGATGATGTTGGAAGGTTTTCGCCATAAATTTTCCATTGCCAAGGAAAACTCATCGAAGAAAGAAGGGCAGTCAAGGGGTCTGTAGATTGAACCAATCAACAGTCGCTGGGAATGGAGAGATAAATCAATCCAAGTAGCTTCTGAAGACGAATTAGACGAAAATTTGCTCGAATCATGTGCATTTAGGTCTTCAGAAAAATAAATTACGGATCCTCCACCTTTCCGACCATCCGTCCTGTCACGTCTAGTGATTTTGTAGCCAGGGATATAAATATCCGCATCCTTATTTCTGCATCGGAGATGAGTTTCAGTGATAGCCAAAATGTCGAATTTTAAGGCGAGTAATAGCACCTTAACATCATGAATCTTGCCCAGAACACCATTAACGTTCAAATGACCTATTTTAAGGCCTTTGAAAGAGTACAGTTCTCCATGCAGAATTAGTTAAAGTAAATGTGAAATACCTTTTGACTTCGCATACTGAGACCTGGTAAGCGGGCCAGGATTTAACGAGGTGTCACCAGAAATAAATAAACGAATCTGTTAGAAGCAGCTGGTTGAATTCGCATAATATTGCAGCCTTGACGAGAAGAAGCCTTTTGCACGTGGAGAAGAAACAAAATGGCAGCCACAAGACCAAGGGCAATCGAACACATAATTTGACGAATCCTTTTCAGCAACCTTCGAAGTAGCTGAATAGAAGCTGGTATCATCGTAGTAGTACTGTATCGAACTACTTTCAGAACTCAAGAGATAGTAAAACAATAAAAATATTAAAACTTTAGACAAGCTAAGAAATACACCATGCTTACTCAACTGTCCCCCAACATCTTGATTCTGTGGAGTCTTATAATAATATTAATTGTAATACATGAAAGTGCACAGTTTTATCTGTAACCAGGAATAATAACAGAATGAGCTTTGATTACCATCTTGGCCATGTTAGCCTACAACTTGTGAAAGAGGAGAAAGATCTAGGTGTCATGATAACTAGCAATTTAACATGGGAAACTCATGGTTACTGCTAAAGCAAATAAGCTACTTGGTCTTCTTTGTGGCACCTGTCCCATGCTGACCAATGTCAAGGTTACTAAAACCTTGTACCTGGCACTAGTGAAGTCCCAAATGAGCTATGCAACTGAAGTATGGTCCCCTGGCTACTTAACCCTGAAGCATAAAGTCGAAAGAGTGCAGAGAAGAGCCGCACACTGGATTCTGCAAGTCAAGCCAGGAAAATTGTCTTATAAAGAGAGACTAATTCTACTGGATTTGTTACCACTCACCTATGACTGTGAGGTCAAAGATCTAGTGTTTCTTTATAAGTCCTTATAGGGCCACATTGATATTGACATTAGTTTTATTAAGAGGGTAAGCCATGGCCGGACTCGACGAGCCAGATCTTTTGATATAAAGTATTTGGAAACGCTCTTCAGTAAATCAGTTGCCAATCAGTCCTCCTTTTTTAATCGCAGTATTAAACTATGGAATCAAATAAATTATGTACTTTAATTCACTCTAGTGCCTTTTTAAGTATACAGACTTTTAAGACCTGTATTATTGATTTGTACAAAGATTAATTTTTGCTTTGACCCTGACAAACCATGCTCTTGGGTAGTATGTAGATGGGAGGTGCTCTTCATGGGCCTTATGGTCCCTTTTGCACCTTACCTTTTAGTCTATGTATAATTTGTTTATTTATTTACTTTTTTATTCAGATATGTCCACAAATGCCCCAAATTAGATGCACGCAGATATCAATAAGCATCACGAAGTGTCCCCTTGCTCTTCTCAACTTCAACATCACTCATGTCGTGGAATACAGACAAGAAATGTCACGAAGTGTCCCCCCAATGCTGCTCTTTAAGTAAAGATTAACTGCTGCATTTACCCAGAGCTAAAAATAACGCCAACCTTTATCCTTACCTTGTTATTGAAAATAGGTAGCAATTGCTTAGACTTAAAGGGACACTTCATGTTGAATGTCAAAATTGGGCGAGCATCTAATTAGGTGCATTTCTAGACCTAAGTGTATTTCTGGAGACTTGGACCAATTTTTTTTTTTTTTTTTTTTTGAAAAAGGGGATCTAGCCGAGCACAAATGCTTTACTAATTGGGGAGACTACAAATCAACTGAAATAAGAACAAATCAAATCAAATGTAGGTTTCTGAAGAGAGGAGAAATCTGAAATACCCGGGGAAGAACCACTTGGAGCAGAGTAGAGAACCAACAAACTCAACCCACATATGGTGTTGAATCCAGGAATCAATCCTGGGCAACATTGGTGGAAGTTGAGTGCTCTCACCACTGCGCCAGCCCTGCTCCCCGGGGTAATTAATCATAGGTAATCACAAGGTAACAGGAAAAGTGAGCAAAAATAGTTATTATTAGTTATTTCCTTGAATAATGAAGGAATAAATTCAATCATTTTTTACAAGGTAAAGTGGGGTTTGTTATTTTAAATTTATAGTACTGCTTGCTCCTGCTCACAGAGGCTG
>OX421445.1:67232106-67249606 GCA_949126865.1 Montipora capitata
AGGCATGTGGAAATATAATTTGGAAACTATCTGCATTTAGGATATCAGTAGAGGTTATACCTCTTTAATAACTAACTTCACTAGTTAAGTGGGAGTTATTATATTGGTATGTAAGTTGTAACATAAACAGGAGCAGAACATATTGAATGGAACATGCAAGAGAACTTTAATAAGGGTCCATTTAAGAAAGTAAACAAGGTTCAAATCTTAATTTTACAAAGCTGAGAAGGTCTTTGGTGAATATTTGTAATGTTTTTTAAGTTAAC
This sequence comes from Montipora capitata, assembly GCA_949126865.1. Taxonomy (NCBI): domain Eukaryota; kingdom Metazoa; phylum Cnidaria; class Anthozoa; order Scleractinia; family Acroporidae; genus Montipora; species Montipora capitata. The sequence goes on from OX421445.1 coordinate 67,232,373, forward strand.
AAAACTGATAGCACACAACATTTCTGATATTGTGTTTCACTTACTTGTAATTATGAGCTAATAAAGTAGATATTTCACTGGTGAAGTGATAGTAAGTTATAAATATAAACTGGAACAAATGGATTGATGTATGCATGAGCTGTCGAACAGTAGTCCATTTTAGCAACATGAACAAAGTCAACAGCTTTTACAGTTTCTTTTTAGTTTTTATGGCGCTTATATACACTTTGTAAAATTGATTATAAAATTGATTGTCAGGTTAACAAAACTGATATAATAGCACATTTATTATAAGAGAAAATAGATCTATCACTGATGAAGGGATGGTAAGTTTTCACCATAAACCAAAACATACTGAACGCAACAAGCATTAACAGTCCATTTTATCAATAGAAACAAAGTTTACATCTTCTACAGCTTCTTTTGTAGCTTTTATGCTAAGAAGCACTTTGATATAATGTCAGTCTTTTTAGGTTATGAACACTGGTAAAACATAGTGTTGTATGTTTAAATATAGATAGGATCAATGTCTATGAGTTTGTAAGACTGTGTATGAAAACTGAGCTTAAGCAGCTCAGTGTTGAATAGTGCTTCAACTGCTTCGTCTTCTGATGCTGCCTCGGTTATGTGACATATAGTAAAGAGCTTTTCCACTATCAGGTGGCCATAGACGTTAAGGTTAATCTTCTGTTTTGGGTCAACTTGGTTCTGAACAAGGATTCTGAAGCTCCATTGCATATTACAAGCAGTTAACTTCTGAGACATCTTACATTTGTCACAAAAAGCAATCTTGCCTTTTATGGTGACTTTCTTTGCACAGGTGCAACAGGAACTGTATTTCTTTATGTTGTTTACCCCAATAATGTGGCTCATTATTTCTTTGGAGGTGGAAATTTCTTCCAACGTAGGCAGTGGTTCTGTGAAAGGTTCAGCAGATTCAATGGTGCACTCTGATTCTTGCTTTGGGGTGTTTAAGTATGTCTGATCTTGACTTACTTTGACTCTGACTTTGTTGAAGAAGTAAGTTGCTCCTTGTTGTACACTGTCAGTGTGATTTTCCCAGAATATTATTTTGATATATCCTGATGGATCTGCAATATAACCCTCGTGCTTCTTTACTTCAGATCCATGAATTATGATTTTCTTTGTGCCACTTAAATGACTCAGGTATCCTTTAATAGCAACGAGCTGTTCTGGTGCAATATTTGTTAGTGAGGAAATAGAAATGATGTGTTCTTGACTTTGGTATTCAAAGTCGGCAGTAGTTGCTGTAATGGTGGTATTTTTGTTGATCACCACATCTTGTGTACCATATTTGGTGTTGATGGTGTAGTTCTTTATCTTTACTGGTGATTTCTGCTTTTGCATTGCCTGCAGGGTTTCTTGTTTTCCAGTTGCAAAGCATACACCCCTGTAGATGTTAGTCTTTGACTGGAGGCTGCAATTGAAGTAGCTTGTGTGGCCAGACTTTTTCAGGGGCGAGACTGAATGGACATAACAGTTTAATTCCGTTGTATCTATGAGATGAAGGGAACATTTCTTGTTTAAGAAAATGAATATATACACGGTCAACTAGGGACATAAGCAACAAAATAAACTGGGATACTTGTCATTTATTGTTTTCATTTAGTTAGTCATTTTCTAATTTAACTTTCATTGCTTTGTTTGTTTGTTTAATTTACAGCAAATGAATTGTTTGGCTCATAAAATATGAAGCCATACACATTGTAGGAATAAGCTATTTTAATGATGAATGTGCTTACCATTTGCTTGGCTTGATGATTCCATAGTTTTAATTTCTGTGGTAGGCAGAAGAGAAATAATATAAATTTTTATGTCATTTTAAAGATTTGGAAAACACTGATGGCAATGTTATTATAAAGATTTGCGTAACTGGCCATGTGTTCAGTTCTACCGAATAAAAGTGTACTACATATTCACAGAGTAATGTCAGTACATTGAGTGTAAATATATTTTGTTCGAAGAGCAGAAGGTACATGTAATTAAGGAAGTGGCCACAGAAAGGTTTACCTTTCTGTGCCACATTTTATACCTGTTTATTTTGAGCTGTGTTTGATAGCATATGTACTGGACTTTTTTTACTACACGAGGTTCATGGCTTGTTCTATTTGGTTAAATGTGTAACTTCAATAGCTCATTCCAAACTTATAGTGGAAAGGAAATTAAGTGAATTGCCCTCTACTTTAGCTTGTCTCTAATGTTTCAGCAAGTTTCTTAAGTCTACTTTATTCTTGGAGTCTATACTGAAGACCAGCCGACTTTTTCAGGCTTGTTAATCTTTCAAATGACACAAGTCATGGCCATGTTACGAATCGGCTTAAAGTAATCTGTTTCTTGACCACAAATCATGGCCATTTCACGTGCAAGACAACGCGGTAAATTGGTTCTAACACAATTCGGTAAGGTAACATAATATGTTTGGTTTTTGGGCAAAGGCAACACAGTAGACAACAGGCAGCCGAACTGCACATTTATGTTTGTCCCAAAAGTCGTACACATTTCATGAAGACATCGATAAATCGTAGCTACAAGGTTATTTAATGCCATTAATCTAACTTCAAACTTAAAACTTACCGGTAACAGCAGATAGGGTGACCTGAAAACACTGACCCCCGGTCCATGGACCCCCCCCCCACAGACCGGTTTACGGACTGTTTCTACGGACCGCCTCTACAGACCACCCCAAAAAACACAGAATTAAAAATAAATAACAACTGAAAATTTGTTTATACCGGTTGTATGGATAGACCACTCTTGCCGGTGAAATCTCAGCCGTTACGCTCCGCAAATCAGATTAAGGCTCAGGTGTTGCCTTTTCCTTTGCGGTTGACCGAAGTGCTTCGAAACTAAGTTCTTCCGCCATTTGTTTGTTTTGTGTGTGTGTGGAATGAAAATACATTAAAAAGAAAAAACGTTCTCCCGTCATTTTGTTCAGGACAGAGAGATGGTGAAGCCTGGGGCGAGTTCACAAACCTGCGGGAGAATGATCCGAACAAAATGGCGGAGGGAAAGAAAAAAAATGCAAATAGAACTTACTTGTTATCAATCTTTTTCGAAGGATTCCGTTCCACAGCGAAGGAAGGGGCGATATGTGATTAATAGACTTTGTACCCGAGCCTGAGCCTTAGTCTGTTGAATTTGTGGAGCGTTACAGTTGAGATTTCGCCGACACAAGTGACACGAGTGGTCTATCCAGACAACTGGTAAGTTTTATTTATTTTCATTTCTATGTTGTTTTAGGGTGGTCCGTATAGGGGGTCCGTAAGGGTAGTCCGTGGACCCAGTCCGTAGAGGGGTCCATGGACCAGGGGTCAGTGTTTTCGGGTCACCCCAGCAGATAAGCACAACTGGCAAGTCCACTGGAGAAGGCGACGCGAAATCAACAAAGAGACAGAAGCCACAAGAACAGCATGGCCATGACGTCATTCACCCCTGAAGAATTTCGTTGGGCGGGACCAAATTGTGTCCCCAGATTCAAAGGAAATCTCGATTTCCTTCTAATAGTGGATTAGAAATGCGTTCTATCGAATGCAATAAGTTCCACTTCTCAAGCAGTACTTAGTCAATTCACAAAGTCAGTCAAATTACTTGGAGACTTTATTATTCCATGTTTGTGAAGTCCATTGCATTTGCTTTACTTGGAAGCTTTAGCCCTGCATCATTACAAATAAAGAAGGAGGTGCTGTTAATGGGAATAAAATTGTCAGTAAATTGTAGGACAACAGGAGACTGTAGCCAAACAGGCTATTTTTTAGTTGAAAAAAGAAATCACTAGTCTATGATAAGAAGGGAAGCAATTTATTTGGTCATTGGGTGACAGTTAGGGCTGGGAAATATCCTTTTTTGAAATAATAGATCTTGCAGTTGTCAGGATTTTGTAAAATGGAAAAAAACCCAGGGGACACCACTTAAGACAGTGCTTTTGGTAATCCATTGACAGATTTGATTCCTCAAATGCACTAGTACACCCCTAGTTTACAAGTAAAATCATCAGGGGTCAATGGGTTAATGGAGGGGAGTTTTTGACTGCTTAACCGATTGACACCTCAAATTCCCTGGGATGCCCCCAGTTTACGATTAAAATAGTGTGGCGTTAGACGGAGTAAAATCAGTCAAGTCTCACTTCCAGGGGTCAATGGGTTATTGTTGATATCATGACTTTATGATCACTCAGATTTCTGGAAATCTCCATGTCTAACCAGTTTTCTTGTATATGATTTTGAGGTTTGTCTATACCCAACATGCAGACGATCTTCAAAAGAAGTGAATGTGATTTGAGGAAAACCTATTAATGTGACCTAACTTGGGAGAAGCACAAGAAACAGCTTCTATCAAGGACAAACTTGCACAAAGGAAGAGAACACTTAACTACAACAACAGCATGAGAGAGCTGTGGTAGGTATTTCCATGTTGTACATGACAGGTCAGAAAAATCCCTCTCAACAAGTAATAAGTGACTTGTAAGCCACAGTAAGCAGTAAGACTTTACAGTAAGCCTGTAAAGTCTGCATGGATGTTTGATGCTAGGACGAAAGCCCTGTCCCGAAGACTACTCTTTAGGCATTAATTATTTATGGCTGCACGTAGCCTTGAGCAGACAGACATTGAGATTAACTACATGTATGCAACAGATGTTGTACCTGTCACACCATTGTTACACATTATCAGCGAGGAATTTTGTTGTAGTCTCTAATAGTTATTTATTTTATTTGTCTTGCTTTGTCTCTTGGAATTTTTTCTAGAGAGGATGAAAGGAGTAAGGAGAGTGAAAACTTAAAAGATGAGAAAAGACAAGCCCAAAGATGTTCAGATTGTTTTATTCGCTTATCATGAAAGTGCATCTTTTCCTGCACATATTATATCAGATTAAGGTAATCCCCTTGAAAATGACAGTACTATCCAGATTTTTGTCTAACTTTGCACAATTAATTATTTATATTCATGCACAGGACAATTTAAAATGCAATAAAAAGATGGGGCCCAGTTTGCTTGTTTCCACAAGTTGCATGCCCTCTATTATTGTTTTTTACCTAATTGCCTGAAAAGCCTTTGAAACTTGATCAACTGGAAAAAGTATTTTTTTGTAGCAGCAGCTACTATCACTGAAAACTTGATCCTACATGTACCCGTACTCGATTTTCTGAGGTATAAATTTTCATTAAAGTGGTTTCAAATGAATTGCTTGACCCTTCAAAGAAATGTATGCAAATACAGCTGTAGGCCACTTACATGATGGTGTCAATAACACCTTTGAAAAGGGGGCCACTGTGCTCATTTCTTTGCAACACAAGGACAAAGAGATTACTTGTCTGGCAAATTTTTTTTTTTTCTCCCTAGTCTTTTGTTTTTTTTTTGTGGTTTAGTATTAGCATGTACAAATGTAATGGTAGTGATGTATAAAACCTGTCATGCATGGTTGATTGTTATGTAATTCCAGAATGCCCATGGCAGTCATGGGTCAAGGGTATGGGAGATTTCATTTTAGTGAACCCTCATTAACTGGTGTGACATCAATGACTTGTTACATTACTTCTAAGCTGCCATTCATTGCTGCCTTCTTTGGTGAATGGCACATTTGTTTCAGTATCCGTCTTCCTCCCCTTTCCCTGTCAGAAGTGCTTTCTTGGTAGTGGTGGGGATTTGCATTTTTTAAGGCATTTTTTGTGCCCACACGTTTAATGGGCTCATTGCATGTTTACTTGAACCAGATGATTTTGTAATTAAGTGGATAAATTTATTGATTAAACCGGCTATGGGCCTTTGCCCTGAGCCATTTCACTCCACTTCATGGCTACTATCCTTTTGTGAGTGCCCAGTAAACGAGCACAGGTAATGCAGCCCAATGTTCAAAGGAGTTCCTTATTTGGGGAGGGAGAAAGGGCATAAATGTTCAACAAAGGTACAATTTGGGCTTTGCAAGACAACACTTTCTTAATCAATAGGAGTTTTCATGATTGCACTTAAAACCTGTTGAACAGCAAAAGCGGCCTGTGTTGTCTTTCCTTTCACCGGCGAGAATCCCCGCCATCTTTGATGTTGCAATGTTATGCGCAGTGCAAAACTAGGGAAGCACCTTAATGGTCCAGCCTGAATGCATATATGCCTTTTTTGAGTCTCCAGCTTTCAGACTCAATCTCCAGCTCTCCAGCCGAGCAAGCAAAATATCCAGCTGAGCTTGGGTTAACAAATTGTGTCATACATATATCATATAAAATTATTGTTCCACAACCGTAAAACTGTTCATGATCTAAGAAATCGTGAAATCGACGAGAAATCAGCAGCAAATTTACGAGAAATCAAGAAATTCTCGACCCAAGAGCCCTTTTCTTCTCACTGCTCGTGTTTGTTTACCCGAAGTGAATTGGTAAAATGTGTCATTAAATTACCTCAGAATGCAGGAAAAGTGATCTAGGAGAACTCAGATTTGAAATTTTTCCTGGTGGGGGGGGGATGCTCCCGGACCCCCAAGAAAAGTTTGCGCCTTTTGCGCTCGCTCGGATTATAGGCACTCCATTAAATCTCCAGCGAGCCTCTCCCTACAACTTGGCATCTATGTGAATGATCTCTGCATTACTCATCACTACTTGTCGTGGTACTTGTTATACACTTACAGACCAATATCCACCTTTTTTTCAGTATGCTTTTGTCTTTTGTGAGGAACTATTTGAATGTTTATGCTTGCAAGAAATCCTCTTAATTATTCACATTTCTAGCACTGGAAGTGATCATTTGGGATTTGTTGGAAGGGTAATCTAATAAAGGCCTTTTTTTGTCCTTTACAGTGTTGTACTGACTATGAGCCAGAGGTGGATTGCAAAGCCATGAAAGTTACGTGATGCTGTTATGCTGAGGAAATGTATTGCATATGAACAATTACAAAAGATCTGTGGCAATGAGCTGTATCATTTCTCGCAAAATGTGCTTTACTCATACTCATACTATGGCAAACATCCAATTTGTCTGTTGTTTGTGTTGTTACAATTGTCAAGTAATTGTGGTTTATGCAAAAAAAAAAGACGTCTTCTTTCAGCATGAGGCTCAGCCAACCTTGGTACCTTATTTTCCTCAGATCACAAAATAGGAAAGACCATCTTGAATTGTCCAGTTCTGTTAAAAAAAAAAGTTGTTAATTGGTGTAAAATACAGTTTCTAATGTGTACACTTGAAGTTTGTTAATGATCTAAATGATATAAGAAATGAATCATATTCTGCATTGTGGGTATGAAATCAAATAAAGTTATGATTCTCGCAGTTATGGATGCAGTTTTAGCAATTACGTAGAGAAGCCTGAAAGATTCAGGACTTGAACGGGGTTTGAACCAGTGACCTTGATACCGGCACGGGCCTAATTCAACCCTTATTTAAAGGCTTTGTGTCAGGAATTAGACCTGAGACTGGCCAGCAAATCAAGGGAACATAACAAGATAATAATTACTTAAACACAAAGGGAGAATATGAATGAAACAGCAAATACATGTCCAGAAGGAAATGGGCAAAATTGAAGAAGGTTAGAATGGATTGCAAGCAAGGTTTGTAAAAAATATGTTGAGCCTATCCATGTTCTTCTTCAAAGTTCACCTCTGATCTGCCAAAGTTTGATTTTGTATGCTTGTTAGACGTTTTTGTCAAAAGTGATGAGTTTTGTTGAAAAGTAATTTGTAGTTTAAGATTAAGTTGCATATAGTGAGTAAGGGTGTGTAACTAATCGTAAAAATACAGAAAATTAACTTTGCTGCCATGACACAGCCTTCCTTTGAGAAATATCATGTGTGCATGGTACATTGTAGTGTGTCCTTTGAGATAACAATACACCTAAGCACACTGACCATGTGATTATAATTTTGAATCATGTTGAACTTGATTCACACATTCTCACCCCAACCACCCTGCACACCCACATTGACAGGTAAAATCGTCTGCCATTAGACAGTGAAATAAATCCCACTCCTCGGAGTCAATGGGTTAAATGGGCACATAGTTTTTGAGTGGATATCTGACCCATTGACATGTGAACAGCCCAGTGGAATGGCCCCAATTGACGAGTAAAATCTGCTGGTGTTATACAGAGTAAATACTATTTGGTTACCACCAAATAATAGAGGATATAACATGTCCGCACCGAAATACAGAATTTCTCTTCAGTGTGCTCCCTCATGAAATATTTTTCAACCCGAGAAGAGAAATCTCGTATCTTCAAGCAGTCATGTAATATTGTATTGATTATATAAACACCAATGAAATCTAAATCATTTCACAAAGGCCTCAAAAGGTGCGACTTTTACTTGTAACCATAGCAACATTGACCACTTCACTTGTGAAGATATCAGGTTTTTACGCTAAAGCTCACTTGGCAGTTCATTGGTGTTTATATAATAGAATGGGTTAATTCCAAGAGACAAATTATTGAGTTGGATATTGTGGGCAAGAATGTTTCAGTCATGACCAGCTAAACATTTCTGAAAATATGAACATTAGGGGAATTTGAATGTGAGAATAGCTCAGCAATGCAAGTGGCTTTTGCTAACCCTCAGGTGAATTGGCAAAGTTCATTGAAGTGAGTGTGATGCAATATGGTCTATACATGATTGCCAAATCAGATTTAGAGCATGTCACGCCACTTTGATTGGAAAATCCAAAGTATGACCTCACATTGAAATTGCACGAGCAAAACTTTACAATTATCTCGTGGGGAAACCTGGGTTGGAAAAGAAGTAAATACTGTTCCATAAATCATGCCTATTCAGCCCCTTTTCGGAAAAGAATGAGGGTGAATTGAAGCTGCACACAGATGGTTTTGAGGATATAGTATCATGCAATCTGATTTGCCTCAACAGGTAAATGGATGGAATTTGAGTGGTTAGTAGTTTTATTTGAATTTAGATGATATGGGACCTCAATCAAAAAGGATGCAATAGGGAGGAGTAACGGTGAAGATACTTATGAAATGTGTGACAACAAGAACAATATTTTGTTTACTCTTCATAATTCATAGACATTAATTTTGCAATTAATGTTCAATAAAAAATATGACAACATATGGAGTAAGAGAAGTGTGGATAAAAGATGAGACAGGTAGAAAAGAATCTTGTGGTTTTTCTAGCTATCCTCCTGTTAAAATGCGGAATTGAACATACATCGCAAATTAAAATTTGCAAATCGCTTGGTGTTGTTGAGAGGCAAACAGACTGGTAGCAGAAGCATTGTTGTGAATAACGTGTGTTTGAGATTGGTGTATCCCAATCTTTATGGGAACCGCATTGATTGCCAATTATAAAAAGTAGGAAAAGAAGCATTCTTGAAGGCTATCAATTTGAGGTAAAGGCAAGTCTGTTGTCATGCAAAATATTGAAAGCAAAAGCCTAAAAGAATTATTGATGGCTGATTTCCATTCATGCTGTTCATTAATCTTGACCAAGTGAAAAATGGATGAGCAGTGATAGCAGCAAGAGGAGCATAGGAAGACAAGAAAGGAAACTCTGATTTTGTTTTGAAAGGAAATGCTATAGAAGAGAGAAATCATGTAGTGAAGGTAAGCGTACATGTTTTTACCAAATTCCATTCATGCAGCTAAGGGAGAGAGGGTACAGTAAGCGTGTGTACATATTTTTTGAATAGCAAATATAAAGTGCAAATGTGGCTTTGTTGTTGTAAAAGATTGGATGATTTGCAAAATTGGTAGGAGTGGACCATCGGGGTAATGAGACAGGAGTAACGTCGTTGGTGAAATGGAATTGCAAAAATTGGCTGCTTACTAGCCTGTCTGTATGACAAAGTTGATTGGTTTGGAGTGTTTGTGGAAAGAATAGTTGTAGAGCAAGTGTAGGTAGTAGGTTTGTGTGAAGAATATGCAGGAAGGAATGTGCTGGGTGTTGTTTTGAGTCGTGTTTTGGAAATGTTAGGCCGGAGAAAGGTAGCATTGTTGCCATGGAAGTAGCCAATGCATTCCTCTTTCATCCTAATTATTGTTACCAGTAGCAATCTTTATAAAGACTCGTTCTACTCAAGTTTATTAATACCCTGGAATCAGTAACCTGTAAGTTCTGAAATAGTTCCCTTTACTAGTGGCTGTATGCCCACCATGCAATCAAGGAAAAGGTTATATTAATTATTGATGCTTGAAAGAAAAAGGAAGTGTATTTAAAGTATAATTGTGGTGTAGACTAACCCTTGGACATAGTAATATGATAATGTAGATATGTAATTTAATGTTTGGCTTGTAAAGAAATATGTTTTTTATGCATAATTATTATTATTATTATTATTATTATTATTATTATTATTATTATTATAAAGTAATTATTTTTTAACTAACCCTAAAAGATTGTTTTTGCTCGCAAGGATATAATAGAAGTGTAGGTATAGCTTTCGTAGAGGAAAAGCAAGTGCGACGACGAGGATGGTACTTACCAGTTTGAAAAAACAGTCGTTAGTTGTTCCCCAGATGGTATTTGAGAGTGCACAATGTGTTTGGAGGGTTTGGTTTGAACCGTTTGGGTTGGAATGGAGTGTGCATGGTAGTAGACCTGTGTTGGAAAAAGAAAGCAGGAAACAATTGTTTTATGAGTTGCATGGTAAGTGTACCGTACTTTTATGGAGCCAGAGAACAGTTGAGTGTCATTGTTTTGCTAAGCCCTCCTGAATAGAATATTATTATGCTATCTTATTACATGTTAGTTGATCTTTATGATAGGTAATATTTACTTATAGTTGTTAATATTCAGGCAAGTCAGCGTTTTGGCTGCAATGTAAGTTGTATGTAATAAACTCTATCTATTTATCTATTGATCTCTGACATCTGAAAAGGGTGTAAAGAAAGTTGTGTTTAGGGGGAGCGTAGCCTTTGGGCATAACTTAAGGGGCAGCCATATATATGTACGGTATAAGCAAGCAATGAGTGGTTAGGTACTTACCAGAGGAGTGCTATACGAGTGGCAGATGAATAAGAGGTTGACTTGGGGGGTTGAGAGGTGATGTGTAGAGATTAGAGTGGGGAGGCCATGTTGGTTTGCATTGTGAGAGCCTGGTGCAGAAGAGAGTGACGTAGTTAAGCAAAACAAGGAGAAGTTTGGGAGCGAGCGAGCGAGCGAGCAAGCAAGCGAAGCGTTGATGCTTTGGAAGCTTAGGGTTTGATATAGCGGTTTGGGCCTGCCGGTGGCGGAAGGACATCATGAAGTCCGGAAACCCGTAAGTCCTAGGTGACCCTCGAAGAAGTGAGGGTTGCCTGGCATCGTTCCATAGCCTATCTGCATTTAGGGTGGATGGGATCGGAAAAGCAAGGTTGAGTAGATGGGCTGTGGAAGGAGCCACGGAGCCGGTGGGTAAAACATTAACACTTCTCTGTTCTGTGGCCAGCATGGGGAGTTAGGATTGGAGCTAGGTTGGCGGAGGTAGTTTTTAGGCGTTGGTCTTTTAGGGAGCGGAGTGTTAGTGTTTTTGTTTGCAATGAATTTGGCGGGGACTCCATCGTAAAGGTTGAGCAGGATTACCCATAATCCTTTTCTTTGTAGGAAGAAAAGGCGCACTTGTGTATGTGACGTCATAGCTGTGCTTTCTAATATTGACCGTCATGTGGAGCGAGTCCGTGGTCGGTGGCTCTTGTTTCCCTACCGGCTACCGATGGAGAAAAGGGACGGTCAGCTGAGCATGGATGAAACTTGCAAGTATGTTTCTCGGTCATGCATGCATGCATGCATGGGCACAAAAATCAACAACCTTTCGACTAGCTTTGCCATCACGATTTGCATGGAAATCAAAGTACCTTGAATCTCAGTTTATCGTCTTAGCAGTAAACACAGGAATAGAATGGAAGGGAAAGGAAGGGTACGGAACGGAAACTATACTTACATTTCGTGGCACGAGGTGGAAGGAGCAATTAACGAACGAGCAATCCAGTTTGTGGCGTGCTCCTTTAGACACCTACTATTGCACATGGTAAATAGTCTTGCAAGTTAGTAAGGAGTGATTTAGTTCCGTCCGTCACTTAAAAAATGAATCATTGCTTCCTGTTGTCGTGGTTTCATTTCTATGGGTTTGTTGCTTGTGACCAAATCGCGAGTAAGTGTTTACGACCAATTGGACCATCTATGGATCGATCGATGGAAGGAAGGCTCAAGCTTTTTTAGCCTTGCCTGATTCGCTTGCTTTGTTCATATGAAAGGAATGAGAAAGAGAAGGCCGTAGAAGCTCGTTCACCCTTCCTTCAGTAATGCTAAAAGGAGTGAAAACAATTGTGGAAGAAATACGAGGTTTGTGCCACGCACGTGGAAGAGACACCATTTTGGTCTCCCATCCAGTTCTTAACCCCGTCCGACAGGGTTTGACTTCTACCCATATCATTTTGTTTTTTGGCCCGACAGCCACGTTGCATAGAAATACTCGTTTGACCATGGATTTTCAGCTCCATCAACATTATTTGGTGTAAGACATTTTTCTCTCACGTGAAAGAAAGAAAGGAAAAAATAATAATTTTTTTTTGGTTTGGTGGGAAAAGCTTGATTGTGAATTTTCTTTCTCGAAAAGGAATGAAGATCATTTTCAACCTATTGCTGTCCCATCTTCTTGTCAACAAATGGAATCAATACTCGTCTGCAAGGTAAGGAGAAATGTTTTATCATATTCGTCCTTGTCACATGGCGGCTACCATATTGTCCCGGGAGCCTAAATAAGCTTTGTTTCACCACGCCGAGCCTCACTCCCATGGTTTCCACTGTGAGGCTTGGCCTGGCGAGGTAAAACAAAGCTCTTTTGGTCGGCCGGGGCAATATGGCCGCCGTGTGACAAAAGGGAATTGCCCGTACGGTCCAACTTCGTTCTTCGCATAGGGGAAGAGGGGACCCTCTTAGGCCCCGTTTACAGGCAAGCTGGTAGGGTAACCCTAGTGATAGAATAACTTTGTTTTTGCCTTGCTTCCTTTGCTGATGCATAATAGTAATCAAAATTCTCTGTCCCGACTCTCTTAAGGTAGCCAAATGCCTCGTCATCTAATTAGTGACGCGCATGAATGGATGAACGAGATTCCCACTGTCCCTATCTACTATCTAGCGAAACCGCAGCCAAGGGAACGGACTTGGCGGCATCAGCGGGGAAAGAAGACCCTGTTGAGCTTGACTCTAGTCTGCCGTGGTTTGAAAGCAGGAGAGGTGTAGATGATAGGTGGGAGGGTCCTCATCCTTCGGGGGGGGGCCCGACGGTGAAATACCACTACTCTTTGTGTTTTTGAACTCATCGGATGAGGATCGCTGATCCGCAAGCAAGCGGATCTCTTCAAGCCTTCCACCCCTTTCCAGGGTGTGGGTCTGTCCGAGACAGCGTCAGGTTGGGAGTTTGGCTGGGGCGGCACATCTGTCAAAACGTAACGCAGGTGTCCCAAGGTCAGCTCAGGCAGGACGGAAACCTGCCGTAGAACAAAAGGGTCCAAGCTGGCTTGACCCGGACTCTCGGTAGCAGTCCGGTGCATTTATTCGGCGCGAAAGCGTGGCCTATCGATCCTTTGGCCCCTTAGGAGTCTTAAGCCAGAGGTGTCAGACAAGTTACCGCAGGGGTAACTGGCTTGTGGCAGCCAAGCGTTCGTAGCGACGTTGCTTTTTGATCCTTCGATGTCGGCTCTTCCTATCATTGCGACGCAGAAGTCGCCAAGTGTTGGATTGTTCACCCACCGACAGGGAACGTGAGCTGGGTTTAGACCGTCGTGAGACAGGTTAGTTTTACCCTACTGATAGTTGTGAAAGCATTCGGCCAGGAATTCTGCTCAGTACGAGAGGAACGGCAGATTGGGACCATTGGTACCTGCACCGGCTCGACCGAGCCATGGTGCCAAGCTACCATCCCTCATTGATCGTGGGCTTATGACTGAACGCCTCTAAGTCAGAATCCGTGCTGTGTTCGAACGACCGTCCTATGTCAAAACTGATACCAGTCTAGGGGTCGCCGTCTTCGGATGGTGGCCTCCTACGTCTCTGATGGGCAAGCGGGTCAGCATGCCCGCATTGCCCAAACCCATTCGCAAATGTAAGCTCGTAGGACAGAGATCCTTTGCAGACGACTTAAAAGAGAACGGGGTATTGTACGTTGTAGAGTAGCCTTTCGCTACGATCATCTGAGATTCAACCTTTGTTCTAAGATCGATCTTTTATTTTTCTGCAAGTCAGGCAGTGACTCCTGTCTGTCTGCCTTGCTGAAAGAAGGCATCTTCTACCATGCATGCATGCATGCATGCATGCATGCATGCACTGTAGTCAGTGTATGCCTGCCTGGTGGCAACAGGATGGAAACATCCAAAGTTTTTTTTTTTTTTTTTACTACAAGTCCAATACTTACTCCTGACTGAAAGTGGGAGTCTTGGCCGATGGCTGGGTCGGTCGAGGGGTGTCGCATGAGAGATGCGGAACTCGAGTCCGCATGAAACATGCGGGAAAAAGTGGCCCGTTTCCGCATGAAAGATGCGGGACTCCAGACCGCATGAAAGATGCGGGACTGCAGTCCGCATCAAAGATGCGGAAACCACCTCACAAAGTCAAAGTCAAAGTCAAAGTCAAAGTCAAAGTTAAAGACGGGAGTGTCTCCCATCGAATGGCCCCTCCTCCGCCCTAACCTGGGACGGGGGAGGGGCCCTTTTTTTTCAAGTCTTGGTGGGGACCAAGTGGGTCTTTGTCTTGTAAATTCCCCCGACCCGGCATATAGATGCACAATGACCAGCCGCATGTGGAGGTGCCATTGGTATGGCTCCATCGTTCCCAGGGAAGGCTCTGCATGAGGGGGCCAAAGTAGTTTTTTGGCCATATCTCCCCCCGGTTTTGAGATGAAACCACCTAACCCCCTGAAGTTGTTGCAGAATTCGATTGCGCGTCTGGTGATACCATTGGTTACTCTCTAGTACGCCCAGGAAAGGCCCTGCATATGTGAGAAAAAGTGGTTTTTTGAGGATATCTCCCCCCCGGAAAGAGGTACCCCCCTGAAACCAGGTTACAACGAATCAGCATGCGACGGCGCATCCCGTGGTATCCTTGGTTAGGCTCTAAAACCTTCAGGCGAGTCTGGCAACACGGTTGGGGCGAAACGACTTTTGGCTCGTAACTCCCTTGCATTTCAAGCTAACCCCCCGGAAATGGGCGATAAACACTCGCCATTGGACGGGCTATCCAATGATACTATTGGTTACTCTCTAGCACCTCAGGGGAAGGCTGTGCATAAGTGAGCAAAAGTGGTTTTTTGAGAATATCTCCCCCCGGTTTTGAGATGAGACAACCTCACCCCCTGAAGTTGTTGCAGAATTAGATTGCGCATCCTGTGATACCATTGGTTAGTCTCTAGCACGCCCAGGGGAGGCCCTGCATATGTGAGAAAAACAGGTTTTTTGAGGATATCTCCCCCCGGTTTTGAGATGACACAACCTAACCCCCTGAAGTTGTTGCAGAATTAGATTGCGCGTCTGGTGATACCATTGGTTCCTCTCTAGCACCCCCAGGGGAGGCCCTGCATATGTGAGAAAAAGAGGTTTTTTGAAGATATCTCCCCCCGGTTTTGACATGACACAACCTAACCCCCTGAAGTTGTTGCAGAATCAGATTGCGCGTCTGGTGATACCATTGGTTACTCTCTAGCACGCCCAGGGGAGGCCCTGCATATGTGAGAAAAACAGGTTTTTTGGCCATATCTCCCCCCGGTTTTGAGATGAGACAACCTAACCCCCTGAAGTTGTTGCAGAATCAGATTGCGCATCCTGTGATACCATTGGTTACTCTCTAGCACGCTCAGGGGAGGCCCTGCATATGTGAGAAAAACAGGTTTTTTGAGGATATCTCCCCCCGGTTTTCAGATGAGACAACCTAACCCCCTGAAGTTGTTGCAGAATTGGATTGCGCGTCTGGTGATACCATTGGTTACTCTCTAGCACGCCCAGGGGAGGCCCTGCATATGTGAGAAAAAGTGGTTTTTTGAGGATAACTCCCCCCGGTTTTGAGGTGGAGAAACCTAACCCCCTGAAGTTGTTGCAGAATTGAATTGCGCGTCTGGTGATACCATTGGTTACTCTCTAGCACGCCCAGGGGAGGCCCTGCATATGTGAGAAAAAGTGGTTTTTTGAGGATAACTCCCCCCGGTTTTGAGGTGGAGAAACCTAACCCCCTGAAGTTGTTGCAGAATTAAATTGCGCGTCTGGTGATACCATTAGTTACTCTCTAGCACGCCCAGGGAAGGCTCTGCATATGTGAGAAAAAGTGGTTTTTTGAGGATAACTCCCCCCGGTTTTGAGGTGGGGAAACCTAACCCCCTGAAGTTGTTGCAGAATTAAATTGCGCGTCTGGTGATACCATTAGTTACTCTCTAGTACGCCCAGGGAAGGCTCTGCATATGTGAGAAAAAGAGGTTTTTTGGCCATATCTCCCCCCCGGAAAGAGGTACCCCCCTGAGACCAAGTTAGAAATAATCAGCATGCGACGGCGCATCCCGTGATATCCTTGGTTAGGGTCTGGAACCTTACAGCGAGTCTGGCAACACTCTGGGGGCGAAACGACTTTTGGCTCGTAACTCCCTTGTATTTTGAGCTACCCCCCCGGGAATGGGTGAGAAACACTCGCCATTGGACGGGCTATCGAATGATACTATTCGTTACTCTTTAGCACCTCAGGGGAAGGCTGTGCATATGTGAGAAAAAGTGGTTTTTTTGCTATAACTCCCCCCGGTTTTGAGTATGGCCCCCCTAACCCCAAAAAGGTGTTGCGGAATTGGATTGCGCATCCTGTAATACCATTGGTTTCCTTATAGCACCTCAGGGGAAGGCCCTGCATAAGTGAAAAAAAGTGGTTTTTTGGCCATAACTCCCCCCCGTTTTGAGTATGGCCCCCCTAACCCCGAAAAGGTGTTGCGGAATTGGATTGCGCATCCGGTGATACCATTGGTTTTGTTGTAGCACCTCAGGGGAAGGCCCTGCATAAGTGAGAAAAAGTGGTTTTTTGGGCATAACTCCCCCCGGTTTTACACTGCGTCCCCCTAACCCCAAAAAGGTGTTGCGGAATTGCATTGCGCATCCTGTGATACCATTGGTTTGGTTGTAGCACCTCAGGGGAAGGCCCTGCATAAGTGAAAAAAAGTGGTTTTTTGGCTATAACTCCCCCCGGTTTTGAGTATGGCCCCTCTAACCCCGAAAAGGTGTTGCGGAATTCGATTGCGCATCCGATGATACCATTGGTTTCCTTGTAGCACCTCAGGGGAAGGCT
>OX421446.1:0-42500 GCA_949126865.1 Montipora capitata
GTCTGATGGGACGCCCTGCTGTTTTCGTGGACTTCGCTCGTCTGGGTAAAAACTGATACTCGTTCCCGCAAGGGGAGATCAGTGACCTGGCAGGGTGGATGTTCTGAGCCGGGGGGACCTCCTCTTGACTCGCCTGTTGTTGCCAGAACTGCCGAGTCCCTTGAAGGGACCAGTCAGTGGCCAGTGTAGGTGATCGTCAGGGGAGTGTCTCTGCCTGGGAGACAGGGTTTGCTGGCATTCCCTGGGGGAAAAGCATGCTCTCCCAAGGGGCATGTAGATCCACCGTTTGGGGGGGAGCTGTAGCTCCCCTCCACGCTGATGGAAACTACTAGGGCTTAGTAGTTTCCACAACGAGGTGGCTACATGCTTCTTAGAAGAGTGCTTCTCCCCCTGGGAATGTCCCCACTCTCTGCCCTTGGGTGGATGACACTCGCCAGACGTCAGCCTGCTAGCTCTACTGATTGGTTCTTGGGATGTGGTGCTGGGTTACTGGTAAACGACGGCCAGTCAACAGGTGGAGGTCCTTCCTAGCCCGGAACATCTCCCTCCTTACTCTAGATGCGTTTTTCTGCTTTGCTATGTTGTAAGGATTACAAAGAGACTAGGGTTTTTCTGGTTTTCAGCCATTCTGAAAGGGTTAGTGTTAGGGTTAGGGTGAGGACAAGGGGTTAAGGCAAGGGTTGTAATTTTCAAGGGTTAGTGACAGGGTTAGAAGAAGGGTTATTTTAAGGATTCACTAACCCTTTGTCTAACCCTTGTGTTTTTCAAGGGTTAGTAAAAGGGTTAGTGAAAGGGTTAGAAGAAGGGTTATGTTAAGGATTCACTAACCCTTTTACTAACCCTTGAAAAACACAAGGGTTAGGGTGAGGACAAGGGGTTAAGGCAAGGGTTGTAATTTTCAAGGGTTAGTGACAGGGTTAGAAGAAGGGTTATTTTAAGGATTCACTAACCCTTTGTCTAACCCTTGTGTTTTTCAAGGGTTAGTAAAAGGGTTAGTGAAAGGGTTAGAAGAAGGGTTATTTTAAGGATTCACTAACCCTTTGTCTAACCCTTGTGTTTTTCAAGGGTTAATAAAAGGGTTAGTGAATCCTTAAAATAACCCTTCTTCTAACCCTTGAAAAACACAAGGGTTAGACAAAGGGTTAGTGAAAGGGTTAGAAGAAGGGTTATGTTAAGGATTCACTAACCCTTTTACTAACCCTTGAAAAACACAAGGGTTAGTCAAAGGGTTATTATAAGGATTAGCAAACCCTTTGATATTTCACAACCCTTTCACTAACCCTTTGATATTTGACAAACCCTTTCATATTTCACAAACCCTTTGCTATTTGACAACCCTTCAACAAACCCTTTGCTATTTGACAACCCTTTAACAAACCCTTTGATAATTGACAACCCTTTAACAAACCCTTTGATATTTGACAAACCCTTTCATATTTGACAAACCCTTTGCTATTTGACAACCCTTCAACAAACCCTTTGCTATTTGACAACCCTTCAACAAACCCTTTGCTATTTGACAACCCTTTAACAAACCCTTTGATAATTGACAACCCTTTAACAAACCCTTCTAATTTTTACTTTTCAGGTCATTTGAAAGACTGGACAATCAAGGCAATTCACTGTTTATTAAGACCCTGACACAATATTCCACAAGACTTGTCCCCACAGGTGTTATGTGTCGTTAGGGTCCCAAATCACCCTTGCCAAAGTCAGCCAAAGTGTGGAAAATTAATAAAACCCAAACTTGAAAGTACTGAACATGGTCATTGCAACATTGTAGAAGGAAAAATATCACTGGGCAAGTACAAATTAAACTCAACAGGTGGTTGGGGGGGATCACAGAAATGGATGAAAATAGTTAAGGGTGGAAACTAGATGAAATCCCCCCTGATCCTCCATGAGTCGAAAACTGGCACAACAGTGTTTGATTTGTAGCAAACAATAAAGAATATGACTGTCTATATGTCATGAACATGAATCAACATGAACTAACTTTGCATGTCAAGGTTGAATGCCACTAAAGTCTACTAACGTTATCGAACATAAAATCACTTCAAGTAGGTCTAAGACAGATGGCAGAATAAGGCTTAAAGAGCATTGTAAATGTACGTAATAAGCACAGTAATAAAATGGCTTGAAAAGGGCAAGCAATGGTATTTGCATTTGTTGATGTATTTTGTTGTAATAGAGCAGCGAGGAAGGCAACATGTTTACTCGTTCCATGGATGGAACTACAGTTTCGTTCACTTTGGTTGGCCAGAATGAGAGTGTTGCTGGGCAAAGCAGCAGAGGAAAAGGCCATAAAATAACAGCAGAAGTGATGAAGTACAAATTGAAATGCACTTACCGTTTTGCCGAGTCCGCGTTGGCGCAAAACACAAGGGTGAACGAAGGTTTCGTGGTTATGCAGAAGTCCATTCCAGTCCATGAAAAAATCCTTTGTTTTCTAGAGCCATAACGAGATAAGTTTGCCATGTGCAAGGTTTAAAATGCAGCCAGAATATAATGTGCTGTGATAAACAACTTTTCAAACTGCGTTGTAATCCCAGAACGACTTGCAAGTTGAAGTTGCTGGCCCAGGCGTACTCGATCGGTGGCCGTGAAGATCGATCGATCGATGGTTGTTGACGAAGGAAGGCGGCCGGTTTGTCGATGTTTTTTCTCCGTCTGGTGGTGGAAAGACATCATTAAGTCTGGAAGCCCGCAAGTCACCTGCATCCCTTGAAGAACTAAGGGTTGTGACGAGGTCGGCAAAGCTTGAATTTGCCGTCCTTTTGAGCCAGACGGAGTGAAGTTATAGTGAAGTTTCCTTTGGGGTCTGGCGGCTCGAACGGTTAAAAGCGGAAGAACGAAAGCACAGGAGTGTGAGTCAGGGCCCATTTGCCTTGTGTTGTGCTAGGTTTGGATGGAAAGTGCTTGCCCCAAGCGAGACTTTACTATAACTGTTGTTTTGAAATTGGCGGGGATCCCTTTCGAAGGCGGGAAAGGAATACCCATAATGCAACGGTAAAGTCAAGGGTGAGAAGAAGGCAGAAAGAAAGGGTGAAGATGTGCCGAGGAAAGAGCGTGGTATCTCGGCGGGACGAAGGGCTGAGCAGCTGATATTTGGCAGGCGATCAGGTCTCGGTCGGGGCACGTGGGCCATGCACAAGCGCGTCCGTGTGGTTGAATCGCCGCTTTGTTTGGAGGCGGTGAAAGATGGGTCTTACGTCGCTCGGTGCCAAGTTTAAGCGGCCGTATCTCTGTGAGATTGAGAGCTATGGATCTGAGATTTGGCAGGCTATGACGTCTCTGTCTGTGGTCTTGAGCGATAGCCAAGCGCGTCCGTTTCCTAAAATGCCTGCTTCCTGTGCAGCCAGTGAACTTATGCCAATATGAACCGGCTGTATCTCTGTCAGATGAATACTTACAGATCTAAGATTTAGTATGCGATGAGGCTTGTAGTAGGGCAGTTCAAGGATGCACAATGTGCATCCGTATCTATTAAACTGGACTACTGTGCAGCCGATGAAGTATCGATCATACAAAGTTTGGTCCAAATATCAAGCGGTCATTTCTCCACGAGATAAAGAGCTACGGATCTGAGATTTGGCATGCGATAACGTTCATAGCAGGGCATGTGAGCCATGCACAATGCGCGTCCTTATCTCTTAAATGACACTACTACGCAGCCGTTGAAGTATCGGTCATACAAAGTTTGGTCCAATTATCAAGCGGTCATTTCTCCATGAGATAAAGAGCTACGAATCTGAGATTTGGCATGCGATGACGATGGATTAAGGGCACCTGGATGATACCAGAGGCGCATCCGCATCTTTAAACCTGAGCTGCTGCAAAGCGGGTGAAACATAGCTCTTACAAGGTCCATTTTCTTGCAAGATTGAAGTGATATGGCCAGTTCTTTCAGGACGTGACGTCACTATGTGGACTGCCAGTAGACTGGGAGTGAATATGGACACGTGTTTACATTTCTTTATGTGCCAGCTACTTGCCCGATCACTTACCTAATCTTTGACGCATTTTCTCGACCTTTTAACACAAAAAGAAGGATATTTTAGTAGTACGCATGCGTCTACGTCCTTGAAGTCCCACAAGTGTTACAAGGTGTTATGTTATTAAGTCTGATGGGACGCCCTGCTGTTTTCGTGGACTTCGCTCGTCTGGGTAAAAACTGATACTCGTTCCCGCAAGGGGAGATCAGTGACCTGGCAGGGTGGATGTTCTGAGCCGGGGGGACCTCCTCTTGACTCGCCTGTTGTTGCCAGAACTGCCGAGTCCCTTGAAGGGACCAGTCAGTGGCCAGTGTAGGTGATCGTCAGGGGAGTGTCTCTGCCTGGGAGACAGGGTTTGCTGGCATTCCCTGGGGGAAAAGCATGCTCTCCCAAGGGGCATGTAGATCCACCGTTTGGGGGGGAGCTGTAGCTCCCCTCCACGCTGATGGAAACTACTAGGGCTTAGTAGTTTCCACAACGAGGTGGCTACATGCTTCTTAGAAGAGTGCTTCTCCCCCTGGGAATGTCCCCACTCTCTGCCCTTGGGTGGATGACACTCGCCAGACGTCAGCCTGCTAGCTCTACTGATTGGTTCTTGGGATGTGGTGCTGGGTTACTGGTAAACGACGGCCAGTCAACAGGTGGAGGTCCTTCCTAGCCCGGAACATCTCCCTCCTTACTCTAGATGCGTTTTTCTGCTTTGCTATGTTGTAAGGATTACAAAGAGACTAGGGTTTTTCTGGTTTTCAGCCATTCTGAAAGGGTTAGTGTTAGGGTTAGGGTGAGGACAAGGGGTTAAGGCAAGGGTTGTAATTTTCAAGGGTTAGTGACAGGGTTAGAAGAAGGGTTATTTTAAGGATTCACTAACCCTTTGTCTAACCCTTGTGTTTTTCAAGGGTTAGTAAAAGGGTTAGTGAAAGGGTTAGAAGAAGGGTTATTTTAAGGATTCACTAACCCTTTGTCTAACCCTTGTGTTTTTCAAGGGTTAATAAAAGGGTTAGTGAATCCTTAAAATAACCCTTCTTCTAACCCTTGAAAAACACAAGGGTTAGACAAAGGGTTAGTGAAAGGGTTAGAAGAAGGGTTATGTTAAGGATTCACTAACCCTTTTACTAACCCTTGAAAAACACAAGGGTTAGGGTGAGGACAAGGGGTTAAGGCAAGGGTTGTAATTTTCAAGGGTTAGTGACAGGGTTAGAAGAAGGGTTATTTTAAGGATTCACTAACCCTTTGTCTAACCCTTGTGTTTTTCAAGGGTTAGTAAAAGGGTTAGTGAAAGGGTTAGAAGAAGGGTTATTTTAAGGATTCACTAACCCTTTGTCTAACCCTTGTGTTTTTCAAGGGTTAATAAAAGGGTTAGTGAATCCTTAAAATAACCCTTCTTCTAACCCTTGAAAAACACAAGGGTTAGACAAAGGGTTAGTGAAAGGGTTAGAAGAAGGGTTATGTTAAGGATTCACTAACCCTTTTACTAACCCTTGAAAAACACAAGGGTTAGTCAAAGGGTTATTATAAGGATTAGCAAACCCTTTGATATTTCACAACCCTTTCACTAACCCTTTGATATTTGACAAACCCTTTCATATTTCACAAACCCTTTGCTATTTGACAACCCTTCAACAAACCCTTTGCTATTTGACAACCCTTTAACAAACCCTTTGATAATTGACAACCCTTTAACAAACCCTTTGATATTTGACAAACCCTTTCATATTTGACAAACCCTTTGCTATTTGACAACCCTTCAACAAACCCTTTGCTATTTGACAACCCTTCAACAAACCCTTTGCTATTTGACAACCCTTTAACAAACCCTTTGATAATTGACAACCCTTTAACAAACCCTTCTAATTTTTACTTTTCAGGTCATTTGAAAGACTGGACAATCAAGGCAATTCACTGTTTATTAAGACCCTGACACAATATTCCACAAGACTTGTCCCCACAGGTGTTATGTGTCGTTAGGGTCCCAAATCACCCTTGCCAAAGTCAGCCAAAGTGTGGAAAATTAATAAAACCCAAACTTGAAAGTACTGAACATGGTCATTGCAACATTGTAGAAGGAAAAATATCACTGGGCAAGTACAAATTAAACTCAACAGGTGGTTGGGGGGGATCACAGAAATGGATGAAAATAGTTAAGGGTGGAAACTAGATGAAATCCCCCCTGATCCTCCATGAGTCGAAAACTGGCACAACAGTGTTTGATTTGTAGCAAACAATAAAGAATATGACTGTCTATATGTCATGAACATGAATCAACATGAACTAACTTTGCATGTCAAGGTTGAATGCCACTAAAGTCTACTAACGTTATCGAACATAAAATCACTTCAAGTAGGTCTAAGACAGATGGCAGAATAAGGCTTAAAGAGCATTGTAAATGTACGTAATAAGCACAGTAATAAAATGGCTTGAAAAGGGCAAGCAATGGTATTTGCATTTGTTGATGTATTTTGTTGTAATAGAGCAGCGAGGAAGGCAACATGTTTACTCGTTCCATGGATGGAACTACAGTTTCGTTCACTTTGGTTGGCCAGAATGAGAGTGTTGCTGGGCAAAGCAGCAGAGGAAAAGGCCATAAAATAACAGCAGAAGTGATGAAGTACAAATTGAAATGCACTTACCGTTTTGCCGAGTCCGCGTTGGCGCAAAACACAAGGGTGAACGAAGGTTTCGTGGTTATGCAGAAGTCCATTCCAGTCCATGAAAAAATCCTTTGTTTTCTAGAGCCATAACGAGATAAGTTTGCCATGTGCAAGGTTTAAAATGCAGCCAGAATATAATGTGCTGTGATAAACAACTTTTCAAACTGCGTTGTAATCCCAGAACGACTTGCAAGTTGAAGTTGCTGGCCCAGGCGTACTCGATCGGTGGCCGTGAAGATCGATCGATCGATGGTTGTTGACGAAGGAAGGCGGCCGGTTTGTCGATGTTTTTTCTCCGTCTGGTGGTGGAAAGACATCATTAAGTCTGGAAGCCCGCAAGTCACCTGCATCCCTTGAAGAACTAAGGGTTGTGACGAGGTCGGCAAAGCTTGAATTTGCCGTCCTTTTGAGCCAGACGGAGTGAAGTTATAGTGAAGTTTCCTTTGGGGTCTGGCGGCTCGAACGGTTAAAAGCGGAAGAACGAAAGCACAGGAGTGTGAGTCAGGGCCCATTTGCCTTGTGTTGTGCTAGGTTTGGATGGAAAGTGCTTGCCCCAAGCGAGACTTTACTATAACTGTTGTTTTGAAATTGGCGGGGATCCCTTTCGAAGGCGGGAAAGGAATACCCATAATGCAACGGTAAAGTCAAGGGTGAGAAGAAGGCAGAAAGAAAGGGTGAAGATGTGCCGAGGAAAGAGCGTGGTATCTCGGCGGGACGAAGGGCTGAGCAGCTGATATTTGGCAGGCGATCAGGTCTCGGTCGGGGCACGTGGGCCATGCACAAGCGCGTCCGTGTGGTTGAATCGCCGCTTTGTTTGGAGGCGGTGAAAGATGGGTCTTACGTCGCTCGGTGCCAAGTTTAAGCGGCCGTATCTCTGTGAGATTGAGAGCTATGGATCTGAGATTTGGCAGGCTATGACGTCTCTGTCTGTGGTCTTGAGCGATAGCCAAGCGCGTCCGTTTCCTAAAATGCCTGCTTCCTGTGCAGCCAGTGAACTTATGCCAATATGAACCGGCTGTATCTCTGTCAGATGAATACTTACAGATCTAAGATTTAGTATGCGATGAGGCTTGTAGTAGGGCAGTTCAAGGATGCACAATGTGCATCCGTATCTATTAAACTGGACTACTGTGCAGCCGATGAAGTATCGATCATACAAAGTTTGGTCCAAATATCAAGCGGTCATTTCTCCACGAGATAAAGAGCTACGGATCTGAGATTTGGCATGCGATAACGTTCATAGCAGGGCATGTGAGCCATGCACAATGCGCGTCCTTATCTCTTAAATGACACTACTACGCAGCCGTTGAAGTATCGGTCATACAAAGTTTGGTCCAATTATCAAGCGGTCATTTCTCCATGAGATAAAGAGCTACGAATCTGAGATTTGGCATGCGATGACGATGGATTAAGGGCACCTGGATGATACCAGAGGCGCATCCGCATCTTTAAACCTGAGCTGCTGCAAAGCGGGTGAAACATAGCTCTTACAAGGTCCATTTTCTTGCAAGATTGAAGTGATATGGCCAGTTCTTTCAGGACGTGACGTCACTATGTGGACTGCCAGTAGACTGGGAGTGAATATGGACACGTGTTTACATTTCTTTATGTGCCAGCTACTTGCCCGATCACTTACCTAATCTTTGACGCATTTTCTCGACCTTTTAACACAAAAAGAAGGATATTTTAGTAGTACGCATGCGTCTACGTCCTTGAAGTCCCACAAGTGTTACAAGGTGTTATGTTATTAAGTCTGATGGGACGCCCTGCTGTTTTCGTGGACTTCGCTCGTCTGGGTAAAAACTGATACTCGTTCCCGCAAGGGGAGATCAGTGACCTGGCAGGGTGGATGTTCTGAGCCGGGGGGACCTCCTCTTGACTCGCCTGTTGTTGCCAGAACTGCCGAGTCCCTTGAAGGGACCAGTCAGTGGCCAGTGTAGGTGATCGTCAGGGGAGTGTCTCTGCCTGGGAGACAGGGTTTGCTGGCATTCCCTGGGGGAAAAGCATGCTCTCCCAAGGGGCATGTAGATCCACCGTTTGGGGGGGAGCTGTAGCTCCCCTCCACGCTGATGGAAACTACTAGGGCTTAGTAGTTTCCACAACGAGGTGGCTACATGCTTCTTAGAAGAGTGCTTCTCCCCCTGGGAATGTCCCCACTCTCTGCCCTTGGGTGGATGACACTCGCCAGACGTCAGCCTGCTAGCTCTACTGATTGGTTCTTGGGATGTGGTGCTGGGTTACTGGTAAACGACGGCCAGTCAACAGGTGGAGGTCCTTCCTAGCCCGGAACATCTCCCTCCTTACTCTAGATGCGTTTTTCTGCTTTGCTATGTTGTAAGGATTACAAAGAGACTAGGGTTTTTCTGGTTTTCAGCCATTCTGAAAGGGTTAGTGTTAGGGTTAGGGTGAGGACAAGGGGTTAAGGCAAGGGTTGTAATTTTCAAGGGTTAGTGACAGGGTTAGAAGAAGGGTTATTTTAAGGATTCACTAACCCTTTGTCTAACCCTTGTGTTTTTCAAGGGTTAGTAAAAGGGTTAGTGAAAGGGTTAGAAGAAGGGTTATTTTAAGGATTCACTAACCCTTTGTCTAACCCTTGTGTTTTTCAAGGGTTAATAAAAGGGTTAGTGAATCCTTAAAATAACCCTTCTTCTAACCCTTGAAAAACACAAGGGTTAGACAAAGGGTTAGTGAAAGGGTTAGAAGAAGGGTTATGTTAAGGATTCACTAACCCTTTTACTAACCCTTGAAAAACACAAGGGTTAGGGTGAGGACAAGGGGTTAAGGCAAGGGTTGTAATTTTCAAGGGTTAGTGACAGGGTTAGAAGAAGGGTTATTTTAAGGATTCACTAACCCTTTGTCTAACCCTTGTGTTTTTCAAGGGTTAGTAAAAGGGTTAGTGAAAGGGTTAGAAGAAGGGTTATTTTAAGGATTCACTAACCCTTTGTCTAACCCTTGTGTTTTTCAAGGGTTAATAAAAGGGTTAGTGAATCCTTAAAATAACCCTTCTTCTAACCCTTGAAAAACACAAGGGTTAGACAAAGGGTTAGTGAAAGGGTTAGAAGAAGGGTTATGTTAAGGATTCACTAACCCTTTTACTAACCCTTGAAAAACACAAGGGTTAGTCAAAGGGTTATTATAAGGATTAGCAAACCCTTTGATATTTCACAACCCTTTCACTAACCCTTTGATATTTGACAAACCCTTTCATATTTCACAAACCCTTTGCTATTTGACAACCCTTCAACAAACCCTTTGCTATTTGACAACCCTTTAACAAACCCTTTGATAATTGACAACCCTTTAACAAACCCTTTGATATTTGACAAACCCTTTCATATTTGACAAACCCTTTGCTATTTGACAACCCTTCAACAAACCCTTTGCTATTTGACAACCCTTCAACAAACCCTTTGCTATTTGACAACCCTTTAACAAACCCTTTGATAATTGACAACCCTTTAACAAACCCTTCTAATTTTTACTTTTCAGGTCATTTGAAAGACTGGACAATCAAGGCAATTCACTGTTTATTAAGACCCTGACACAATATTCCACAAGACTTGTCCCCACAGGTGTTATGTGTCGTTAGGGTCCCAAATCACCCTTGCCAAAGTCAGCCAAAGTGTGGAAAATTAATAAAACCCAAACTTGAAAGTACTGAACATGGTCATTGCAACATTGTAGAAGGAAAAATATCACTGGGCAAGTACAAATTAAACTCAACAGGTGGTTGGGGGGGATCACAGAAATGGATGAAAATAGTTAAGGGTGGAAACTAGATGAAATCCCCCCTGATCCTCCATGAGTCGAAAACTGGCACAACAGTGTTTGATTTGTAGCAAACAATAAAGAATATGACTGTCTATATGTCATGAACATGAATCAACATGAACTAACTTTGCATGTCAAGGTTGAATGCCACTAAAGTCTACTAACGTTATCGAACATAAAATCACTTCAAGTAGGTCTAAGACAGATGGCAGAATAAGGCTTAAAGAGCATTGTAAATGTACGTAATAAGCACAGTAATAAAATGGCTTGAAAAGGGCAAGCAATGGTATTTGCATTTGTTGATGTATTTTGTTGTAATAGAGCAGCGAGGAAGGCAACATGTTTACTCGTTCCATGGATGGAACTACAGTTTCGTTCACTTTGGTTGGCCAGAATGAGAGTGTTGCTGGGCAAAGCAGCAGAGGAAAAGGCCATAAAATAACAGCAGAAGTGATGAAGTACAAATTGAAATGCACTTACCGTTTTGCCGAGTCCGCGTTGGCGCAAAACACAAGGGTGAACGAAGGTTTCGTGGTTATGCAGAAGTCCATTCCAGTCCATGAAAAAATCCTTTGTTTTCTAGAGCCATAACGAGATAAGTTTGCCATGTGCAAGGTTTAAAATGCAGCCAGAATATAATGTGCTGTGATAAACAACTTTTCAAACTGCGTTGTAATCCCAGAACGACTTGCAAGTTGAAGTTGCTGGCCCAGGCGTACTCGATCGGTGGCCGTGAAGATCGATCGATCGATGGTTGTTGACGAAGGAAGGCGGCCGGTTTGTCGATGTTTTTTCTCCGTCTGGTGGTGGAAAGACATCATTAAGTCTGGAAGCCCGCAAGTCACCTGCATCCCTTGAAGAACTAAGGGTTGTGACGAGGTCGGCAAAGCTTGAATTTGCCGTCCTTTTGAGCCAGACGGAGTGAAGTTATAGTGAAGTTTCCTTTGGGGTCTGGCGGCTCGAACGGTTAAAAGCGGAAGAACGAAAGCACAGGAGTGTGAGTCAGGGCCCATTTGCCTTGTGTTGTGCTAGGTTTGGATGGAAAGTGCTTGCCCCAAGCGAGACTTTACTATAACTGTTGTTTTGAAATTGGCGGGGATCCCTTTCGAAGGCGGGAAAGGAATACCCATAATGCAACGGTAAAGTCAAGGGTGAGAAGAAGGCAGAAAGAAAGGGTGAAGATGTGCCGAGGAAAGAGCGTGGTATCTCGGCGGGACGAAGGGCTGAGCAGCTGATATTTGGCAGGCGATCAGGTCTCGGTCGGGGCACGTGGGCCATGCACAAGCGCGTCCGTGTGGTTGAATCGCCGCTTTGTTTGGAGGCGGTGAAAGATGGGTCTTACGTCGCTCGGTGCCAAGTTTAAGCGGCCGTATCTCTGTGAGATTGAGAGCTATGGATCTGAGATTTGGCAGGCTATGACGTCTCTGTCTGTGGTCTTGAGCGATAGCCAAGCGCGTCCGTTTCCTAAAATGCCTGCTTCCTGTGCAGCCAGTGAACTTATGCCAATATGAACCGGCTGTATCTCTGTCAGATGAATACTTACAGATCTAAGATTTAGTATGCGATGAGGCTTGTAGTAGGGCAGTTCAAGGATGCACAATGTGCATCCGTATCTATTAAACTGGACTACTGTGCAGCCGATGAAGTATCGATCATACAAAGTTTGGTCCAAATATCAAGCGGTCATTTCTCCACGAGATAAAGAGCTACGGATCTGAGATTTGGCATGCGATAACGTTCATAGCAGGGCATGTGAGCCATGCACAATGCGCGTCCTTATCTCTTAAATGACACTACTACGCAGCCGTTGAAGTATCGGTCATACAAAGTTTGGTCCAATTATCAAGCGGTCATTTCTCCATGAGATAAAGAGCTACGAATCTGAGATTTGGCATGCGATGACGATGGATTAAGGGCACCTGGATGATACCAGAGGCGCATCCGCATCTTTAAACCTGAGCTGCTGCAAAGCGGGTGAAACATAGCTCTTACAAGGTCCATTTTCTTGCAAGATTGAAGTGATATGGCCAGTTCTTTCAGGACGTGACGTCACTATGTGGACTGCCAGTAGACTGGGAGTGAATATGGACACGTGTTTACATTTCTTTATGTGCCAGCTACTTGCCCGATCACTTACCTAATCTTTGACGCATTTTCTCGACCTTTTAACACAAAAAGAAGGATATTTTAGTAGTACGCATGCGTCTACGTCCTTGAAGTCCCACAAGTGTTACAAGGTGTTATGTTATTAAGTCTGATGGGACGCCCTGCTGTTTTCGTGGACTTCGCTCGTCTGGGTAAAAACTGATACTCGTTCCCGCAAGGGGAGATCAGTGACCTGGCAGGGTGGATGTTCTGAGCCGGGGGGACCTCCTCTTGACTCGCCTGTTGTTGCCAGAACTGCCGAGTCCCTTGAAGGGACCAGTCAGTGGCCAGTGTAGGTGATCGTCAGGGGAGTGTCTCTGCCTGGGAGACAGGGTTTGCTGGCATTCCCTGGGGGAAAAGCATGCTCTCCCAAGGGGCATGTAGATCCACCGTTTGGGGGGGAGCTGTAGCTCCCCTCCACGCTGATGGAAACTACTAGGGCTTAGTAGTTTCCACAACGAGGTGGCTACATGCTTCTTAGAAGAGTGCTTCTCCCCCTGGGAATGTCCCCACTCTCTGCCCTTGGGTGGATGACACTCGCCAGACGTCAGCCTGCTAGCTCTACTGATTGGTTCTTGGGATGTGGTGCTGGGTTACTGGTAAACGACGGCCAGTCAACAGGTGGAGGTCCTTCCTAGCCCGGAACATCTCCCTCCTTACTCTAGATGCGTTTTTCTGCTTTGCTATGTTGTAAGGATTACAAAGAGACTAGGGTTTTTCTGGTTTTCAGCCATTCTGAAAGGGTTAGTGTTAGGGTTAGGGTGAGGACAAGGGGTTAAGGCAAGGGTTGTAATTTTCAAGGGTTAGTGACAGGGTTAGAAGAAGGGTTATTTTAAGGATTCACTAACCCTTTGTCTAACCCTTGTGTTTTTCAAGGGTTAGTAAAAGGGTTAGTGAAAGGGTTAGAAGAAGGGTTATTTTAAGGATTCACTAACCCTTTGTCTAACCCTTGTGTTTTTCAAGGGTTAATAAAAGGGTTAGTGAATCCTTAAAATAACCCTTCTTCTAACCCTTGAAAAACACAAGGGTTAGACAAAGGGTTAGTGAAAGGGTTAGAAGAAGGGTTATGTTAAGGATTCACTAACCCTTTTACTAACCCTTGAAAAACACAAGGGTTAGGGTGAGGACAAGGGGTTAAGGCAAGGGTTGTAATTTTCAAGGGTTAGTGACAGGGTTAGAAGAAGGGTTATTTTAAGGATTCACTAACCCTTTGTCTAACCCTTGTGTTTTTCAAGGGTTAGTAAAAGGGTTAGTGAAAGGGTTAGAAGAAGGGTTATTTTAAGGATTCACTAACCCTTTGTCTAACCCTTGTGTTTTTCAAGGGTTAATAAAAGGGTTAGTGAATCCTTAAAATAACCCTTCTTCTAACCCTTGAAAAACACAAGGGTTAGACAAAGGGTTAGTGAAAGGGTTAGAAGAAGGGTTATGTTAAGGATTCACTAACCCTTTTACTAACCCTTGAAAAACACAAGGGTTAGTCAAAGGGTTATTATAAGGATTAGCAAACCCTTTGATATTTCACAACCCTTTCACTAACCCTTTGATATTTGACAAACCCTTTCATATTTCACAAACCCTTTGCTATTTGACAACCCTTCAACAAACCCTTTGCTATTTGACAACCCTTTAACAAACCCTTTGATAATTGACAACCCTTTAACAAACCCTTTGATATTTGACAAACCCTTTCATATTTGACAAACCCTTTGCTATTTGACAACCCTTCAACAAACCCTTTGCTATTTGACAACCCTTCAACAAACCCTTTGCTATTTGACAACCCTTTAACAAACCCTTTGATAATTGACAACCCTTTAACAAACCCTTCTAATTTTTACTTTTCAGGTCATTTGAAAGACTGGACAATCAAGGC
Source organism: Montipora capitata (assembly GCA_949126865.1). Lineage (NCBI taxonomy): Eukaryota > Metazoa > Cnidaria > Anthozoa > Scleractinia > Acroporidae > Montipora > Montipora capitata. The sequence continues at coordinate 14,433 of OX421446.1, forward strand.
AATTCACTGTTTATTAAGACCCTGACACAATATTCCACAAGACTTGTCCCCACAGGTGTTATGTGTCGTTAGGGTCCCAAATCACCCTTGCCAAAGTCAGCCAAAGTGTGGAAAATTAATAAAACCCAAACTTGAAAGTACTGAACATGGTCATTGCAACATTGTAGAAGGAAAAATATCACTGGGCAAGTACAAATTAAACTCAACAGGTGGTTGGGGGGGATCACAGAAATGGATGAAAATAGTTAAGGGTGGAAACTAGATGAAATCCCCCCTGATCCTCCATGAGTCGAAAACTGGCACAACAGTGTTTGATTTGTAGCAAACAATAAAGAATATGACTGTCTATATGTCATGAACATGAATCAACATGAACTAACTTTGCATGTCAAGGTTGAATGCCACTAAAGTCTACTAACGTTATCGAACATAAAATCACTTCAAGTAGGTCTAAGACAGATGGCAGAATAAGGCTTAAAGAGCATTGTAAATGTACGTAATAAGCACAGTAATAAAATGGCTTGAAAAGGGCAAGCAATGGTATTTGCATTTGTTGATGTATTTTGTTGTAATAGAGCAGCGAGGAAGGCAACATGTTTACTCGTTCCATGGATGGAACTACAGTTTCGTTCACTTTGGTTGGCCAGAATGAGAGTGTTGCTGGGCAAAGCAGCAGAGGAAAAGGCCATAAAATAACAGCAGAAGTGATGAAGTACAAATTGAAATGCACTTACCGTTTTGCCGAGTCCGCGTTGGCGCAAAACACAAGGGTGAACGAAGGTTTCGTGGTTATGCAGAAGTCCATTCCAGTCCATGAAAAAATCCTTTGTTTTCTAGAGCCATAACGAGATAAGTTTGCCATGTGCAAGGTTTAAAATGCAGCCAGAATATAATGTGCTGTGATAAACAACTTTTCAAACTGCGTTGTAATCCCAGAACGACTTGCAAGTTGAAGTTGCTGGCCCAGGCGTACTCGATCGGTGGCCGTGAAGATCGATCGATCGATGGTTGTTGACGAAGGAAGGCGGCCGGTTTGTCGATGTTTTTTCTCCGTCTGGTGGTGGAAAGACATCATTAAGTCTGGAAGCCCGCAAGTCACCTGCATCCCTTGAAGAACTAAGGGTTGTGACGAGGTCGGCAAAGCTTGAATTTGCCGTCCTTTTGAGCCAGACGGAGTGAAGTTATAGTGAAGTTTCCTTTGGGGTCTGGCGGCTCGAACGGTTAAAAGCGGAAGAACGAAAGCACAGGAGTGTGAGTCAGGGCCCATTTGCCTTGTGTTGTGCTAGGTTTGGATGGAAAGTGCTTGCCCCAAGCGAGACTTTACTATAACTGTTGTTTTGAAATTGGCGGGGATCCCTTTCGAAGGCGGGAAAGGAATACCCATAATGCAACGGTAAAGTCAAGGGTGAGAAGAAGGCAGAAAGAAAGGGTGAAGATGTGCCGAGGAAAGAGCGTGGTATCTCGGCGGGACGAAGGGCTGAGCAGCTGATATTTGGCAGGCGATCAGGTCTCGGTCGGGGCACGTGGGCCATGCACAAGCGCGTCCGTGTGGTTGAATCGCCGCTTTGTTTGGAGGCGGTGAAAGATGGGTCTTACGTCGCTCGGTGCCAAGTTTAAGCGGCCGTATCTCTGTGAGATTGAGAGCTATGGATCTGAGATTTGGCAGGCTATGACGTCTCTGTCTGTGGTCTTGAGCGATAGCCAAGCGCGTCCGTTTCCTAAAATGCCTGCTTCCTGTGCAGCCAGTGAACTTATGCCAATATGAACCGGCTGTATCTCTGTCAGATGAATACTTACAGATCTAAGATTTAGTATGCGATGAGGCTTGTAGTAGGGCAGTTCAAGGATGCACAATGTGCATCCGTATCTATTAAACTGGACTACTGTGCAGCCGATGAAGTATCGATCATACAAAGTTTGGTCCAAATATCAAGCGGTCATTTCTCCACGAGATAAAGAGCTACGGATCTGAGATTTGGCATGCGATAACGTTCATAGCAGGGCATGTGAGCCATGCACAATGCGCGTCCTTATCTCTTAAATGACACTACTACGCAGCCGTTGAAGTATCGGTCATACAAAGTTTGGTCCAATTATCAAGCGGTCATTTCTCCATGAGATAAAGAGCTACGAATCTGAGATTTGGCATGCGATGACGATGGATTAAGGGCACCTGGATGATACCAGAGGCGCATCCGCATCTTTAAACCTGAGCTGCTGCAAAGCGGGTGAAACATAGCTCTTACAAGGTCCATTTTCTTGCAAGATTGAAGTGATATGGCCAGTTCTTTCAGGACGTGACGTCACTATGTGGACTGCCAGTAGACTGGGAGTGAATATGGACACGTGTTTACATTTCTTTATGTGCCAGCTACTTGCCCGATCACTTACCTAATCTTTGACGCATTTTCTCGACCTTTTAACACAAAAAGAAGGATATTTTAGTAGTACGCATGCGTCTACGTCCTTGAAGTCCCACAAGTGTTACAAGGTGTTATGTTATTAAGTCTGATGGGACGCCCTGCTGTTTTCGTGGACTTCGCTCGTCTGGGTAAAAACTGATACTCGTTCCCGCAAGGGGAGATCAGTGACCTGGCAGGGTGGATGTTCTGAGCCGGGGGGACCTCCTCTTGACTCGCCTGTTGTTGCCAGAACTGCCGAGTCCCTTGAAGGGACCAGTCAGTGGCCAGTGTAGGTGATCGTCAGGGGAGTGTCTCTGCCTGGGAGACAGGGTTTGCTGGCATTCCCTGGGGGAAAAGCATGCTCTCCCAAGGGGCATGTAGATCCACCGTTTGGGGGGGAGCTGTAGCTCCCCTCCACGCTGATGGAAACTACTAGGGCTTAGTAGTTTCCACAACGAGGTGGCTACATGCTTCTTAGAAGAGTGCTTCTCCCCCTGGGAATGTCCCCACTCTCTGCCCTTGGGTGGATGACACTCGCCAGACGTCAGCCTGCTAGCTCTACTGATTGGTTCTTGGGATGTGGTGCTGGGTTACTGGTAAACGACGGCCAGTCAACAGGTGGAGGTCCTTCCTAGCCCGGAACATCTCCCTCCTTACTCTAGATGCGTTTTTCTGCTTTGCTATGTTGTAAGGATTACAAAGAGACTAGGGTTTTTCTGGTTTTCAGCCATTCTGAAAGGGTTAGTGTTAGGGTTAGGGTGAGGACAAGGGGTTAAGGCAAGGGTTGTAATTTTCAAGGGTTAGTGACAGGGTTAGAAGAAGGGTTATTTTAAGGATTCACTAACCCTTTGTCTAACCCTTGTGTTTTTCAAGGGTTAGTAAAAGGGTTAGTGAAAGGGTTAGAAGAAGGGTTATTTTAAGGATTCACTAACCCTTTGTCTAACCCTTGTGTTTTTCAAGGGTTAATAAAAGGGTTAGTGAATCCTTAAAATAACCCTTCTTCTAACCCTTGAAAAACACAAGGGTTAGACAAAGGGTTAGTGAAAGGGTTAGAAGAAGGGTTATGTTAAGGATTCACTAACCCTTTTACTAACCCTTGAAAAACACAAGGGTTAGGGTGAGGACAAGGGGTTAAGGCAAGGGTTGTAATTTTCAAGGGTTAGTGACAGGGTTAGAAGAAGGGTTATTTTAAGGATTCACTAACCCTTTGTCTAACCCTTGTGTTTTTCAAGGGTTAGTAAAAGGGTTAGTGAAAGGGTTAGAAGAAGGGTTATTTTAAGGATTCACTAACCCTTTGTCTAACCCTTGTGTTTTTCAAGGGTTAATAAAAGGGTTAGTGAATCCTTAAAATAACCCTTCTTCTAACCCTTGAAAAACACAAGGGTTAGACAAAGGGTTAGTGAAAGGGTTAGAAGAAGGGTTATGTTAAGGATTCACTAACCCTTTTACTAACCCTTGAAAAACACAAGGGTTAGTCAAAGGGTTATTATAAGGATTAGCAAACCCTTTGATATTTCACAACCCTTTCACTAACCCTTTGATATTTGACAAACCCTTTCATATTTCACAAACCCTTTGCTATTTGACAACCCTTCAACAAACCCTTTGCTATTTGACAACCCTTTAACAAACCCTTTGATAATTGACAACCCTTTAACAAACCCTTTGATATTTGACAAACCCTTTCATATTTGACAAACCCTTTGCTATTTGACAACCCTTCAACAAACCCTTTGCTATTTGACAACCCTTCAACAAACCCTTTGCTATTTGACAACCCTTTAACAAACCCTTTGATAATTGACAACCCTTTAACAAACCCTTCTAATTTTTACTTTTCAGGTCATTTGAAAGACTGGACAATCAAGGCAATTCACTGTTTATTAAGACCCTGACACAATATTCCACAAGACTTGTCCCCACAGGTGTTATGTGTCGTTAGGGTCCCAAATCACCCTTGCCAAAGTCAGCCAAAGTGTGGAAAATTAATAAAACCCAAACTTGAAAGTACTGAACATGGTCATTGCAACATTGTAGAAGGAAAAATATCACTGGGCAAGTACAAATTAAACTCAACAGGTGGTTGGGGGGGATCACAGAAATGGATGAAAATAGTTAAGGGTGGAAACTAGATGAAATCCCCCCTGATCCTCCATGAGTCGAAAACTGGCACAACAGTGTTTGATTTGTAGCAAACAATAAAGAATATGACTGTCTATATGTCATGAACATGAATCAACATGAACTAACTTTGCATGTCAAGGTTGAATGCCACTAAAGTCTACTAACGTTATCGAACATAAAATCACTTCAAGTAGGTCTAAGACAGATGGCAGAATAAGGCTTAAAGAGCATTGTAAATGTACGTAATAAGCACAGTAATAAAATGGCTTGAAAAGGGCAAGCAATGGTATTTGCATTTGTTGATGTATTTTGTTGTAATAGAGCAGCGAGGAAGGCAACATGTTTACTCGTTCCATGGATGGAACTACAGTTTCGTTCACTTTGGTTGGCCAGAATGAGAGTGTTGCTGGGCAAAGCAGCAGAGGAAAAGGCCATAAAATAACAGCAGAAGTGATGAAGTACAAATTGAAATGCACTTACCGTTTTGCCGAGTCCGCGTTGGCGCAAAACACAAGGGTGAACGAAGGTTTCGTGGTTATGCAGAAGTCCATTCCAGTCCATGAAAAAATCCTTTGTTTTCTAGAGCCATAACGAGATAAGTTTGCCATGTGCAAGGTTTAAAATGCAGCCAGAATATAATGTGCTGTGATAAACAACTTTTCAAACTGCGTTGTAATCCCAGAACGACTTGCAAGTTGAAGTTGCTGGCCCAGGCGTACTCGATCGGTGGCCGTGAAGATCGATCGATCGATGGTTGTTGACGAAGGAAGGCGGCCGGTTTGTCGATGTTTTTTCTCCGTCTGGTGGTGGAAAGACATCATTAAGTCTGGAAGCCCGCAAGTCACCTGCATCCCTTGAAGAACTAAGGGTTGTGACGAGGTCGGCAAAGCTTGAATTTGCCGTCCTTTTGAGCCAGACGGAGTGAAGTTATAGTGAAGTTTCCTTTGGGGTCTGGCGGCTCGAACGGTTAAAAGCGGAAGAACGAAAGCACAGGAGTGTGAGTCAGGGCCCATTTGCCTTGTGTTGTGCTAGGTTTGGATGGAAAGTGCTTGCCCCAAGCGAGACTTTACTATAACTGTTGTTTTGAAATTGGCGGGGATCCCTTTCGAAGGCGGGAAAGGAATACCCATAATGCAACGGTAAAGTCAAGGGTGAGAAGAAGGCAGAAAGAAAGGGTGAAGATGTGCCGAGGAAAGAGCGTGGTATCTCGGCGGGACGAAGGGCTGAGCAGCTGATATTTGGCAGGCGATCAGGTCTCGGTCGGGGCACGTGGGCCATGCACAAGCGCGTCCGTGTGGTTGAATCGCCGCTTTGTTTGGAGGCGGTGAAAGATGGGTCTTACGTCGCTCGGTGCCAAGTTTAAGCGGCCGTATCTCTGTGAGATTGAGAGCTATGGATCTGAGATTTGGCAGGCTATGACGTCTCTGTCTGTGGTCTTGAGCGATAGCCAAGCGCGTCCGTTTCCTAAAATGCCTGCTTCCTGTGCAGCCAGTGAACTTATGCCAATATGAACCGGCTGTATCTCTGTCAGATGAATACTTACAGATCTAAGATTTAGTATGCGATGAGGCTTGTAGTAGGGCAGTTCAAGGATGCACAATGTGCATCCGTATCTATTAAACTGGACTACTGTGCAGCCGATGAAGTATCGATCATACAAAGTTTGGTCCAAATATCAAGCGGTCATTTCTCCACGAGATAAAGAGCTACGGATCTGAGATTTGGCATGCGATAACGTTCATAGCAGGGCATGTGAGCCATGCACAATGCGCGTCCTTATCTCTTAAATGACACTACTACGCAGCCGTTGAAGTATCGGTCATACAAAGTTTGGTCCAATTATCAAGCGGTCATTTCTCCATGAGATAAAGAGCTACGAATCTGAGATTTGGCATGCGATGACGATGGATTAAGGGCACCTGGATGATACCAGAGGCGCATCCGCATCTTTAAACCTGAGCTGCTGCAAAGCGGGTGAAACATAGCTCTTACAAGGTCCATTTTCTTGCAAGATTGAAGTGATATGGCCAGTTCTTTCAGGACGTGACGTCACTATGTGGACTGCCAGTAGACTGGGAGTGAATATGGACACGTGTTTACATTTCTTTATGTGCCAGCTACTTGCCCGATCACTTACCTAATCTTTGACGCATTTTCTCGACCTTTTAACACAAAAAGAAGGATATTTTAGTAGTACGCATGCGTCTACGTCCTTGAAGTCCCACAAGTGTTACAAGGTGTTATGTTATTAAGTCTGATGGGACGCCCTGCTGTTTTCGTGGACTTCGCTCGTCTGGGTAAAAACTGATACTCGTTCCCGCAAGGGGAGATCAGTGACCTGGCAGGGTGGATGTTCTGAGCCGGGGGGACCTCCTCTTGACTCGCCTGTTGTTGCCAGAACTGCCGAGTCCCTTGAAGGGACCAGTCAGTGGCCAGTGTAGGTGATCGTCAGGGGAGTGTCTCTGCCTGGGAGACAGGGTTTGCTGGCATTCCCTGGGGGAAAAGCATGCTCTCCCAAGGGGCATGTAGATCCACCGTTTGGGGGGGAGCTGTAGCTCCCCTCCACGCTGATGGAAACTACTAGGGCTTAGTAGTTTCCACAACGAGGTGGCTACATGCTTCTTAGAAGAGTGCTTCTCCCCCTGGGAATGTCCCCACTCTCTGCCCTTGGGTGGATGACACTCGCCAGACGTCAGCCTGCTAGCTCTACTGATTGGTTCTTGGGATGTGGTGCTGGGTTACTGGTAAACGACGGCCAGTCAACAGGTGGAGGTCCTTCCTAGCCCGGAACATCTCCCTCCTTACTCTAGATGCGTTTTTCTGCTTTGCTATGTTGTAAGGATTACAAAGAGACTAGGGTTTTTCTGGTTTTCAGCCATTCTGAAAGGGTTAGTGTTAGGGTTAGGGTGAGGACAAGGGGTTAAGGCAAGGGTTGTAATTTTCAAGGGTTAGTGACAGGGTTAGAAGAAGGGTTATTTTAAGGATTCACTAACCCTTTGTCTAACCCTTGTGTTTTTCAAGGGTTAGTAAAAGGGTTAGTGAAAGGGTTAGAAGAAGGGTTATTTTAAGGATTCACTAACCCTTTGTCTAACCCTTGTGTTTTTCAAGGGTTAATAAAAGGGTTAGTGAATCCTTAAAATAACCCTTCTTCTAACCCTTGAAAAACACAAGGGTTAGACAAAGGGTTAGTGAAAGGGTTAGAAGAAGGGTTATGTTAAGGATTCACTAACCCTTTTACTAACCCTTGAAAAACACAAGGGTTAGTCAAAGGGTTATTATAAGGATTAGCAAACCCTTTGATATTTCACAACCCTTTCACTAACCCTTTGATATTTGACAAACCCTTTCATATTTCACAAACCCTTTGCTATTTGACAACCCTTCAACAAACCCTTTGCTATTTGACAACCCTTTAACAAACCCTTTGATAATTGACAACCCTTTAACAAACCCTTTGATATTTGACAAACCCTTTCATATTTGACAAACCCTTTGCTATTTGACAACCCTTCAACAAACCCTTTGCTATTTGACAACCCTTCAACAAACCCTTTGCTATTTGACAACCCTTTAACAAACCCTTTGATAATTGACAACCCTTTAACAAACCCTTCTAATTTTTACTTTTCAGGTCATTTGAAAGACTGGACAATCAAGGCAATTCACTGTTTATTAAGACCCTGACACAATATTCCACAAGACTTGTCCCCACAGGTGTTATGTGTCGTTAGGGTCCCAAATCACCCTTGCCAAAGTCAGCCAAAGTGTGGAAAATTAATAAAACCCAAACTTGAAAGTACTGAACATGGTCATTGCAACATTGTAGAAGGAAAAATATCACTGGGCAAGTACAAATTAAACTCAACAGGTGGTTGGGGGGGATCACAGAAATGGATGAAAATAGTTAAGGGTGGAAACTAGATGAAATCCCCCCTGATCCTCCATGAGTCGAAAACTGGCACAACAGTGTTTGATTTGTAGCAAACAATAAAGAATATGACTGTCTATATGTCATGAACATGAATCAACATGAACTAACTTTGCATGTCAAGGTTGAATGCCACTAAAGTCTACTAACGTTATCGAACATAAAATCACTTCAAGTAGGTCTAAGACAGATGGCAGAATAAGGCTTAAAGAGCATTGTAAATGTACGTAATAAGCACAGTAATAAAATGGCTTGAAAAGGGCAAGCAATGGTATTTGCATTTGTTGATGTATTTTGTTGTAATAGAGCAGCGAGGAAGGCAACATGTTTACTCGTTCCATGGATGGAACTACAGTTTCGTTCACTTTGGTTGGCCAGAATGAGAGTGTTGCTGGGCAAAGCAGCAGAGGAAAAGGCCATAAAATAACAGCAGAAGTGATGAAGTACAAATTGAAATGCACTTACCGTTTTGCCGAGTCCGCGTTGGCGCAAAACACAAGGGTGAACGAAGGTTTCGTGGTTATGCAGAAGTCCATTCCAGTCCATGAAAAAATCCTTTGTTTTCTAGAGCCATAACGAGATAAGTTTGCCATGTGCAAGGTTTAAAATGCAGCCAGAATATAATGTGCTGTGATAAACAACTTTTCAAACTGCGTTGTAATCCCAGAACGACTTGCAAGTTGAAGTTGCTGGCCCAGGCGTACTCGATCGGTGGCCGTGAAGATCGATCGATCGATGGTTGTTGACGAAGGAAGGCGGCCGGTTTGTCGATGTTTTTTCTCCGTCTGGTGGTGGAAAGACATCATTAAGTCTGGAAGCCCGCAAGTCACCTGCATCCCTTGAAGAACTAAGGGTTGTGACGAGGTCGGCAAAGCTTGAATTTGCCGTCCTTTTGAGCCAGACGGAGTGAAGTTATAGTGAAGTTTCCTTTGGGGTCTGGCGGCTCGAACGGTTAAAAGCGGAAGAACGAAAGCACAGGAGTGTGAGTCAGGGCCCATTTGCCTTGTGTTGTGCTAGGTTTGGATGGAAAGTGCTTGCCCCAAGCGAGACTTTACTATAACTGTTGTTTTGAAATTGGCGGGGATCCCTTTCGAAGGCGGGAAAGGAATACCCATAATGCAACGGTAAAGTCAAGGGTGAGAAGAAGGCAGAAAGAAAGGGTGAAGATGTGCCGAGGAAAGAGCGTGGTATCTCGGCGGGACGAAGGGCTGAGCAGCTGATATTTGGCAGGCGATCAGGTCTCGGTCGGGGCACGTGGGCCATGCACAAGCGCGTCCGTGTGGTTGAATCGCCGCTTTGTTTGGAGGCGGTGAAAGATGGGTCTTACGTCGCTCGGTGCCAAGTTTAAGCGGCCGTATCTCTGTGAGATTGAGAGCTATGGATCTGAGATTTGGCAGGCTATGACGTCTCTGTCTGTGGTCTTGAGCGATAGCCAAGCGCGTCCGTTTCCTAAAATGCCTGCTTCCTGTGCAGCCAGTGAACTTATGCCAATATGAACCGGCTGTATCTCTGTCAGATGAATACTTACAGATCTAAGATTTAGTATGCGATGAGGCTTGTAGTAGGGCAGTTCAAGGATGCACAATGTGCATCCGTATCTATTAAACTGGACTACTGTGCAGCCGATGAAGTATCGATCATACAAAGTTTGGTCCAAATATCAAGCGGTCATTTCTCCACGAGATAAAGAGCTACGGATCTGAGATTTGGCATGCGATAACGTTCATAGCAGGGCATGTGAGCCATGCACAATGCGCGTCCTTATCTCTTAAATGACACTACTACGCAGCCGTTGAAGTATCGGTCATACAAAGTTTGGTCCAATTATCAAGCGGTCATTTCTCCATGAGATAAAGAGCTACGAATCTGAGATTTGGCATGCGATGACGATGGATTAAGGGCACCTGGATGATACCAGAGGCGCATCCGCATCTTTAAACCTGAGCTGCTGCAAAGCGGGTGAAACATAGCTCTTACAAGGTCCATTTTCTTGCAAGATTGAAGTGATATGGCCAGTTCTTTCAGGACGTGACGTCACTATGTGGACTGCCAGTAGACTGGGAGTGAATATGGACACGTGTTTACATTTCTTTATGTGCCAGCTACTTGCCCGATCACTTACCTAATCTTTGACGCATTTTCTCGACCTTTTAACACAAAAAGAAGGATATTTTAGTAGTACGCATGCGTCTACGTCCTTGAAGTCCCACAAGTGTTACAAGGTGTTATGTTATTAAGTCTGATGGGACGCCCTGCTGTTTTCGTGGACTTCGCTCGTCTGGGTAAAAACTGATACTCGTTCCCGCAAGGGGAGATCAGTGACCTGGCAGGGTGGATGTTCTGAGCCGGGGGGACCTCCTCTTGACTCGCCTGTTGTTGCCAGAACTGCCGAGTCCCTTGAAGGGACCAGTCAGTGGCCAGTGTAGGTGATCGTCAGGGGAGTGTCTCTGCCTGGGAGACAGGGTTTGCTGGCATTCCCTGGGGGAAAAGCATGCTCTCCCAAGGGGCATGTAGATCCACCGTTTGGGGGGGAGCTGTAGCTCCCCTCCACGCTGATGGAAACTACTAGGGCTTAGTAGTTTCCACAACGAGGTGGCTACATGCTTCTTAGAAGAGTGCTTCTCCCCCTGGGAATGTCCCCACTCTCTGCCCTTGGGTGGATGACACTCGCCAGACGTCAGCCTGCTAGCTCTACTGATTGGTTCTTGGGATGTGGTGCTGGGTTACTGGTAAACGACGGCCAGTCAACAGGTGGAGGTCCTTCCTAGCCCGGAACATCTCCCTCCTTACTCTAGATGCGTTTTTCTGCTTTGCTATGTTGTAAGGATTACAAAGAGACTAGGGTTTTTCTGGTTTTCAGCCATTCTGAAAGGGTTAGTGTTAGGGTTAGGGTGAGGACAAGGGGTTAAGGCAAGGGTTGTAATTTTCAAGGGTTAGTGACAGGGTTAGAAGAAGGGTTATTTTAAGGATTCACTAACCCTTTGTCTAACCCTTGTGTTTTTCAAGGGTTAGTAAAAGGGTTAGTGAAAGGGTTAGAAGAAGGGTTATTTTAAGGATTCACTAACCCTTTGTCTAACCCTTGTGTTTTTCAAGGGTTAATAAAAGGGTTAGTGAATCCTTAAAATAACCCTTCTTCTAACCCTTGAAAAACACAAGGGTTAGACAAAGGGTTAGTGAAAGGGTTAGAAGAAGGGTTATGTTAAGGATTCACTAACCCTTTTACTAACCCTTGAAAAACACAAGGGTTAGGGTGAGGACAAGGGGTTAAGGCAAGGGTTGTAATTTTCAAGGGTTAGTGACAGGGTTAGAAGAAGGGTTATTTTAAGGATTCACTAACCCTTTGTCTAACCCTTGTGTTTTTCAAGGGTTAGTAAAAGGGTTAGTGAAAGGGTTAGAAGAAGGGTTATTTTAAGGATTCACTAACCCTTTGTCTAACCCTTGTGTTTTTCAAGGGTTAATAAAAGGGTTAGTGAATCCTTAAAATAACCCTTCTTCTAACCCTTGAAAAACACAAGGGTTAGACAAAGGGTTAGTGAAAGGGTTAGAAGAAGGGTTATGTTAAGGATTCACTAACCCTTTTACTAACCCTTGAAAAACACAAGGGTTAGTCAAAGGGTTATTATAAGGATTAGCAAACCCTTTGATATTTCACAACCCTTTCACTAACCCTTTGATATTTGACAAACCCTTTCATATTTCACAAACCCTTTGCTATTTGACAACCCTTCAACAAACCCTTTGCTATTTGACAACCCTTTAACAAACCCTTTGATAATTGACAACCCTTTAACAAACCCTTTGATATTTGACAAACCCTTTCATATTTGACAAACCCTTTGCTATTTGACAACCCTTCAACAAACCCTTTGCTATTTGACAACCCTTCAACAAACCCTTTGCTATTTGACAACCCTTTAACAAACCCTTTGATAATTGACAACCCTTTAACAAACCCTTCTAATTTTTACTTTTCAGGTCATTTGAAAGACTGGACAATCAAGGCAATTCACTGTTTATTAAGACCCTGACACAATATTCCACAAGACTTGTCCCCACAGGTGTTATGTGTCGTTAGGGTCCCAAATCACCCTTGCCAAAGTCAGCCAAAGTGTGGAAAATTAATAAAACCCAAACTTGAAAGTACTGAACATGGTCATTGCAACATTGTAGAAGGAAAAATATCACTGGGCAAGTACAAATTAAACTCAACAGGTGGTTGGGGGGGATCACAGAAATGGATGAAAATAGTTAAGGGTGGAAACTAGATGAAATCCCCCCTGATCCTCCATGAGTCGAAAACTGGCACAACAGTGTTTGATTTGTAGCAAACAATAAAGAATATGACTGTCTATATGTCATGAACATGAATCAACATGAACTAACTTTGCATGTCAAGGTTGAATGCCACTAAAGTCTACTAACGTTATCGAACATAAAATCACTTCAAGTAGGTCTAAGACAGATGGCAGAATAAGGCTTAAAGAGCATTGTAAATGTACGTAATAAGCACAGTAATAAAATGGCTTGAAAAGGGCAAGCAATGGTATTTGCATTTGTTGATGTATTTTGTTGTAATAGAGCAGCGAGGAAGGCAACATGTTTACTCGTTCCATGGATGGAACTACAGTTTCGTTCACTTTGGTTGGCCAGAATGAGAGTGTTGCTGGGCAAAGCAGCAGAGGAAAAGGCCATAAAATAACAGCAGAAGTGATGAAGTACAAATTGAAATGCACTTACCGTTTTGCCGAGTCCGCGTTGGCGCAAAACACAAGGGTGAACGAAGGTTTCGTGGTTATGCAGAAGTCCATTCCAGTCCATGAAAAAATCCTTTGTTTTCTAGAGCCATAACGAGATAAGTTTGCCATGTGCAAGGTTTAAAATGCAGCCAGAATATAATGTGCTGTGATAAACAACTTTTCAAACTGCGTTGTAATCCCAGAACGACTTGCAAGTTGAAGTTGCTGGCCCAGGCGTACTCGATCGGTGGCCGTGAAGATCGATCGATCGATGGTTGTTGACGAAGGAAGGCGGCCGGTTTGTCGATGTTTTTTCTCCGTCTGGTGGTGGAAAGACATCATTAAGTCTGGAAGCCCGCAAGTCACCTGCATCCCTTGAAGAACTAAGGGTTGTGACGAGGTCGGCAAAGCTTGAATTTGCCGTCCTTTTGAGCCAGACGGAGTGAAGTTATAGTGAAGTTTCCTTTGGGGTCTGGCGGCTCGAACGGTTAAAAGCGGAAGAACGAAAGCACAGGAGTGTGAGTCAGGGCCCATTTGCCTTGTGTTGTGCTAGGTTTGGATGGAAAGTGCTTGCCCCAAGCGAGACTTTACTATAACTGTTGTTTTGAAATTGGCGGGGATCCCTTTCGAAGGCGGGAAAGGAATACCCATAATGCAACGGTAAAGTCAAGGGTGAGAAGAAGGCAGAAAGAAAGGGTGAAGATGTGCCGAGGAAAGAGCGTGGTATCTCGGCGGGACGAAGGGCTGAGCAGCTGATATTTGGCAGGCGATCAGGTCTCGGTCGGGGCACGTGGGCCATGCACAAGCGCGTCCGTGTGGTTGAATCGCCGCTTTGTTTGGAGGCGGTGAAAGATGGGTCTTACGTCGCTCGGTGCCAAGTTTAAGCGGCCGTATCTCTGTGAGATTGAGAGCTATGGATCTGAGATTTGGCAGGCTATGACGTCTCTGTCTGTGGTCTTGAGCGATAGCCAAGCGCGTCCGTTTCCTAAAATGCCTGCTTCCTGTGCAGCCAGTGAACTTATGCCAATATGAACCGGCTGTATCTCTGTCAGATGAATACTTACAGATCTAAGATTTAGTATGCGATGAGGCTTGTAGTAGGGCAGTTCAAGGATGCACAATGTGCATCCGTATCTATTAAACTGGACTACTGTGCAGCCGATGAAGTATCGATCATACAAAGTTTGGTCCAAATATCAAGCGGTCATTTCTCCACGAGATAAAGAGCTACGGATCTGAGATTTGGCATGCGATAACGTTCATAGCAGGGCATGTGAGCCATGCACAATGCGCGTCCTTATCTCTTAAATGACACTACTACGCAGCCGTTGAAGTATCGGTCATACAAAGTTTGGTCCAATTATCAAGCGGTCATTTCTCCATGAGATAAAGAGCTACGAATCTGAGATTTGGCATGCGATGACGATGGATTAAGGGCACCTGGATGATACCAGAGGCGCATCCGCATCTTTAAACCTGAGCTGCTGCAAAGCGGGTGAAACATAGCTCTTACAAGGTCCATTTTCTTGCAAGATTGAAGTGATATGGCCAGTTCTTTCAGGACGTGACGTCACTATGTGGACTGCCAGTAGACTGGGAGTGAATATGGACACGTGTTTACATTTCTTTATGTGCCAGCTACTTGCCCGATCACTTACCTAATCTTTGACGCATTTTCTCGACCTTTTAACACAAAAAGAAGGATATTTTAGTAGTACGCATGCGTCTACGTCCTTGAAGTCCCACAAGTGTTACAAGGTGTTATGTTATTAAGTCTGATGGGACGCCCTGCTGTTTTCGTGGACTTCGCTCGTCTGGGTAAAAACTGATACTCGTTCCCGCAAGGGGAGATCAGTGACCTGGCAGGGTGGATGTTCTGAGCCGGGGGGACCTCCTCTTGACTCGCCTGTTGTTGCCAGAACTGCCGAGTCCCTTGAAGGGACCAGTCAGTGGCCAGTGTAGGTGATCGTCAGGGGAGTGTCTCTGCCTGGGAGACAGGGTTTGCTGGCATTCCCTGGGGGAAAAGCATGCTCTCCCAAGGGGCATGTAGATCCACCGTTTGGGGGGGAGCTGTAGCTCCCCTCCACGCTGATGGAAACTACTAGGGCTTAGTAGTTTCCACAACGAGGTGG
Source organism: Montipora capitata (assembly GCA_949126865.1). NCBI lineage: Eukaryota > Metazoa > Cnidaria > Anthozoa > Scleractinia > Acroporidae > Montipora > Montipora capitata. The sequence continues at coordinate 29,755 of OX421446.1, forward strand.
CTACATGCTTCTTAGAAGAGTGCTTCTCCCCCTGGGAATGTCCCCACTCTCTGCCCTTGGGTGGATGACACTCGCCAGACGTCAGCCTGCTAGCTCTACTGATTGGTTCTTGGGATGTGGTGCTGGGTTACTGGTAAACGACGGCCAGTCAACAGGTGGAGGTCCTTCCTAGCCCGGAACATCTCCCTCCTTACTCTAGATGCGTTTTTCTGCTTTGCTATGTTGTAAGGATTACAAAGAGACTAGGGTTTTTCTGGTTTTCAGCCATTCTGAAAGGGTTAGTGTTAGGGTTAGGGTGAGGACAAGGGGTTAAGGCAAGGGTTGTAATTTTCAAGGGTTAGTGACAGGGTTAGAAGAAGGGTTATTTTAAGGATTCACTAACCCTTTGTCTAACCCTTGTGTTTTTCAAGGGTTAGTAAAAGGGTTAGTGAAAGGGTTAGAAGAAGGGTTATTTTAAGGATTCACTAACCCTTTGTCTAACCCTTGTGTTTTTCAAGGGTTAATAAAAGGGTTAGTGAATCCTTAAAATAACCCTTCTTCTAACCCTTGAAAAACACAAGGGTTAGACAAAGGGTTAGTGAAAGGGTTAGAAGAAGGGTTATGTTAAGGATTCACTAACCCTTTTACTAACCCTTGAAAAACACAAGGGTTAGGGTGAGGACAAGGGGTTAAGGCAAGGGTTGTAATTTTCAAGGGTTAGTGACAGGGTTAGAAGAAGGGTTATTTTAAGGATTCACTAACCCTTTGTCTAACCCTTGTGTTTTTCAAGGGTTAGTAAAAGGGTTAGTGAAAGGGTTAGAAGAAGGGTTATTTTAAGGATTCACTAACCCTTTGTCTAACCCTTGTGTTTTTCAAGGGTTAATAAAAGGGTTAGTGAATCCTTAAAATAACCCTTCTTCTAACCCTTGAAAAACACAAGGGTTAGACAAAGGGTTAGTGAAAGGGTTAGAAGAAGGGTTATGTTAAGGATTCACTAACCCTTTTACTAACCCTTGAAAAACACAAGGGTTAGTCAAAGGGTTATTATAAGGATTAGCAAACCCTTTGATATTTCACAACCCTTTCACTAACCCTTTGATATTTGACAAACCCTTTCATATTTCACAAACCCTTTGCTATTTGACAACCCTTCAACAAACCCTTTGCTATTTGACAACCCTTTAACAAACCCTTTGATAATTGACAACCCTTTAACAAACCCTTTGATATTTGACAAACCCTTTCATATTTGACAAACCCTTTGCTATTTGACAACCCTTCAACAAACCCTTTGCTATTTGACAACCCTTCAACAAACCCTTTGCTATTTGACAACCCTTTAACAAACCCTTTGATAATTGACAACCCTTTAACAAACCCTTCTAATTTTTACTTTTCAGGTCATTTGAAAGACTGGACAATCAAGGCAATTCACTGTTTATTAAGACCCTGACACAATATTCCACAAGACTTGTCCCCACAGGTGTTATGTGTCGTTAGGGTCCCAAATCACCCTTGCCAAAGTCAGCCAAAGTGTGGAAAATTAATAAAACCCAAACTTGAAAGTACTGAACATGGTCATTGCAACATTGTAGAAGGAAAAATATCACTGGGCAAGTACAAATTAAACTCAACAGGTGGTTGGGGGGGATCACAGAAATGGATGAAAATAGTTAAGGGTGGAAACTAGATGAAATCCCCCCTGATCCTCCATGAGTCGAAAACTGGCACAACAGTGTTTGATTTGTAGCAAACAATAAAGAATATGACTGTCTATATGTCATGAACATGAATCAACATGAACTAACTTTGCATGTCAAGGTTGAATGCCACTAAAGTCTACTAACGTTATCGAACATAAAATCACTTCAAGTAGGTCTAAGACAGATGGCAGAATAAGGCTTAAAGAGCATTGTAAATGTACGTAATAAGCACAGTAATAAAATGGCTTGAAAAGGGCAAGCAATGGTATTTGCATTTGTTGATGTATTTTGTTGTAATAGAGCAGCGAGGAAGGCAACATGTTTACTCGTTCCATGGATGGAACTACAGTTTCGTTCACTTTGGTTGGCCAGAATGAGAGTGTTGCTGGGCAAAGCAGCAGAGGAAAAGGCCATAAAATAACAGCAGAAGTGATGAAGTACAAATTGAAATGCACTTACCGTTTTGCCGAGTCCGCGTTGGCGCAAAACACAAGGGTGAACGAAGGTTTCGTGGTTATGCAGAAGTCCATTCCAGTCCATGAAAAAATCCTTTGTTTTCTAGAGCCATAACGAGATAAGTTTGCCATGTGCAAGGTTTAAAATGCAGCCAGAATATAATGTGCTGTGATAAACAACTTTTCAAACTGCGTTGTAATCCCAGAACGACTTGCAAGTTGAAGTTGCTGGCCCAGGCGTACTCGATCGGTGGCCGTGAAGATCGATCGATCGATGGTTGTTGACGAAGGAAGGCGGCCGGTTTGTCGATGTTTTTTCTCCGTCTGGTGGTGGAAAGACATCATTAAGTCTGGAAGCCCGCAAGTCACCTGCATCCCTTGAAGAACTAAGGGTTGTGACGAGGTCGGCAAAGCTTGAATTTGCCGTCCTTTTGAGCCAGACGGAGTGAAGTTATAGTGAAGTTTCCTTTGGGGTCTGGCGGCTCGAACGGTTAAAAGCGGAAGAACGAAAGCACAGGAGTGTGAGTCAGGGCCCATTTGCCTTGTGTTGTGCTAGGTTTGGATGGAAAGTGCTTGCCCCAAGCGAGACTTTACTATAACTGTTGTTTTGAAATTGGCGGGGATCCCTTTCGAAGGCGGGAAAGGAATACCCATAATGCAACGGTAAAGTCAAGGGTGAGAAGAAGGCAGAAAGAAAGGGTGAAGATGTGCCGAGGAAAGAGCGTGGTATCTCGGCGGGACGAAGGGCTGAGCAGCTGATATTTGGCAGGCGATCAGGTCTCGGTCGGGGCACGTGGGCCATGCACAAGCGCGTCCGTGTGGTTGAATCGCCGCTTTGTTTGGAGGCGGTGAAAGATGGGTCTTACGTCGCTCGGTGCCAAGTTTAAGCGGCCGTATCTCTGTGAGATTGAGAGCTATGGATCTGAGATTTGGCAGGCTATGACGTCTCTGTCTGTGGTCTTGAGCGATAGCCAAGCGCGTCCGTTTCCTAAAATGCCTGCTTCCTGTGCAGCCAGTGAACTTATGCCAATATGAACCGGCTGTATCTCTGTCAGATGAATACTTACAGATCTAAGATTTAGTATGCGATGAGGCTTGTAGTAGGGCAGTTCAAGGATGCACAATGTGCATCCGTATCTATTAAACTGGACTACTGTGCAGCCGATGAAGTATCGATCATACAAAGTTTGGTCCAAATATCAAGCGGTCATTTCTCCACGAGATAAAGAGCTACGGATCTGAGATTTGGCATGCGATAACGTTCATAGCAGGGCATGTGAGCCATGCACAATGCGCGTCCTTATCTCTTAAATGACACTACTACGCAGCCGTTGAAGTATCGGTCATACAAAGTTTGGTCCAATTATCAAGCGGTCATTTCTCCATGAGATAAAGAGCTACGAATCTGAGATTTGGCATGCGATGACGATGGATTAAGGGCACCTGGATGATACCAGAGGCGCATCCGCATCTTTAAACCTGAGCTGCTGCAAAGCGGGTGAAACATAGCTCTTACAAGGTCCATTTTCTTGCAAGATTGAAGTGATATGGCCAGTTCTTTCAGGACGTGACGTCACTATGTGGACTGCCAGTAGACTGGGAGTGAATATGGACACGTGTTTACATTTCTTTATGTGCCAGCTACTTGCCCGATCACTTACCTAATCTTTGACGCATTTTCTCGACCTTTTAACACAAAAAGAAGGATATTTTAGTAGTACGCATGCGTCTACGTCCTTGAAGTCCCACAAGTGTTACAAGGTGTTATGTTATTAAGTCTGATGGGACGCCCTGCTGTTTTCGTGGACTTCGCTCGTCTGGGTAAAAACTGATACTCGTTCCCGCAAGGGGAGATCAGTGACCTGGCAGGGTGGATGTTCTGAGCCGGGGGGACCTCCTCTTGACTCGCCTGTTGTTGCCAGAACTGCCGAGTCCCTTGAAGGGACCAGTCAGTGGCCAGTGTAGGTGATCGTCAGGGGAGTGTCTCTGCCTGGGAGACAGGGTTTGCTGGCATTCCCTGGGGGAAAAGCATGCTCTCCCAAGGGGCATGTAGATCCACCGTTTGGGGGGGAGCTGTAGCTCCCCTCCACGCTGATGGAAACTACTAGGGCTTAGTAGTTTCCACAACGAGGTGGCTACATGCTTCTTAGAAGAGTGCTTCTCCCCCTGGGAATGTCCCCACTCTCTGCCCTTGGGTGGATGACACTCGCCAGACGTCAGCCTGCTAGCTCTACTGATTGGTTCTTGGGATGTGGTGCTGGGTTACTGGTAAACGACGGCCAGTCAACAGGTGGAGGTCCTTCCTAGCCCGGAACATCTCCCTCCTTACTCTAGATGCGTTTTTCTGCTTTGCTATGTTGTAAGGATTACAAAGAGACTAGGGTTTTTCTGGTTTTCAGCCATTCTGAAAGGGTTAGTGTTAGGGTTAGGGTGAGGACAAGGGGTTAAGGCAAGGGTTGTAATTTTCAAGGGTTAGTGACAGGGTTAGAAGAAGGGTTATTTTAAGGATTCACTAACCCTTTGTCTAACCCTTGTGTTTTTCAAGGGTTAGTAAAAGGGTTAGTGAAAGGGTTAGAAGAAGGGTTATTTTAAGGATTCACTAACCCTTTGTCTAACCCTTGTGTTTTTCAAGGGTTAATAAAAGGGTTAGTTTCAAGGGTTAGTAAAAGGGTTAGTGAAAGGGTTAGAAGAAGGGTTATTTTAAGGATTCACTAACCCTTTGTCTAACCCTTGTGTTTTTCAAGGGTTAATAAAAGGGTTAGTGAATCCTTAAAATAACCCTTCTTCTAACCCTTGAAAAACACAAGGGTTAGACAAAGGGTTAGTGAAAGGGTTAGAAGAAGGGTTATGTTAAGGATTCACTAACCCTTTTACTAACCCTTGAAAAACACAAGGGTTAGTCAAAGGGTTATTATAAGGATTAGCAAACCCTTTGATATTTCACAACCCTTTCACTAACCCTTTGATATTTGACAAACCCTTTCATATTTCACAAACCCTTTGCTATTTGACAACCCTTCAACAAACCCTTTGCTATTTGACAACCCTTTAACAAACCCTTTGATAATTGACAACCCTTTAACAAACCCTTTGATATTTGACAAACCCTTTCATATTTGACAAACCCTTTGCTATTTGACAACCCTTCAACAAACCCTTTGCTATTTGACAACCCTTCAACAAACCCTTTGCTATTTGACAACCCTTTAACAAACCCTTTGATAATTGACAACCCTTTAACAAACCCTTCTAATTTTTACTTTTCAGGTCATTTGAAAGACTGGACAATCAAGGCAATTCACTGTTTATTAAGACCCTGACACAATATTCCACAAGACTTGTCCCCACAGGTGTTATGTGTCGTTAGGGTCCCAAATCACCCTTGCCAAAGTCAGCCAAAGTGTGGAAAATTAATAAAACCCAAACTTGAAAGTACTGAACATGGTCATTGCAACATTGTAGAAGGAAAAATATCACTGGGCAAGTACAAATTAAACTCAACAGGTGGTTGGGGGGGATCACAGAAATGGATGAAAATAGTTAAGGGTGGAAACTAGATGAAATCCCCCCTGATCCTCCATGAGTCGAAAACTGGCACAACAGTGTTTGATTTGTAGCAAACAATAAAGAATATGACTGTCTATATGTCATGAACATGAATCAACATGAACTAACTTTGCATGTCAAGGTTGAATGCCACTAAAGTCTACTAACGTTATCGAACATAAAATCACTTCAAGTAGGTCTAAGACAGATGGCAGAATAAGGCTTAAAGAGCATTGTAAATGTACGTAATAAGCACAGTAATAAAATGGCTTGAAAAGGGCAAGCAATGGTATTTGCATTTGTTGATGTATTTTGTTGTAATAGAGCAGCGAGGAAGGCAACATGTTTACTCGTTCCATGGATGGAACTACAGTTTCGTTCACTTTGGTTGGCCAGAATGAGAGTGTTGCTGGGCAAAGCAGCAGAGGAAAAGGCCATAAAATAACAGCAGAAGTGATGAAGTACAAATTGAAATGCACTTACCGTTTTGCCGAGTCCGCGTTGGCGCAAAACACAAGGGTGAACGAAGGTTTCGTGGTTATGCAGAAGTCCATTCCAGTCCATGAAAAAATCCTTTGTTTTCTAGAGCCATAACGAGATAAGTTTGCCATGTGCAAGGTTTAAAATGCAGCCAGAATATAATGTGCTGTGATAAACAACTTTTCAAACTGCGTTGTAATCCCAGAACGACTTGCAAGTTGAAGTTGCTGGCCCAGGCGTACTCGATCGGTGGCCGTGAAGATCGATCGATCGATGGTTGTTGACGAAGGAAGGCGGCCGGTTTGTCGATGTTTTTTCTCCGTCTGGTGGTGGAAAGACATCATTAAGTCTGGAAGCCCGCAAGTCACCTGCATCCCTTGAAGAACTAAGGGTTGTGACGAGGTCGGCAAAGCTTGAATTTGCCGTCCTTTTGAGCCAGACGGAGTGAAGTTATAGTGAAGTTTCCTTTGGGGTCTGGCGGCTCGAACGGTTAAAAGCGGAAGAACGAAAGCACAGGAGTGTGAGTCAGGGCCCATTTGCCTTGTGTTGTGCTAGGTTTGGATGGAAAGTGCTTGCCCCAAGCGAGACTTTACTATAACTGTTGTTTTGAAATTGGCGGGGATCCCTTTCGAAGGCGGGAAAGGAATACCCATAATGCAACGGTAAAGTCAAGGGTGAGAAGAAGGCAGAAAGAAAGGGTGAAGATGTGCCGAGGAAAGAGCGTGGTATCTCGGCGGGACGAAGGGCTGAGCAGCTGATATTTGGCAGGCGATCAGGTCTCGGTCGGGGCACGTGGGCCATGCACAAGCGCGTCCGTGTGGTTGAATCGCCGCTTTGTTTGGAGGCGGTGAAAGATGGGTCTTACGTCGCTCGGTGCCAAGTTTAAGCGGCCGTATCTCTGTGAGATTGAGAGCTATGGATCTGAGATTTGGCAGGCTATGACGTCTCTGTCTGTGGTCTTGAGCGATAGCCAAGCGCGTCCGTTTCCTAAAATGCCTGCTTCCTGTGCAGCCAGTGAACTTATGCCAATATGAACCGGCTGTATCTCTGTCAGATGAATACTTACAGATCTAAGATTTAGTATGCGATGAGGCTTGTAGTAGGGCAGTTCAAGGATGCACAATGTGCATCCGTATCTATTAAACTGGACTACTGTGCAGCCGATGAAGTATCGATCATACAAAGTTTGGTCCAAATATCAAGCGGTCATTTCTCCACGAGATAAAGAGCTACGGATCTGAGATTTGGCATGCGATAACGTTCATAGCAGGGCATGTGAGCCATGCACAATGCGCGTCCTTATCTCTTAAATGACACTACTACGCAGCCGTTGAAGTATCGGTCATACAAAGTTTGGTCCAATTATCAAGCGGTCATTTCTCCATGAGATAAAGAGCTACGAATCTGAGATTTGGCATGCGATGACGATGGATTAAGGGCACCTGGATGATACCAGAGGCGCATCCGCATCTTTAAACCTGAGCTGCTGCAAAGCGGGTGAAACATAGCTCTTACAAGGTCCATTTTCTTGCAAGATTGAAGTGATATGGCCAGTTCTTTCAGGACGTGACGTCACTATGTGGACTGCCAGTAGACTGGGAGTGAATATGGACACGTGTTTACATTTCTTTATGTGCCAGCTACTTGCCCGATCACTTACCTAATCTTTGACGCATTTTCTCGACCTTTTAACACAAAAAGAAGGATATTTTAGTAGTACGCATGCGTCTACGTCCTTGAAGTCCCACAAGTGTTACAAGGTGTTATGTTATTAAGTCTGATGGGACGCCCTGCTGTTTTCGTGGACTTCGCTCGTCTGGGTAAAAACTGATACTCGTTCCCGCAAGGGGAGATCAGTGACCTGGCAGGGTGGATGTTCTGAGCCGGGGGGACCTCCTCTTGACTCGCCTGTTGTTGCCAGAACTGCCGAGTCCCTTGAAGGGACCAGTCAGTGGCCAGTGTAGGTGATCGTCAGGGGAGTGTCTCTGCCTGGGAGACAGGGTTTGCTGGCATTCCCTGGGGGAAAAGCATGCTCTCCCAAGGGGCATGTAGATCCACCGTTTGGGGGGGAGCTGTAGCTCCCCTCCACGCTGATGGAAACTACTAGGGCTTAGTAGTTTCCACAACGAGGTGGCTACATGCTTCTTAGAAGAGTGCTTCTCCCCCTGGGAATGTCCCCACTCTCTGCCCTTGGGTGGATGACACTCGCCAGACGTCAGCCTGCTAGCTCTACTGATTGGTTCTTGGGATGTGGTGCTGGGTTACTGGTAAACGACGGCCAGTCAACAGGTGGAGGTCCTTCCTAGCCCGGAACATCTCCCTCCTTACTCTAGATGCGTTTTTCTGCTTTGCTATGTTGTAAGGATTACAAAGAGACTAGGGTTTTTCTGGTTTTCAGCCATTCTGAAAGGGTTAGTGTTAGGGTTAGCACGAGGGTTGTGAAAATCAAAGGGTTAGTGCAAGGGTTAGCAAATTCAATGGGTTAGTACGAGGTTTAGCAAAAATCAATTGCTTTGTACGGGGGTTAGCAAAAATTAAAGGGTTAGTACGAAGGTTGGCAAAAATTAAAGGGTTAGTGCGGAAATGATAAACTTTGATGTAGTCTGCACTGAAATGTTTCGATTTTCAAAAAAATGATCTTGTTAGGTCTGTGTGATTTTATTTGTTCGTCAAGATTTTTGGTAAGGATAATAAGAAGGTTTCCAAGCATACCTTTGCACAGAAGAAAGTCCGCAGGTGGTTATTACAATTGTGTTTGTTCTTTAGTTGGCATGTTTCTACAACTTTAACTTTTATTTGTGTTTAGTGGTTTAAAGTATATCGTTTAAAATTGCAACATATGCTTAGGGGTCAATGTGCTGTACATTGCTGACGATGTTTTTAGGATAAATATGCTGAGTCAGGAATTTTTGAACGTTTATTCTTGGCATTAGAGAAATTCGATGAAATGCCCCCGTTTTGTAATTTTTTATTAAAATGTACATTTTTGGATGTGTTTAGTCTTCTTTTTGTTAAACGATTATGTTTTGAGCACTATCCTCTTATTTACTGTGTTAAAATTACGAATAGTGCAAAACCTCCTTTTTTGTGCGTGTTATATCTTTTCCAGATTATTTGGTGACGTTGCTGGGAATATCAAACCCTTCAAAGTGCTTAACGTGGCAAATCCGCATTGCAAGTTTCAAAGGTCACAATTTTTTAAATGTAAATAGCTTAAAGTTTTCTCGAGCACTTAAAACAAACGTCCGATATGTTGTACAAGTGGGTTCACTCTATTTATAAATATGCGTTTCGAAACGATGGCGTGTTTTGACGAGAAGTTAGGTCATTGGAAAGATTTTGTTGATTTTCCTACTTTGTTTTTCTCAAACTCGTTTAATTCAAAAGCAATGCAAGGTTAAGGGTGGAAACGTTGGATGCTGAAGGAATGGGCCTACGAGATTGCTCATGTAATTTCTACCAAGTTAATCCTAAAAGTTACAACTCTCAACATTTGACCGTTGCTGAATGATGGCTCGTTGAGGAAGGTAACCATTTTTTTGTTGATGTTATTACATAGCGAGAATTTGTTAACATTTATGTCCACGACAATGAAAGGTTACATCATGAGAAATTTCTGGTAGGCAGACAAAAACATAAGTAACCTTAATCTATTGTTTGAAAGACATACCATAATAATAATTTGTTCAGCTGGAGGTCAAAAGCAGTTGTTGATGTTCTTACACTAACTTAAAAAAAAGAGAGCCGTGATCTGTACTCTATGTATGTCGCACGAAAAGAGTGTCGTATTAAATGGAGTGTTTCTAGGCTGACATAAGTGCTATGAAGTTGAGAGTTTGCATGAACGTACAGAAGCAAATGGAGTAACAGGTAATTAAACGTGAAAATATGGGAACTTGCGTGGGCTGAGATGTTTCTTTGTGAAAATCAGAAATTCACTTTTGTGATGAGAAAAAATTTCACGACAACACACCTGACTAGGAAGGGTTGAAACTTTTTAATGAGGACACTTCACTGCTTTCACAGATTACCAAACGTTAATTTAATTTATTTTTTACCACACTTAAAAAGTTCACAAGAACTAATCAGGGTTAAGAAAAAGTAATTTACTGTTAAAACAAATCGCACGTTTTTGTTGATATTCCTACATCTGTTGGGTTTAAGATGAGATTGTGCAAATAAAAATCAAGGTTTAATAACTCACGAAAATTCACTGAGAAAATCATGATTATCCAGTCAATGTTGCGTTAGATTTACTGAATGAATGGGTAAATTAATAGTAGAAAAAATATCTTCTGTTTGTTGTATTGATATTCCTACACGAGTTCAGAAGTCGATCTGTTGACATAAAGGGCTGTAATTTAGTGTATATTTAATTAATTAATTAATATCATTTTTGGCTGACGGACGCCTGAAACATTGTATTATGCCTCATAAGTGTTTGAGTGCAAAACCTAGTAACCCTGATTTTTTCTAATTTATTTTCTTGCTGGAGTCAGAAAAAAAGGTGAATGTGCCTAGACGAGTTTTTGGTATACTGTAGATGTAACTCTAGGATGGGACAAGTTTCTATTCAAATCTTGTCACTGATGAGCCTATTGACGCGTTTTTTAAACAGCGTTGTTTAGAATCCGTTGAAAAGTCCCTTTTTCCCCCTCCATGCGCTTCGTGCGAGGGATTCTTGTCGCTTGACGAATTAACTAATACTCTTAATACCGGGAAGTCACTGGGATCCGACGGACTATCAGTTGAATTTTATCTTCATTTTTGGGAGACTTTGGGTCCCCTTTTACTCCGTGTTTCTAACCAGTGTTTCTCCGATGACGAGCTTTGTGGCTCGATGAAAGGTAGCGTCACCCGCCTTATCTTTAACAAGCGTGGTGATATTATGCACTTAAAAAACTGGCGGCCCATCTCTCTTTTGAATGTGGACTATAAGATTATTTCTAAAGCGATCACTTCCAAAGTTCTTCAATATATTGTCCATTCTGATCAGACTTGCTCCGTTCCTGGCTGAAGTATTTTTTCTAATGTTACTCTTTTGCGTGATGTTTTGGACTACATTCAACGGACGGATGAATCCGCAATCTTAGTCAGCCTTGACCAGGAGAAAGCCTTTGACCGTGTCAACCGTTCCTTTCTCTTGCATCTTCTCCAGGTTTATGGTTTTGGACCTGAGTTTTGCCGGTGGATCTCAACATTTTACAATGGTGCCTTTATGCAGATTATCTTAAACAGTTGGCTATCTCAGAGGATTTCTCTTGCGCGTGGGTGCGTCAGGGGGACCCTTTGTCTCCCTTACTTTATGTCCTTTGTGTTGAGGTATTAGCGTCCCTCATTCGCTGTCCATGGCTGCTAATTGACCAGGTGAAATGGTTGTGCATATGCGTGATGTGTTGGCCACACCGGGCTGGTGTTAGTGTGTGTCACCTTGCTTTTATTGTTGTTACATTTTTAAGGTTAGTGATCATGAAAGTTTGTTCAAGAAAGGCATTTTTGGTATTTAAATCAAGTATACAAGATTTATTGATTTTCCTACATTTTCAGAGAATACCTATTCACCACATTTAGGGTGATAACAAAATAAGTAATGTAAAGCTGATTGTCTCCTGAGTATATGTTGCAAGTTTGAACATGATAGCTTTTAATGCTAAAACATCATGAATGCTCAAGTTGTAAACAGTACTAACATTATTTTAATAAAGAAAGAAATCGAACTTCAGGGTACAGGATATGCCCCCTTAGTAATGGAGGATTCGCCCTCTCAAACGCTTCAAGTCACTTTTCAAAAGGTTTTTCCTTTAACGAACGTCTTCAAAACGTGTTCTCAGATGCTTGAAAACACGCTTCAAAACGTCTTTAAAATACGATCTCTGGCACTTAAAAACACGCTTCAAAATGTTTTTTTCAAAACGCCCTGAAATGCACTCTAAAATACTTGAAAACACGCTTCAAAATGATTTTTTCAAAACGTCTTGAAAACATTCTCAGGCGCTTAAAAATACCCTTCAAACGTTTTATTAAAAGCTTTAACAAACGTCCTCAAAACGTGGTCTCAGACGCTTGATTTACTATTTTCAGATATCTCTTTTTGTTACAGAGGCATTCAAGTTTTCAAATTATGTAAATTAGCCAAGTGATGACGTCATAAAATCAACCGAATTATGATCAAATGTGATGGAAAAAGATATCCCAGCCAATTTGTATCAGTAATGCTTCATTCTTTGCAGTAAGATTCTAAAAGATGTGATCCACAATATGAACATACCAGTTTTGTTAGCATGGCAACATACTGGGCTCCAGACCTCCCTGATATTCAAGGATTTGCTGGCCACCTTCTGCATTATATTTTGATATTTGCCAATGGTGCCTCATCTGCATGATCCTGCATGCATATAAATACGTTATGTCCAATTTTTTGCCTCGCTAAATGTTTTTCTAGCTTATGATTACCAAGAATATTGAATCAGGTTCAAGGGACTGGAAAAGACTGAGTTGCCATGGCAGCCGAAGGTGTGTTGCCTGTATAAATATTAGCCTACCAAGTTTCAATGGTCTCTGTTAAAAATTGACCGAGATAGCT